>OY284476.1:49916553-50464627 GCA_958336345.1 Dorcus parallelipipedus | reverse complement strand
ACGTATAGTGTGGATCTAAAAAAGGGCTTAGAAATTGATGATTTTGGAATTACCTTCTATAAAATGAAGACTTTTGGATCCACCTGTACAAGGTCTTTTTTGAAACGTTCGAAATTTCGATGTGCGAGGATTTTTTCTCTCTCTCAAATTTTTATCTGCCTGTTTGTATTTTGAAGATTTTACTATATTAGGCCAAATTCACTATTAAATGGCTATCATGTAAATAATTATTTTACGTCGTCCCTTTTATACAAGGCGTCACACATCCTTTAACTTTCTTACTTTTGTATTTATAGAGAAAAATTTAATACAAAACTTAAGTACATAGGAATTCTCGCGTTGATATACCGGTTATTCAACAATTTCCGACTACCACGTGACCAAATGAACTACCTTTCTTGGAAAATTTGTTTCTCGCAGATTGGCTACACTGTAAGATATTTGTAAGTCACTAAAAGTGACATAGGCGTGTGTGTCGTTGGTTTTAATATAAAAAGTGTTTGACGTCAACGCACCACAATTTTTGAAACATCTGTTATTTGTCAGTTTCTTTGAGTTTTGAAATCAAAATTGTCTTCGAAATTAAAATTGTTTCGTCAACAATTTCCCCTGTGCAGTGTTGACAAATAACAACTGTAATTTTGATTATGTTTTCACAA
Organism: Dorcus parallelipipedus; assembly: GCA_958336345.1. Taxonomy (NCBI): domain Eukaryota; kingdom Metazoa; phylum Arthropoda; class Insecta; order Coleoptera; family Lucanidae; genus Dorcus; species Dorcus parallelipipedus. Next base: position 50,463,968 of record OY284476.1, on the reverse strand, counting down.
CAGAGAAAAGGAAAATAAGTTAAATGTATTTCACTTTAATCAAGCGGGTGCGCGCCATCTTACGATGACCTAACGGAAATAACCTGGTTTTAGTCTCTGCTTAAAAATACACTGCAGGTTCCTCTACTAGCTAGAAATACATTTTCTTTTTTAATTAAATATTTTACATTGAAAGTAAATAAGAGACATAAAACGAATATAAATGGAAAATTTACATCATAAATTGTGTACAGTAGCGTACAATAAAATCATTTGCGCAATGTAAACCTTATTTTAATGTGTTTTGACGTTTACTTCGTGTACAAATTGCCACCAGTAATTTTGACGTCTAATACAAATTGTATTTATTTATTTTAACAGGTACATAACCTCAATAAAAGCCCGTCTTACCAAATTTGTCTAAGCGTGAACGACATGTCAAATTCTTGCCCGGATTTTACTGTCCGTTACTGTACAAGTATAATTGTTAAATTTGATCTCTATCAAACGAAACTTCACAACATAAAAATGACGAACCTTATAAGTCATATTTGATTAAATTTTAATGCTGCCATCTGACGGCCATTCGTTGTCTGTTGTAACTGTAACTTCTATGAGATAGCCGTCAGATGGCGCCACTACAACCCTCGTCATTCCAAGACACAGGATAGAAAATTAAGAAACATCAGACTTTCGTTTTCGTTTGTTTTACAGCGTGAAGTTGACAATAAATAAAGAAATTAAATTACACTCTCCTTTTTTTTTGGTAGTAGTAGTAGTAATTATCAGTGTTACCAGCGCGTAAAACGTAAAAATCCCTCAAGAGTAGTCAAGAAAAATCTTTTTTCAACCTAACCTCAATTTGTTGCTAGATTCACGAATAATTAAAAAAAAAGTTCGTACAGTTAAAGAAAAATAAAAGACGGCCGATTTTACAGCGCCTTTCAATTGATTAATAATACGCAAATTTAAAAAAAAAACAGTTTGAAAAGAATGGCGACAAAACAGAGAAAACAAAATAATAAAAATTCAGAAAATAAATAATAAAATTAAAAAAGAATAATATCGAAAACAAAAGACAATCGATTTTACAATGCAATTTAATAGATTAATCATTTTAATTAAAAAAAATGCGAAATAATAAAATTTAAAAAATAATAAAAACAAAGGACAATCGATTAGCAGCATAATTCAGTAGATTAATATAAAAACAAGAGACAATTCAGCAGATTCATAAATTAAAAAAAAAACAATTGGAAACAAACAGTGATAAAATAAAGAATTATTTGCCTTCCATATTTATGGGCAACAGATTATTAAAAAAAGAAAAAAAAACTGCATCGCGGGGAGTGCACCAACCTTGTAAAAGCAAATGAATCTGTCAACGTCATCTGTTAAAACATACCTTTAACAGATGGCGTTCTTAAATGTCTTACAACAACGTAAGTAAGTGGTTTTTCAATATAACCCGGCAATACCTAGTAAATCACCCTCGTAGAAACAAATGAAAAGAAGACTATCGGCAAATTCCATCAGATGGCGCTGTTGAATGTCTTACTTGAACGCAATAAATAAGTGTTTGAATCGGCTTCCGGTTGGAACCGAGTCACGTTGACTTCTTCTACTGCAGTTTAAGTTCTTATTGTTTATGGATTTTTAAAAGTATTTATGGGTTTAAGTAAAATTTAGAAAGGATAGAATTTATGACGTTTCATTCTCCTTTGCAAAAGAACTGTTCTTTTGCAATGGAGAACGAAATGTCGACAGTAGAAGAAATCAACGTGACGCGGTTCCAACCGGAAGCCAATTCAAACATGGACGACGGAAGCCTTCAAGCTAAAGCAATAAATAAGTTTGAAAATTGTATTCGAGGGTCATTTTGATAATTTTGACAATTTGTGGAACGTATTCGCATATATACAGGATGCCCTTTGTAAATCGTGACCCCTGAAGGTTTTAGAAATGGCAACCCGGCAATCAAATCAGAAATAACTTCGTGTTCTTATAAAGTAGTAAAAGCACGGAAGTAGAATGGGTTGCCTATTTTTAATTTTGAAGATATCACGATTTGAAATAGTCACAACGTATAATTATTTTAAAAATAAGTTTTCGTATAGGAGAAATCAGTGTTGCCATCCTTACTCAAAGGGCTCACGCCCGGTGCCCCGCAACTTTTAAAGCCGCCCCTGAACTTAGTATGTTAGTATGTTAATTTAGATTAGTTTTTTCTAATTCAGTCATATTATCATAAAATTTTTGCGTGTGTCCATAAATATGAAGAGAATTTTTTAAATAAATAATTTCATAATTTCTTTTTTGTGTAATTTTTTTGGTTAGTGACAAGATGACAGCGCCATCTTGTGGTCAAATCTGATACTTATAAATATTTTCCTTCAATTTCTCTTGGTCACTTGGATATTATTTTTTCCCCCGAAGCTCTAGGTATTACGTTTTTCTAATATACCGCCGATAGCCATGCTTATTGAGACACCCAGTATATGTACATTTTTTTTCCTTTTTTTAATATACATATAATACAGTACGAATATGATTCGTAAAGTATCTACATATTAAAATGACACTCGTGTATGTTTTTAAAATTTTTCTATTGTGTTATCGTACGAATTGTAAGACATTCGACAGCGCCATCTGTTGAAACTTGGCGATAGTCTTAGTATCATTTGTTTCTACGATGGTGATTCACTGATTATTGAAGGGTTACATTGAGAAACCACAATCCGTTGTGCATTGGGTTCCAACTGACATGACAGTCATTTCCGGATGGTTAAAAAAAATGACTTGTGTTGACATTCAGCAGCGCCATCTGTTTAAACATTTCGTTTGTTTTTATTTTTGAATCTATTAAATTTTGAATTTGGCCTTGTTGTGTCTTTCGTTTTTATTTATTTACTTTTTTTAATATTCTTTTTTAAATTTTGTTAATTTGTTTTGTCACCTTTCCTTTCAAGTAGTTTTCTTTTTAATTTATTAATCTACTGAATTGTACGGTAAAATCGATTGTCTTGCTTTTTTTCTTCAATTTTATTATTTCGTATTTTTTTAATTCTATTTCATTTTCTTTGCTTTTTCATCGTTCTTTTTATTTATTTTCTTAAATTTATTAATCTATTAAATAGTGTTGAAAAATCATTATTATTATTATTTTTGATTTGATTGTTTCAGAATTTTTATTATTTTGTTTTCTTTGTCTTGACATCATCATCATCGTTCTTTTCAAATCGCTTTTAAAATTTATTATTAACCTACTGAGCTGCGCTGTAAAAATCGACCGTCCTTTGTTTCTATTTTCTTCAACTTTATGCATTTTTAATAACGGTTCTCTTACGTTTTTCTGTTTTTAATTTATTCCCGAATCTAGTAACAAATTTTAGAGATTTTCCATGTTGTTGAAAACGAATTTTCTGGTGACTCTTGGGCAGTGTTTTTTTTGTGAAATAATTTCGTAATTTTTTTGGTTAGCATAATTGATAGCGCCATCTTGTGATCAAATCTGGTGCTTAATAATATTTTCTTTGAATTTTCTTGGTCACTTGGATGTAATCCCTGCCACCCTGCCCCGAAGCTCTAGGTTTTACATTTTTCTAATATGTATGTATATCGCCGGTTGCCACGGTTATTGGGACGCCCAGTATATGTACATTTTTGTCCTTTTTTTTAAATTATAGTAACTACGTACCTACTTAAGTTTCCAAATTTAGAAATCAACTAAGATAATAAATTTAAAAAATTCCGGTCATTATACCGAGTGATTTAAAAAAAAATTTCAACTCTTGCCACGCAATCTGGATGGTATGTCTTAGCTTGAGTGAAAAGTACGTCGTTGTAGGTACTCAACTTGTGTACTCCTTGATGCTGTTTTATAGTAGAGCTACGACATGCCATCCAAAATCAATGGCAAGAGTTGATAAAAAATTTAAACTCGGCATAAAAATAAATGGCAACTTTTTTCTTCTTAAAAAAAAAAAAAACTGGCAGATAAATTCTTTTGTTTATTTTCTTTTACAGTCTTGATTGGGCCATTTTAAATGTAATTGTATTTTTCCTCGTTTTTTTTTTTACAAATCACCAGCGGAACAATTTAATTTATTTACTCCTATCTCCAGTAACATTTTTGAATTTTTTTTAAACTAAATTATTGCACTCTGCTAATGCATCACTCCTCTTCCCCCTCCTCGTCTTCTTCTTCTCCCATGACTTGCACTTACTGAGAGACAGAAATTTAATTACGACCCCCCTGCTCTAGTAATTATTTAATAGCATTTTGTTTTCGTTATGTACCCTTACGTACAACAGCCGCGAACGAAAGAGAATTAAAAAATTCACCGCCCCCCTCCAGTCATCTATGTCACATAATGCTCCACTGTTTTTTTTTTAACTTTGACCCCTTCAGGTGACTGAAAAAAATATTGGGATTGGCTTCGGAATTTATTTATTTGTCGAGTACAAAAGGATACAATACTTTAATAGTAGAAAATGCGAAAATTCAATAAAGACAAAAAAAAGAAAATGTTACTGGGGGAAGAAAACAAGTAGTTAATTGTAAACCCTCTCTTGCATCTAATAATACATGTGTCATAGAAAATTGTAAGTACGTACTGCATGTTAAGGTTTTTGTTTATTTATTTTTTTTTAATTTCGTTTTTGTTGGTTTGTGTTGTGTTAATTCTTACGTATAATACAATAACGGTCCTGTTGAGTTTCACTGCATTTTGGTGTGTTTTCTCTTCCCTAACAGAAAGTAAGTCCGAAGACGTCCGCAGCCCCCCTGCCCACCAGGACGGCCCTCCAGGTAACATACTAAGCTCTTCCGCTTCGTTCCACCACTGGCATGACTAAAGTATTTTTTTCCTTTACACGATTAACGAGAGAGCCTCAGTCGCTGGCGTGCCTGTAGATTTTAGCTACTAAAATTACATTGTTGATAGGTTTATAAATAAATAAAGTTTTAGGCGCGGGGCCCCCTCGTTTCGAGGGGCGCCGCATGAAAGTATTAATTTATGTTGATGTAACATGTTAATAATGTATGCGTATTTTAGTTTATTAATAAATGGTTTTTACCTTCTTACTAGTACATGGAATTGTATTGTGTAAAAAGAAATAAACTTTTTTCGCATTCCTTTTTCTTTTTACCAATGTGTGGGGAATAACAACGAAATAAACGTCTTTCTCTAATTCTGTTTAAAATTTCTTTTTTTTTGTGTATAGGTATACTAATTTTTAAATAATGAAAATAAAAGTGCTCGTTAAGATTTGCATCCCATCCCAACCAGATATAGGGGAATGCTACAAAGGTGCAGCAGTTTCGGGACAGCTTTATATTTAATACTTTGTTTCGCTCTGTGATTCATCTTGAAAATATTGGACAAGAGAATTTCGGATCACCCTATATATTTATAAATATATATCTAACAATAAATTTATTGCGGTTGGCAAATTTTCTTCTTGGCTTCAATTAAAATTCGGTTTTGTTAAGAAAACAGGTGAACAATGGGGAGGGGGGGGATTAAAATGCACTTCAGTGAAGCTTATACAGGTGTTTCTAGGTATCGTTCTAAAATTAGGTAAAGTATGACTCTTTAGCTTTAGATCTTCTTGTCGTTATTTCTTCGCATTTTAAAAATACACGTATCTGAGGAGTAAGTAAGTTTAAATTGTTTAATTAAAAAGAATCTATTTTATTTTGCATGTACCTACTGATACAGTATACCTATCTTCGAAAATAAAGATAAATAGAGCATTGGTTATTTCAATTCTATTTACGGTACCAGAATCACAGAAAGCATAAAAATAGAAAGTTGAAAAGTCTTTTTATGAAAATGTTAAAAAGAATGATTTATTTTTATAATATTTATTTTATCTTGATCAAAGTCGTTTGTTGATAAACATATGAGAATCTCCTTTCCTTCTATCTTAACTTAACCTATAAAGACATAATTAAATTAAAATTTCTAAAAAAAAAAAACGACTACAAAAAAATGTTCAACACAATTTGAAATTCCTTGAACTCGACCTTGGCCCATTGAATGAGATTATTTCTTTTCTGTGTTCCTTTGTTTTAAAGCGTGGAACTTAAATTACTGAAAATTGAAGTAGATTTATTTATGCTTACTTAAAAATTAAAAATATTTTTCAAAGCAACATGAGAAGAAGAATAACACATTTCCTTCAACTGGACAAGATTGAGAGTAATAAATGCATGTATTTGTCATATATTTTGACGTCATCAAAAAGAGAACGAGTAATTCGTGTACTATAAAAAAAGAGACAAAGTATCTTTAATTCTACAAAGTGGTCAAGAATAACTGTTTGAGTTGGCAATACCATTAAGAGCATTTTTTTATTCAGCTATTTGCAACATTGCAACCGGATATATATTTCGTTGGTTCATTTGACGTGAACAGCGACAAAATTATAGGTTATGTGAATAAAAATTAGCGTGTTAATTTGAATTTGAAATGTCAAGTGATGCTTGTAAAGTGCATATTCTTGTGCAGCTTCACTTTCAAGCGTTCCGATCTATTGCACTCGTATTCGCAGATTTTACACCTGGACAGTTTTTCCCTTGTATGCGTCAACATGTGCCTCTTTAAGTGGTGGGAACTTACGTTCCGATAATCGCATAGATTGCACTGCGAGGGCATTTCGCCGGTGTGTGTTATTTCGTGTACGCGCAAGGCGTAACGCGTTCTGGCTCTGAAATCGCACGCGCCGCATTCGAACGGTTTCTCATCGGTGTGCGTCAACGCGTGAGCCCTTAAAGATTGCAAGAGCCTACATCGGAAGCCGCACGCGTTACATCGGAACGGTTTCTCGCCGGTATGTATCGTCATGTGTTTCTTCAAAACGGAAGGTTTGCTGCTCTTGTAATCACAAGTGTCACATTTGAATAGTTTTTCGGCGTCTCCCTTCGGAGGCAAAGCCGAAGTATCGTCATTGCATCTGGAAGAAAAAATATTATTATTATTGCAAGTATGTATATAAAAAATAACTTTTGATTTGAAAAAAAAAAAAAAAACTGCACAATGCAAATTAGAGTATAATTATAATTATATTAATCTAATAATGTACAATATTAAGATGTAAGGATTTTCGCCGGTGTATGTCAACGCGTGTCTCTTTCAAATATAGATCCGGTTGCACTTGAAATCATAAGCAACGCACGTGGAAAGCGTTTCGATTATCCTCCATCCGCATGTAATCCTTTAAATGTCATTCCGATTTGATTTTACACAAATAATTCACACACAGAATAAATAATTCTTCTTACTGGTTTACCAACAAGCGCCTAGTATGTGTGTGTATCTTGTTAATACTGACTTACCGTCGGATTTAAATTCACATAAAATAAATAGGAACCGTCTTTCGCCGGTATGCGTTAACTTGTGCGTCCTCAAACGATACGAGAAAACCGAGGAACGTGTGTTTTTACACTAAGTCTGCGTGTTTCAACATTTGTGCAGTAACGCAAGAACGTATACTCGCGTTTAATCACACGTAGTACATTTCAGCAGTTTTTCGTCGGTATGTTTTTTTTTCCAAAAGTCGATACAAAGTTTTACAGGTCTTGCACCCGTACCCGCATACGGAACACAGATTATTTACTGCCGCACCAAAAGAACCAGGTTACCACAACGTAAGTCCAGATTCACAGCGGTCACGAGATTAGTTTAACGGTTTGTTAAAAAGTGATTTTTTTCTACATCGGTAGCTACACGTAGTAAATTCGAACGGTTTTTCGTCCGTGTCCGTTATCACATGCAGTTTTAAACAAAAGGCACTCTTACGCAAGCGCTGTATTTGAACCACTTTCCAGTGTGTATTATTGGATGTAGTGATGGGCGAAACTGCTATTTTCAAGTAGCAATAGCAATCTGTTACTATTACAAAAAAAAGCAGTTTAAAATAGCTGCTATCCATTAGCAGCCCATGAATGACGGTACCTTCTAAATACGGTACTTCTAAATACAGTAACCTTAAACGAAAGTGGTCACTGAAGTTGGCGAAAGTGATCACTGAAGTTGACAAAAGTGGTTACTTAAGTTGACAAAAATGGTTACTAAAGTTGACACATGGACGATTCATGTTCATAGTACTTTGCTCTCACCGCTCAACAAATGAATGACGGTACCTTCTAAATACAATAACCTTAAACGAAAGTGGTCACTGAAGTTGACGAAGGCTGTCAGTGTCAAGCCGTGAACAACAGGAAATTACTCCAGTTGTACCATTTAAAAACAAAATTCAGCACTGCCAACTCAAGCAGTGATTCTTGATCACTTTGTAATTAAATAAATTAATGTAAGATAAACACTAACACAAATATTTAAGGCAGAAAAGAATTTCCGCCCCAATCGAGAATCGAACTCGAGTCTTCCGGTTTCATGCCAGACGCTTTGAACCATCGACACCGAGCTCGAGAATCGTCTAAATATTTGTGTTAGTGTTTATCTCACATTAATTTAATTATTACTAATACACTAACATATCCCTTTAATCAATTTATTTTTAATTTGTTTTTATTGCGCAAACCTTTTCGAATTAATCTGGGGAGCTCCCTGACTTCCGTCATCTCATGATAGAGGGCGCCGTTCACATGATGACGTCGTAATATGTGACTCCGATCTCCAGTAATAAATATTATACATAATTATTTTATTTTTTACTTAAATAAAAAGGGTCAAATAAATTTCTCACGTAGGAAGCAGCCTGTTAAGAATCAAATAATAAAGCATCTAAAAGAAATACATAAATAAAATCTAAAAGGTAAGGTAACAAGTAGAAATAGAAATAAGAATGATTGATGACGTTAAATTATCGTAAAAAAGTCGAGAAAACTACATATTTCATTTTTATGTCTTGCTGTTTGGCATTTCGCATTTCTGTGAATGTAATCATATTTCCATTATGCAACTTAAATCAAAATTTGATTAAAATATTTTGCACACCATCCACTCATTCCCAATTTTGCTCACTTCTGTTATTCATTTAGCATTTAGAACTAGGTAGTGCCCACTCGTTTCCATCTCTGTTTTTACCAATCAGTCATTTCCAATTTTGCTTCCTTCTGCCATTCGACAAAGTGCAAAAAAAATTCAGAATAACCTTATAACGAGAAGGAACGGCATTTTGTAAGTCGAATAAAGTCGTATAAATACGTATAGTTATAGTCGTATAGTCGTATAGTTACGTTATTAGAAACTAACAAGGTTAGTTTCTAATAACGTAACTAATTGGCAAATGAATTAATGTTTTCTCACCCAAACCATGGTACTAGATACAGAGGGGCGGACGGATTTTCGGAGTTTGTTTATTTATTTATTCATTTGATTCATCTTTTTGATCATATAACGATATTAGACATGTCAGTAAATCGGAATTAGTTAAGAATTCAAGTCCTATCATGATGATCAAAGCGTACCGTTCACGTGTTGCCTTCGTTCTTGATTCTTTTTTTAAATTTATTGCTACGATTTCACGCTAACCATTACATAAAATTGGCGCCCAACGTGGGGCTACAAGAAGAAAAATCTACCACATAAAAAGCGCTTTACGACCCCTCCATTATGATCGTACATTACATTAAAAATGGCGCCCAACGTGGGGCCTCCATCAACAAACTCTGTCATGGATCTATGTTACAAATTTAAAAACAAATGCTGGAAACTGAAAACGCCATTGGTTGTAAAACTGAAGTTCTTTTCAAATAATAAGTAACTTGCTATTTAAAACCTTTAAATTCAAAGCGCGCACAGCGCCATCTAGTGCATCTTCTAATGTAATTATATCTCTAGAATTAGTACTTTTTATGTACTGCTTTGATTTGGATTTTATTCAAACTTCCTATCTTATTTTGTTTCAAGGTTCACACGGAGGAGACACGGCTTTAGACAAGAACAAATTTTTTTGTCATTATCTCAAAAATAAATTACTGTTAAAAACTGACTTGTCCGTCCTGCGCAATTTATTAGTGCAAGTGTTTCTCCGCTGAGAAGGAACGGGCATTTTGTAAATCAAATAAAGCATTTGTTAGTTTTTAATATCATAACTAATTGGCAAACGAACCATGGTACTAGACACTGAGGGACGGACGGATTTTCGGAGTTTATTTATTTTATTTCTTTGATTCGTCTTTCTGAACATATAATGATACTATAGTTTAAAAGACTGAAGTTAACACAAGGAAACAAAAATGAAATATTTAATTATAAGGACATAAAGTTTAACCAATAACTAACTAAGAGTTAACACAATTAATGATCACAAAGCTTTAATGTTAAATATTAAATATGGAGTCCTGATTCACACACTTCCGACATTCTGTGTGAATGTTAATTTAATATCCATCGTAAAACTCTGTTCCCTTTTATACGGTTTTAGACCGGAAATTCCGATACGAAAAATGCGTGTGGGTCACTTGTCCTATGAGTTATCTAAGGGACATGGAACTAGGCACTTGACGTAGCTGGTAGACAAAGAAGAGAATAGCCGAAGAGAATTAAACTAGCAATTCTTGAGCCAACGGATAACAAAGAAACTAAAAAAGAAAATATTCTCGAATTGTTAGAATGAAAATCAGAAGGGAGACGCTGTAAAGGGAAGCCCAGGAACGTGTAGCACACAATATAAGAAACAGGGAAGTAAAGAAAGGAACGTTTTATAGACATAAGAAAAAAATGAGACAAGGAACAGTGGAGGACAATTGTTTCTATGAAACGGACATGGCAATTCTTGGCCCAATAAGATCAGGTAATAATGAAATTAAAAGGAAATTGTTAGCGACAATGGAAATCAGAAAGTTCTATGGACATAACTTAGCTGATGCAGAAGAAGAAATGGCCGAAGAGAATCTACGTAAGATCAAATTACCAGTTCGAAGGAAGAAGGCAGAGGGACAAAGAAAAGTGGAGAAGAATTGTTTCATGAACCACGAACCTGCCTGGCTAGTAATTTTTGCACCAATAAGACTAAACAAAAAAAAAGGATTTCGAATTTTAGTAACGAAAATGAATACAACATATTTCACAATGGAAATAAAAAGAAAAACTTTACAGGGAGAAGGAATGGACATATGGACTATGGACATACTGAAGAACAAAGATGAGGGTGGACGAAAAGAAATTGAAAGAAAATTGAAATTACCAAATTGGAAGAAGATAGCAGAGGACAAGAATATATGGAAAAGAATTATTTCATAAACCATAAGCTTAAAAAAGCCTAAAATTAGACAGAAATTACAAAAAAACTCATTAAATAAAATTACAAAAAATTATAAAAATTAAAAAATTCCCATTAAATAAGCAAAACTTTCTAAAATTAAGATTTGATATTCGTGCAATTTTTGTCGAAAAAACAAAAGACGATCGACAAATTTATAAAATTGCAAAAAATATAACAAAAAGAATCTCATTAAATAAAATTACAAAAAAACAAAAATTAAAAAATTCTCATTCTCAAAACTTTCTAAAATTATAATTTGACAATTGTGCATTTGGGATGGAAAACAAAACAAGAGACGATCGAGAAATAAAGAAACTTATAAAACTACGAAAAATAACGAAAATTTAAAAAATTCTCATTAAATAAACAAAACTTTCTAAAATTAAGATTTGACATTTGTGCAATTTTTGACGTAAAATAAAATAAAAGAAGACCGAAAAATAAAGAAAATTTATAAAATTATTATAAAATTTAGAAAAATAAAAATAAAAAAAATTCATCGAATAAAATTAGAAAAAAATAATAAAAATAGAAATTTCATTAAATAAAAATACAAAAAATAAAAATTAGAAAATTCTCATTAAATAAAAAATACTTTCTATAAAATTCCAAAAAAATTATAAAAATTACAAAAAATATATTTTTTTATTAAATAAACAAAACTTTCTAAATTCGATATTTGTGCAATTTTTGACGTAAAATAAAACAAAAGACGATCGACAAATTTATAAAATTAAAAAAATAAATATAAAAAAATCATTGAATAAAATTAGAAAAAATTAATAAAAATAGAAGAAATTTCATTAAATAAAATTACAAAAAAATAAAAATTAGAAAATTCTCATTAAATAAACAATACTTTCAATAAAATTACAAAAAAAAATATAAAAATTACAAAAATTGTAAACATTTAAAAAAATCTCATTAAATAAACAAAACTTTTTAAAATTAAAATTTGAACTTTAGGCAATTTTTGGCGTAAAATAAAACAAAGGACGATCGACAAATTTATAAAATTTTAAAAGAATCTCATTGAATAAAATTAGAAAGAAATTACAAAAATAAAAAGAAACTCATTAAATAAAATTACAAAAAATTATAAAAATTAAAAAAATCCCATTAAATAAACAAAACTTTCTAAAATTAAGATTTGATATTTGTGCAATTTTTGACGAAAAAACAAAAGACGATCGACAAATTTATAAAATTTAAAAAAAAAACAAATATAAAAAAAATCTCATTGAATAAAATTACAAAAAATATAACAAAAAGAATCTCCTTAAATAAAATTACAAAAAAATAAAAATTAAAAAATTCTCATTCTCAAAACTTTCTAAAATTATAATTTGACAATTGTGCATTTTTTGATGGAAAACAAAACAAGAGACGATCGAGAAATAAAGAAAATTTATAAAATTACGAAAAATAACGAAAATTTTAAAAATTCTCATTAAATAAACAAAACTTTCTAAAATTAAGATTTGACGTTTGTACAATTTTTGACGTAAAATAAAACAAAAGACGATCTAGAAATAAAGAAAATTGATAAAATTACAAAAAAATAAAAATTAAAAAAATAGTTGAGTTCAAAATCGGTAGATCTACCGAATTATCGGTAGAGTTGGCAGCACTGATCGACAATGTGGATTTGGCTGTTAGTTACTTTAATTTTTGTCGACTTCCGGCTTTAGTGATTTCTTTGTTGCCAACAGTAAAGTTGAAACATCACTAACAAGTCGTGAATCAAAAATTTAAAAATTAATCTTTTTTTTTTCTTCCTTGGAAATACCCTAACAAAAAAGAAAACTGTAATGTTTTATTTAAAAACATAATTCGACAAGAAATTCAAAAATGAAAATCAAATAGATAGAAACGAAATACGTAAGACGATTTGAAACGAAAAATGGATAAAATTACAAAAAAATAAAAATAAAAAAAAAGTTGTGTTCAAGATTCGAAGAAATGTTTTGGTTTGAAGAGTGAAAACGTTGTGCATGTTTCACACTTTTCTACACAAAAAGTAAAGCGAGCGAGCAAATAGTTTTTATTTTTTCTTTTTCCCGCCTTTTTTCAAATTCCAAAGAAACAGTTGGTATATCGAGTGGCGTTTATAATTTTTTGATAAATTATTAAGAAAGAGATTCCTTGGAAATGTGATTATCGCGTTCTGCGACGAGTTTACCTTAAGTAATTCTTTTTTCCAAATAATTAATTGATTGTTATGTTCAAAAAAATCGTTTAATTACTTACTGTTTACGCCCTAAACTGGAGCTTTTTTTGACAGAGAGAGAAAGCCTTTGAAACAAAACGCAACGGAGAAAACGTGCATAATACATATTTAAATTCATTATTAAAATAAGAAACACGAAATAATTAACCATAAGTAGATATTATAACATTCTCGCTGGTGTAAAAAATATCAATTATTCTTCCAGACGAGCTGATACTATATGACGTAATAACGGTGGGTCACTGTATTTCTCAGACAGTGTCGTAACTCGTAACATGATTTTATGGTGAATTTTTAATTCATTCTAATTTAGAATTTTTTAAACATTGTCCCCTAACACGACGGATTCCTTTGATGGTTTTATTTAGATGAATAATAATACAGCATTCTCGGACTAATTTGTTTTAAACAGAGCTGCAGATATTAGCGTGGAATATGTAATGAAAAGAAACAAATAATATAAACTAAACACCAAAAGACAAAATTATTGAAAACTACAGGAAATAAAAATTTTAAAAAATATAAACTATATCAGGAAAACAGATTAAAAATTTAATTAAAAAAAATATATATTAAATTTATTATAAATTACAATCACATCAGTTTGATCAGTTATCAAGCAAAGATTTTAAGCAATACAAATTCATTCAACAAATAAAAACGAAATGAAATAAACAAGAAAAGATTAATTATACGGTTTCAGACCGGAAATTCCGATTACGAAAAACTGCGTGTGGGCCACTTGCCGTATGAGTCATCGTGATTTTCCTGGATCGTTCGCTTTCATTTATGTTCGGCATAAGCCGGTTTCTTTGATAAATCACCTCGGCAACTGTATATGCCTACTATTTACAAGAAAATAAAATAGTGGGGGTATCAATTTTTCAGCACCCTGTGAAATAGCAGCGAAGATGTTTCAAAGGACGAACACAGCAAAGTAAAAAGTAGGTACGTTTCAGTTGAGCATAACCTCATAAATATTTATTAAGAAACAAAAATGTAAAAGCAAGTAAGGCGTGCATGAACTCACCCATTTTATGTTTGACAATAATAAATACCACTACTCGTGATTCAGCGATCAGTAAAAACAAATAAAACCAGTTTTACACGAGTGGAATCTATGTTCTAGTGGGAAACCCAGAGCGCCATCTGTTGGTGAATGAAAAAACTCCCCCCCCTGCCTCATAAAACAAGTTAAGGAATGCGAAAAAGATAAAACTTATTAATTTAAATTTATGGTCGGGCTTTTCCCATTGTGCATAATCCAGTGGTGGAACGTACACACTTTTGTCTAAAAACTGATTCCTACATTAAACACTTTTGGCAACAGGAAGTCCTGAAAGAAAAACAGCAACACATCGAACAACTTTTGAAGGAGAGGGATCTTGAACGCGCCGAGATCGCAAGGGCCGCCAGCCAGGCCGACGAGGCCGAACAGAAGTACATTACCTTGCGGCAAGAATACGAGCAGGTACTTCCCCTTTTCCCTTTCTCAGCAAATCTAATTTTAAAGACCGTTTCCATTTTTAGTATCGTGCAGAGTGTGAAAGCACCCTTAAAGAACACAGGGAATTGCTGAGCAAATTAAAAGAAGACCGCGCGGAGCTGGTGGCCAACTTGGAGGACGAGAGGCACAAGAACGAAGACCTCCAGTTCCGGTTTGAGGAGGCCGCAATTACCAAGGCGGACCTCGAGGTGAGCCCCGCTCTTTTGTTTAATTAATTTTTTTATGACTCTTAAAAATTTCAGCGCAAAATCCAGGCACACTGTGTAAGTTTGATGTTTGCGTTTTGCGTGCGTTTATCTTTAAGTCCCCCCCGCATGCTTGTGTTAGTTTCATTTTGGACCAACGATCACACCATGTTAAGAGCCGTTTCTTTTAGGTGAGCAATGATGCCAACCTCGCTCGAATTAGAGACCTGGAAGCGCAGTTGGGGGCGGAACGGGAAAAAGCGCAGCACCTCGAAGGTGACTCGAACAAGCTGTTCGAGGCTGAAGAGGCGTTGGTCAGGTTGAGGGAGGAGAACGAAATCTTGCGTTACGAAATCGAGGTCGCAACGACGAAAATTTTGGCCGTCGAGGGGGAAAATTTGACGGGCAAAGGTAAGTCAAAAATTGCAGCCTTTTTGGTCTTCATTAAAAAAAAAAACCTTAGATTTTACAAACTCTCTTCAAACCGAACTGTACGAGTTGCAAGCTCTCGCCCGACAAAAGGATGAGGCATTGGAGAGGCTCAAAAACGACGGCCAGAAGCTCGTCGAAGACTATGACGCAGCGAGAAACGCGCTCGTAAAAGAACTGGAGGAATACAAGAGTAAAACTCAGGCGCTCGAAGGCGAAACCTCTGAGCAAAAGAATCAAATGGATCTCCTAAGATCTGAACTACTGGAGACCAAGAAGGCACTCAACGAGAAGGTGAAGGCCTTAGAAAAATCGTCGAGCTCCAACGCTGATGCCCAAGAAAAATTAAACAAGGAAATAAGCAAGTTGAAGATGGAACTGAGCGCGAAGAATCTGGACCTTGAGAACAGCGTCGAGGCCCTCAAGAGAAAGCAGGAGGAAACCAAGAATTTAAAATCTCAGCTCGACTTACTCAACGACAACCTCAGCTCGCAGGACATCTACAAAGAAAACGTGAAACTCATCGAGGCCACCCTAAAGAAAGAGTTGGAAGACGCCAGGGCGACCATCAAAACTAAAATCATCGAGGTGGAAGAATCCAGGAAAGATTTCGCCGTCACTCTCGACCAGAAAGAGACGGAATTGAAGGAGGCGAACAAGACGATCCAGCAATATCTGGCGGACATTGGGAATCTAAACGAGAGCATCTCGGGACTGAAGCAGACCTCGACCAAGACGAGCCAGGAAATGCAGGAAACGTTTGACAAGAAACTGCAGGACGTCGAAGGGGAACTCGTCGATGCAACTACGCAACTTAAATTCAAAACTGACGAGCTGGAGAAGGCGTGCGATTCTATACGTAAATTAGAAGGAGACGTCACCAGTAAGAACGAAGACATTGCTAAAGCGCAAGGTGAATTGGATTTGGCCAGAAAACGGATTGGAACTGAGGCGGAAGCTGGGGCCAAATTAAACGAGGAACTCACTCGTTTAAAACTGGATTTTGGCGATTTGCAGAGGAAACTGGCAACGTCGGAGGCGAAGGTGGCAGAACTATCTGAAGGCAAAACCAAATTGGAAGGTGAGGTTCAGTCATTGTTGGGATCGTCCGGGGATTACAGTAACAAACTGGAGGAGCTCACCCAAGCACTCAGGGGCAAGGAAAAGGCGATCGAGTTGGTCAAAATTGAATTAACCCAGAAACTGCAAGAAGTGGAACGCACCAAGCAAGAGCTCGAGCTAAAACACAACGCCCACTCAGAAAAAGCAGAACGCGATAAAGCTGAGTTCGAAACCCAAGTCAGCAAATTGACATCTGAGAGGGAAGCCATCAAGCACCAATGTGACGAGCTTTCAAGCCAAAACAACTTGGTCGTCGAGGACCTCAATAAAAAAATCAAGCACCTCCAGGACAGCCTCGAGGAAAAGGAAAACGCCGCAAAGAAATTGCAGGAAGAAAGCGAAAAGCGCGAGGCGGGCTTGAGGGGCGAGCTGACGAAAACCAGCGGAGATTTGCAAGCGGATCTTGCGAAGCTCCGGGAAAAAATTGAGGACCTCACGAAAGAAAACGTGGAAGTCAGAGAGGGCCTGGCGAAGAAAACGGTGGAGCTCATCGAGGTGGAGTCGAAACGCAATCAGTTCGTTGAACAGTCGAAGCAATGCGAAAACGAGTTGAAGGCGGCGCACGAGGAGCAGCTGAGGAAGTTGGAGTTCGAAAGGAGAGAGTCCGAAAACCACCTGAACAACTCGATCGAACTCATCAAGAAGCAACTGTCCGACCAACTCGAAAACTCCACGTGTAACAACCAAGAACTCGAAGCCAAATACAACAGGGTTTTACAAGAGAGCCAACTTGAGAAGGCCCAGCTTGAAGACCAAATTAAAAGCCACGTTTCGCAGAGGAATCTTTTGGAAGAAGAACATGGCAAGTACGTGAGCGAAAACGCCGAAATACTCAAGGGCCTGCAGGCCAAAATCCAGGAGCAAGAGAGGATGCTACTGGAGAAAGACGAGGCGATTAAGAAGGGCCAAGACGAAGCGAGACTGAGCGCCTCGGATGTGAAGGAACAACTGGGAAAAACCTGCGCGGATTTGCAGCGCAAGCTCCTGGAGGGTGAGAAAAAAATTAACGAGCTTGTTCAAGACAACGAAACGCTGAGGCAGAAATCGGGGGAGTTCGAGGTGAAATACTCGGAGCTCCTTGCGGCTTCGCAACAAACGGAAACTCGCTTAAAATCAACCCACGACGAAGAAGTGGCGAAGTTGCAAAAAGAATTTTCCGAGAAGGAAACGCAATTGCAAAAGCTCGTGAGCGAGCTTGAGCAAATTAAGGGCGTCGCCGGCGCCACGGAAACCTCAAAAGTTGAAAAGGAAGAGGAGATAAGGCAACTCAAGACGGAACTGCAGATTAATCACCAGTTCGTGGAGAAACTACGCGGGGAAAACCAGGAACTGCAAAGAAAACAAGAAGACGCGAGTAAGTTACAAGAAGAACAATCAAAGCAATGTCTTGATTTGACCGAAAAACTAAACAAATTAAACGAAGAGGCCAGCAACACCAGCAAGGCGCTTTACGAGTTGGAATCCGGCCGTAATCTCTACGTAACGTTACTGCAGTTGCTGCAACTCACGGAGAAGCAAAAGAAAGATTTGGTCGACCAAGTTGAGACGACTGCGAAAAATGAAGGCGATGGAAACTTTGCGAAACTTTCCAAGCTGGTTGACAACATCAAGGTGGTGAGTTACCGCGATGAGGAGCAAGAACGGAAGCTGTCAGAAGCGAGAAGCGAAGTCGAGTTGCTGCAGAGGATGCTTCAGGAATCTGATCTCAAGTTTAAGGCGCAGGAAGTTGAGAGGACTAGGTTACAAAACGAGCTGCTTAAGGTAAGGTGTGCTTCTCAAAATTTTGTTCTTTTCAATTTTTTTTTCTTCAGGCTTCAGAAGTGTCCAAAACGAAAAACGTGTCGTCGAAAATACCCACCAAGGTTGACAATACTGTAAGTATTATGTACTGTGAAACCGATTTACGAAAGGAAGTTTTTGAGTTGGCAATATCGACATTTGAATCACATGTTGCGTTCGAAAATTACACGTCATTCTCACTCATGATTTTAACCTATTTTGTACCTCGCTCATCCATTTAAAAGAATCTTGTGTTTATATTATTTCCATAACAACAGGCGATCTTTTCCCATCCTACTTAAATGTGGGATGTGAAAGATCGCCAGTTGTCATGGAAATAATATAAACACAAGATTTTTTTAAACGGATGAGCGAGATACAAAATAGGTTAAAAATCATGAGTGAGAATGATGAGATCATACGCTCCAGATACATCCGACGCGACGTGTAATTTTTGAACGCAACTGCAGTATAAGTAATTACCCAGTAGCGACACTTAAATGTCACTGTCAAAAAAAAAGAGGCCATACTATTTGATACCCTTATGCAAATGTAATGTTATTTGCAAATCAGTAGGTATCAAACAAAATGGCAAATGTGACAGTTATACCCGAGTGACGCTATGTGTTTGAATGTCATTATCAGTGTTGCCAATTTGTTGATTTTAAATAAAAATAATCCAATAAATTTCTCACGTGGAAAGCAACCTGTTAAGTATCAAATAATAAAGCAAGAACATATTTAAATTAATGTAAAGGAAATACATAAATAAAATCTAAAAGGTAAGATAAACAAGTAGAAATAAAAATAAGAATGATTGATAGTCGAATAGTCGAAGAAACTACGGGTGGATTTACAGAAAGCAAATCAAATATTTAATTGCGAATTAAACTAATTACAATTAAGTTGCCATAAGAATTACATTCCCAAATGTCAATGTCATTACAATTTGATTGCAATTAAAGTTTATGTAAACTGGGCCTACATATTTCATTTTTATGTCTTGCTGTTTGGCATTTTACATTTCTGGCAATATAATCATATTTTCATTATACAACTTAAATCAAAATTTGACAATTAATTATTACAATAGATTACATTCTTGTGTTGTCCTCTCGTACTGTTGAGTTCGAAACCTCGAAAGCAAGGTTAGGAATTGTAAGTTCAAACGTCAAATTAACAACTGTCATTGGCGATGATGGTTCGCAATGAAATTTTCGTGGCCGACTTCGACGCCAGATTTAAAAGAACACTCTTTAATGAAAAACCACCATTGAAGCAGCACTGTGTCGACAGTGCCATCTGTTGAAACATGTCGAAAATATTCTCTCACTTGTTTTAATTTATGGATCTACTGAATTCTACTTTGTTTATGCCTTTTGTTTTTATTTCTTTTAATGTTCTACATCTTTAAAAATTTTGTTCATCTGTTTTCTTTGTTTCGTCACGTTTCCTTCCGAACAGTTTTATTTTAAATTTATTAATCTACCATTCTACTGAATCGTATGTACTGTAAAAGCGATTGCCTTTATTGTTTTTTTTTTAAATTTTATTAGGTATTTCGTATTTTTAAAAAATCTATTATTTCATTTTCTTTTCTTGTTCATCGATCGTTTTATTTGCTGCAAAGTCGACCCTCTCTTGTTTCTGTTTTTAATTTTTTTACGTTTTCTTTTAATTTAATCTTAAATCTAGTAACAAGTTTTAGGGATTTTCTATGTTGACAAAGGGATCTTTTGGTAATTCTGCTTTTTACACGTTTGTAACACTGTGTAGGAGGGACAAAGAAAACAAATATGTCCAGGGTTGCCGATGTCTTTTGTTTCATTTTACGTCAAAAATTGCACAAATGTCAAATTTTAATTTTAGAAAATGTCGTTTATTTAATGAGAATTTTTTAATTTTTATTTTTTTGTAATTTTATATTTAATGAGATTTGTTTTATTTTATTGTAATTTTATTCAATGAGTTTTTTTTATATTTACTATTTTTTTTTTAATTTTATGTATTTGTCGATCGTCTTTTGTTTTATTTTTCGTCAAAAATTGCATAAATATCAAAATCTTAATTTTAGAAAGTTTTGTTTATTCAATGAGAATTTTATAATTTTTTGTAATTTTGTTCGAGTTTTTTTTATTTTTGTATTTTTTTTCTAATTTTATTCAATTAGACTTTTTTAATTTTATAAATTTGTCGATCGTCTTTTGTTTTATTTTACACCAAAAATTGCCTGAAGTTCAAATCTTAATTTTAGAAAGTTTTTTTTATTTAATGAGAATTTTTTAATTTTTGTTTATTTAATGAGAATTTTTTAATTTTTGTTTATTTAATGAGAATTTTTTTAATTTTTGTAATTTTTATAATTTCTTTGCAATTTTATAGAAAGTAGAAAGTATCGTTTATTTAATGAGAATTTTTCATTTTTATTTTCTTGTAATTTCATTTAATGATTTTTTCTATTTTTATTTTTTTCTAATTTTATTCAATGAGATTTTTTTTATATTTATTTTTTCTATTTTATAAATTTGTCGATCGTCTTTTGTTTTATTTTACGCCAAAAATTGCCTGAAGTTCAAATCTTAATTTTAGAAAGTTTTGTTTATTTAATGAGAATTTTTTAATTTTTGTTTATTTAATGAGAATTTTGTAATTTTTATAATTTCTTTGTAATTTTATAGAAAGTAGAAAGTATTGTTTATTTAATGAGAATTTAAAATTTTTATTTTCTCGTAATTTTATTTAATGATTTTAGATTCAAAGTTTATTGGTTCACAGCCATTTTATTTTATTTTGTCAATTTGTTATACAAACTGTGACATTCGTTTAACGTTTTCGAGTATTAAATTATACTCATCTTCAGAACTAAAATTAAATTACAATTACAATAGATAACATTAATAACATTTTACATAGTACAACATACCAAAGTTACAATCACAGCACGTGCTTGTGTTGAGTGGCCCGGCTACGACCGAACTGAAGTCACACCCTCACTGTTTGCAGTTTGATGTTTTGTTTTGGCGGGAATTTTTGAATTGTAGATTATAGGTAAGTATGCTCTGCTCAGGTTTTCGGTATCCGTTCTTCTGTTAATACTATTCTTGTTTTCCTGTATAATTGCACACATTTCAAGTATGTTTCGTTTTAGGTAATTTTTTTCGTTGAAAATAATTTTAGGATTTTTGATATCCGTTTTGTGGTTTAGTGTTAAAACATGGTTTGACAGCGCTGTGCAGTCAATTTTGTTGGTGTTGATGCTGTATTGATGTTGATACATTCTTTTTTCAAAGCTGTTTTTGGTTTGTCCTATATACGTTTTATCACAATCAAGGCAATTGATTTTATAAATTACACCATGTTTTTTTTTAATGATTTTTTTCTATTTTTATTTTTTTCTAATTTTATTCAATGAGATTTTTTTATATTTATTTTTTTAAATTTTATAAATTTGTCGATCGTCTTTTGTTTTATTTTACGTAAAATCTGCACAAGTATCAAATCTTAAGTTTTGTTTATTTAATTAAAAAAAATTAATTTTTATAATTTCTTTTTAATTTTTATGATTTTTTATAATTTTTATAATATTTTGTAATTTAATAGAAAGTAGAAAGTATTATTTATTTAATGAGAATTTTTTAATTTTTATTTTTTTGTAATTTAGTTAATGAGATTGTTTTATTTTTATTATTTTTTAATTTTATTCAATGAATTTTTTTTAATTTTTATAATAATTTTATTTCTCGATCGTCTTTTATTTTACGTCAAAAATTGCACAAATGTCAAATCTCATATTTTCATTATACAACTATACAGCGCCATCTAGTACATCTTCTAATGTAATTATATCTTTGGAATTAGTACTTTTTATGTACTGCTTTGATTTGGTTTTTGTTCAAACTTCCTATCTTATTTTGTTTCAAGGTTAACACGGAGGAGACACGACTTTAGACAAGAACAAGTTTTTTGTCATTATCTCAAAAATAAATGGCGACTGTTAAAAACTGACGGTGTGTCTTATCCGTCAGGCATTTTTCCACTGAGAAGGAACAGGCATTTTGTAAATCAAATAAATAATCTGTTAGTTTCTATTAATAACATAAATAATTGGCAAACGAATTAATGTTTTCTCACCCAAACCATGGTACCAGACACAGAGGGATGGACGGATTTTCGGCGTTTGTTTATTTATTTATTTTATTTATTTGATTCGTCTTTCTGATCATATAATAATATTAGACATGTCAGTAAATCGAGATTAGTTAAGAATTCAAGCGACTACAGTTTAAAAAACTGAAGTTAACACAAGGAAACAAAAAATAAAATATATAATTATAAAGATATAAAGTATAAAAATGTAACAATTATCAATAACTTAGAGTTAATGATCACAAAGCTTTAATGTTAAATATTAAATATGGAGTCTTGATTCACACACTAAGATATTCTGTAAATGTTTATTTCGCCTTTGGACTTTGGGAGTCTCCCAGTGGGAGATGTATGCGACCACAAGACTACTGGCTATTCGATATCTATCGTAAAACTCCGTTCCCTTTTATACGGTTTTAGACCGGAAATTCCGTTTAGGAAAAGCTGCGTGTGGGACATCGTGATTTTCCTGGATCGTCCGCTTTCATTTAAGTTTGCATAAGCCGGTTTCTTTGATAAATCACCTCGGCGACTGTTTGATGTTAGTATATCTTTATATTTACGAAAAATAAAATTAAATAGTCGGTATGGGGCACGTGCCAATTAAAAAAAAAAAAGATTTTTAAGAATTTAAGTGTCAATATCAGTGTTGCCAATTTGGTGATTTTGTCACTAGTTTTGGTGATTTTCTGTTGAAACTTTTAGTGAGTTCGGGCATGTCGAAAATATGTGACCAGTTTAGTGACAAATCTAATGATTGTTTAAAACAAATGAAAGACGATCGGAATTCTGCCCTATTTTGGACAAAAAGGAAACAATAAGCGATCCATTTTGTTTCTTTATTAATTTTTGTGTCTGTCCGAGAAAGAAAACGCGATTATTCTAAATTTATTTCAGATTTGATTGTGTTTTGTTCTTTTTTTTTAATGAAGAAAAAGTCGACATTCGATTGGAATTCCGAACGTCTTTTGTCGTCGCTCTGAATTTATTTTCTGGCGCAAAAGTAAAAACGTTGATTCACGTCCAAATCGTTGACCTAAATTTTTATTTCTTGCATTTGTTCTGTTAAACAATCCGATCGTCTTTTGTTAATTTTTTCACGAAACTCACTTTTTCTTTTGCAGTTTTAAGCTTAGGCCAGTGTTGCCAATTCTGATACGCTTAAGTAGAATAAAGTCAAATTTGATTTTCCCGACACTTATTTTTAGTGAATTATTTTCGGCTTCTACTGACTTTACTGATTTACTTTAGCTAAATGTTCAGACTTTTCTCGAACGCCTATTGGCAACACAGGGCTGTGTTCAACAACTACACCCTCGAGTGCAAGTTGGGCGTGTATCGCATCTCTTTCACGCACGATTTCAAATTCATTTTGCATCCCGCTCAACTATCTCCAGACGTCTTGTGTTTACACTATTACCATGACAACGGACGCATTTTTAACAATTTACTTTTTAAGTAGAGCGTGAAAAGTGCGATCGTTGCCATGGAAATGATGTAAACGCAAGACTTCTTAAAACAGATAAGCGAGATGAAAAATGAGTTAGAAATCGTGCGTGAAAGAGATGCGATACACGCCCAACTTGGACTCGAGGGTGTAGTTGTCGAACACAGCCCTGGTCATTAAAAAACTGTGATTCTAATGTCAGTATTGCCAATATTGTGAACTATTGACACTTCTTTTCAGACTAAAGCTTTAAATAACAACAATGTGGTAAGCAATGAGCAATTATTGGAGGAGAAATTATTAGCCGAAAGCCAAGTGGCCTTCCTCAATTCTATAATCGTCGACATACAAAAGAAGAACGAGGAACAGAAGATGAGGATCGAGCTGTTGGAGTCTGGATATAGTCCGGCAGCTGTCGAGGAGTTGAAATTGTAAGTAATGTTTTTAACTTCTTCATTTGGGACACAGGACATTACTAAAAGTTACAGGAAAATTCTAAACAAGAGGAATTTTGAATATTTATCATAAAATGACTCTAAACGAAACGCCACTGTAAGGGTATACTGCCAACATAACAACAATTTTATATGGCGGTAAATTTAAAATTATTTATTAAAACTCACTTATTTACAATTCAAGGAACTAATAACTTGTTTAAGTCATTTCAAAAGAAATACTTATGACTTGTAATTTTTCTTATTTGTTTAGAATGGGACTAGGTGAGAGACAGTTACCCCCGAGAATGTACTGTGATATTTGTGAAGAATTCGACTTGCACGAGACAGAAGATTGCCCGCAACAAGCGACAGACGATGCCCCTGCCCCCAGTAACAAAGCACCGAAAGAGAAGCCACCTGAAAGGCCTTACTGCGAGATATGTGAAGGTACAATTTTCCATTCTCTCTTATCTTGGCCCTTAATTCACTTTTTTTTTAGTGTTTGGGCACAGTACTGAAGATTGCAATGACGATCAAACCTTTTAATAAA
Organism: Dorcus parallelipipedus; assembly: GCA_958336345.1. Taxonomy (NCBI): domain Eukaryota; kingdom Metazoa; phylum Arthropoda; class Insecta; order Coleoptera; family Lucanidae; genus Dorcus; species Dorcus parallelipipedus. The sequence continues at coordinate 50,438,919 of OY284476.1, read as the reverse complement.
ACACTTGCCTTCTGTACACCAAGTTGTATGGCAACCAGTGCATACAAGTCTTAAATAATGTAGATAAGCAATTAGGATAAGTAATCGAGATCTGTAAAAAATTAAGAGATTTGTATATTTGAACTTGTTAATTTTAAAGTTGCCGTTGTAGATAATGAATTATTGTAATTGTTGTAACTGATGTAAAAAATATTACGGTTTAAATTGTTACTACAGCGATCGACAATAATGTTGGCTGATTCTAATATGTTGTTTGTTAACATGCCTAACTAAAGTAATTTAAGAGAACTTTAGTTTATTTATTTGTACTTCGTATGGTATTCCAATAAAAAAGTAAAAAAAAAGAACTTCTGTTACACGTGAAATGAATTTTTATTATTATTTCTGTCAAAGTTGATAAAATTATAGCACTTTTTTGGTGATCTGTCGACACTGTTATTGTCATTTTAAATACAAATGTCTTTTATCAAGGCGATTAGAACCCAATCAAGAATTACAAACTTTTAAAATAATTGATTTTACACTAAATATTGAATAGAGATTGTTTGTGATTTTGAAAACACTGGAGTTTCTCTTAAATTTGACAAAATAATTGATGTTCGTGTTTATTTTTACTGATTTGGCAACACTGTTGGTATTATCACAGCATAAGTAATTACCCAGTAGCGTCACTTAAACGTCAGTGTCAAAAAAAAGGGCCATACTGTTTGATACCCTTATGGAAATGTAATGAGTGACGCTACTGTGTAGATTCTTATACTGTAGTATTATTTTAAAATTCCTAAATACATCATTTACCCATACAAGTTAGAACTGACTCTGGAAATTTTATCTGAATAATGTGAGTTTGAAGGTAAGTAAACATTCTATTCTATGCCATATTTAGTGACCAGTTTGGACGAGAAACTATTGTTGGTATGACTTTCTCCAGTTTTTTTTTTAACTCGTAAGCAACGAGCTATGCCACAGCCACACAAAAAAGAAAACTACACGTGACCGGAATGGAGGTTGCAAAATGGTTGCAAATGCTGAAGAGCTGTTCCTGGGAGACATAAGCGCACTGTTTCAAAAGGATATTCATAAGAATATAAATTCGGATGATCCGTAAGAATATAAAGAATTTACGCGCTCGATTCGTGTTGCATTCACCATAAACGAAACTGATGCAAATCACTTCTAAGGCCCAGTTTTACAGTCGTGGAATAAGGACGGAATAACTCTTCGCTGAATATCCTTTAACATATGTATCTACGTCACGTTATTCTAAGAATAATGCTTACCTCACGATTGTAAAATCGGGCCTAAGTGGTAAAAACGAATTGATATTCAATGCAGCTAATATCTACGTTACGCCCGTGATCTTGACTTGAATCATAACCTCATTCTTTATAAATATTTGTAAGTACTCTAGCATTCAGACAAATTACGAACGAATGAAAATACCTATAAAACGTAATTCCCAATTCTTTATTCTTCGTGGTTAGGGAAGAACCATAAGCCGATATAAATCATGGTTTCCAGGTTATTTTTCGTTGTAACAGTAGATAGTTCAGTAAAAAACAGTAGATGACAATAGAAGACAGTAGTTTTTTTTTAAATTTAATTAAATATATTTATATACAAGTTCACTTATACTTATACAATAAAATTAATTTAATATAAAAACGGTAATGATCAAAGACACTGAAATGAAATTACTAAGTAAATCAGAAGTATATTTATTGGGAATTAGAATCTGTTAATTCATTATTTTTATACAATGCGAGCAAAAATTACTGATATGTGTGAAGTTACAGCTCAGTTAACCAAAAATATTATCTACTTGCAAGAATTGTCAAAGTCAATGTTGTTCGCCAAAAGTAATCGACCGAAAAGCAATAAAACTGTGCGAAACTGAACCTTATTGAAATACATCAAGAGACCACAGCTCAATTTTGGTGCTTTAATACTTTTAGCATTCGGTATAGACGGACTTTAACAATTCTTAGAAGCAAATATTAGCAAGAGGATTATACTTTTGGGTATAAATGAACTACGCTGCAACTTCACACATATCAGTCACTTTTGGTCGCTCTGTATAATTGATTATATAACTTAAAAATATTTCTTGGGAAATTAACTGTCTAACAATTTCATTTCTTGAAATATATTTAATAAAATACAAAGCAACTTTAAAATACAAAATTTCTTTAATTTACAATTTTTGTTTTGTGTGTGGCTTTAATCATTAATGCAGAAACAGTCAATTACCGAACCCACCGTGCTCTACCAATCACTATTTAGACTTGTTTAAGTGTGAAATTAATCTATAATGGGTCTCCTTCTGCAGGTAACACTACCAACCTTGTATAAATTATTGTCTGGCCTCCGAATAAATTTAAGCTGCATTCATTTACTCAACTCCGTTCACTCTACTTACTTTTTCACACTTTTGTCTCACTCTTACTTGTAATTAAAACTTATTCGCTCTCACTCCTTAGAGTGCGAAAGAGTAAGTAGGAACGCAGCTAAAGTAATAGATAATAGTATGATTACAGCAACCCACTTCTTTTTGGATATAGGCGTACCAACTTACTAATTTGACTATTGTATATCTAATATTTTTCAGAAAAAAACAAGGAAAACAGTAGTTTTTTATTCGACAACAGCAGAACAGTAGGACGAGAGCTAAAACAGTAGGTCTACTGTTAAAACAGTAGACATGGCAACACTGATATAAATAATTGTAAACACAACCAGCATCCAAACCGTCAGCAAGAAATGATTCATACGTGGAAGTTCAAAATGGCGCTTCCGTCGCACATTTTAATCTGGCTTTTATTCACGTGTGTTTGACATTTGTTGGTGAGAGCTGTTAAGAAGGGAGTGAAATCAATGGAAAACTGTTTTATTTACGCTTATGGCTTCGTATAAATTGTAATGTGTTCCGTACCGCAATGTAAAAATCGCAAGCAACTGTCCCTACATTTTTAGCACAAAAATGGTGGAGAAGTGATCATATACAGCGGCATCTAGCGGAGTTAAAAAAACGTCAATAGTAATGGCTGCTTCATGATAGTTTTCTCTTCTGGGGCCCGTTCAGGAATAACGCTCCGACTAAAAAGAGCGCGCTCTGGGTAATATTTTTTCTCTCTCATATAAGTGGTCTTGTGGATTTTGCTTTTCATTTTAAACGGCCAAAGTGCTCTCGCGATGCAATTCCTGAACGCGCCCCTGTGGAGAAAAATAGAGTAACCAAGGGCAAGTTCGAGTTTACGCTCGGAGTACGCTCTGATCAAAAGTGTGAGGGAGAGCGAGTGTAAGAGTGAGAAAAAGAAACACTTCGATCGATCCGAGCGTAAACACAAACTCACCCCAAAGTGCTCCGAGCGAATTAACGAAATTGTTTAATGAGTTGGTACTGCTGCGCTCGAACACACAACACACGCCCAAAACAAGTTAACCTTCGCGCAAGTTCAGTGACATTCAGTTTTCGGTGGCGATATTTCGTGTGTTGGCAGTGACGTTCTCAAATGTCAGATTTGTCAGACCATAACCTGTAAGGCTAAGGCCGTAGTAATTTCGCCGAGTTGATTTAATGCGAACGGCGCACGAGGGCGAAAGTGATTCGACCTGAAAGCGAAAGCTGCCGCGATGACACGGTGCAGCGAATACATAAAAACCGAGTTCCCGTTAATCGACGACGACCTCAAGCAATACGTGGAGGGTCGGTATCACTCTGGATGCGCTCCGACGTTTTATTAATCGAGACGTTTCAGATGTGCTGGAGAACGGGGCGGACGATTTCGAGGACGGCGAAGAGATATACGAGGCGGTCGGCGAGGTCTTGCACGAAATCTCAAACGATAAGACGGAGGAAGAGATTAAGTATGCTGACTGCGTTGCTCTTACCGAGGTTTCCTTCCAACTAATTCGAGTGTTTTCAGGAAAGTATGTGATAAATTATTAAAAATGTTGAAACCAAATAACGAGGATAGCAATAGGAACGGATTAACGAAGGTGTTGAACGCTCCCGTGCATTTAGGATCGATGGCTGCGAATTTAGAGAGTAATGTTGATGATATTAAAAGTATTTGGGTGATGCAGAGGGATGACACTTTGGTAAGAATTTGCAATGCAGTTTGTATTTTGAATTAGTTCTGATTAATTCAAGCAAGAAGAAGGAATTGAGTTTTAAGTCGGTTTAACTTGTTTTGTTATTTTTTTAAGAAAGTGGATGCGAAAAAATTAGAAAAGGCCAAGGCTAAACTACAAGAGAAACAAGAGAAACGCTCGAAAGATGGAGTTAAGACGCCCACTGTGTCAAAGATAGAATCGGCAACTGCATCTCAGGTTTGAAACATTTACATTGATTCTCACAGTAAAAAAAATAGCGTATAAAAAATGTGGAAGAAAAAGCTAAGTCATGAGCCTCATTAAATGAATCAAATAAAAAAAATTTAATTAAATTTTAATGTGGCTTGTGACTTTGTTTTCTATTTCTCAGATTTTATTTAATTATTTTCATGAGCGTAATACGGAGTGATTAGATTCAACTGATCGGGATTGGTATCAAAAATGTCCCTAGTTATCTAGTTACATTTATAATCGCTTTGAACATTTGCCGACTTCAGACTTGAATACTTGTTTTGCAGCAAAGCAATATTTTCCTTTTTTTTTAAATATTTTCTGAAATCCGAATCGGCGATCTTCCTTTGTTCTTCATATTTTATTATTAGTTCCATTGACGTTCCTTAAAGTTTCTCTTCGTCTATGATTCTCAAAGTCTTTCCGGCGGAGAATCGCAGATTTCTCTTTCTTTTTTTTTTTTTCAAGCTGACTCATAGATGGCGCGAGTGATGTTTGGTTCTTTTATTATTAAAATAAGTTGGCTTATGCAGTTTCCCTTTCTTTATCAACCTGCCATTAAAGTCACTTTGTTGTCTCCAACAACACATACATATATAACAACGCTAACTTCATTACCTTAAATTGGGGCCCCACTATAGAAACATTCAACACCAGTAGATGGCGTGATTTTTTTTTAAATTAGTTGCCACCCATTTCTCGTTGCTCCTTTATAATTGTCATTGGTGGAAAGTTACTTATAGACCATGGTCCACTAATATTGCACATTATGGCCTACCCTATCAGCGCGCCATTATGAGATAATTTCAACTAATTTGATTCGTTTCTCCGCTTAAACACTTCTGAAATAATAATATCAGCAAATTTATTGCAGTAGAAGGTGTGCCCATTGCGTTTGGGTTTGGGCATTTAATATTAATGTGTTTATTCCTATAAAAGCAATGAGAATAAACTGAAGTGTAAAGTTAAATTGAGATCGAAAAACCGGGCCTGAGTACACCTATTTTTTTTTTTTCCAAAAACTACTTTAGAAATCAAACTCGAAATTCACGAATAAAGATTTAAAAAAAAATAAATCAATTAATACAAAGTTTATTGTTATAAAAGCAGAAACAAAAATCTAAATACACTTTAATAATTACATTAGTTTTACTTGGTTCAAAAGTGAGTATAACTTTGTACATATAATTTTTCTTAGCATTCATTTATGTCATACTGTATTGAAAGTAGTAAACCTTTGAAATAGTAGTCGACTGTCATGTTACTGCCGTTGTCAAGTGTCAGCTGTCAAATACTCAGATAACACCGATAGAACAGGCAACCAACTATGCATTGTTATACGATATGTGCATAAGAGTATTCTCTTATAATCATTGATATGTGTCTTTTAAGGTTACTGTATCGAGAAGGTAGCGCCAACTTTCTATCTCTTTTAATTTGGGTTTATCAAATTCATTCATAAACTCATTAGCAACCGCAACTTGTTATGTATCTATCCTTTTTCTTCTTTAGCGTTTCATCGCTTCCTTTTTAATTTGGGGGACGAAGCCGCGGAAATGAATGGCGGTACCTTCTAAATACAATAACCTTAGTGTCTTTGTGGTAGTCGCGCCATCTTTGTTTCTCGTTTTATCTTATTCTTCGCATTTGCTTGCCTCCAGTTTTTTTTTTGTTTCTTTTGTCAAATTTCGCTCCGTCGTTATTTATTTAAGTTGTCTCTTCTCTTCTTCTTTCTGCTAGTGTCCCGATATTTTAGAATCGTTTTTCGTACAACTTATTCGTAAAAAAAAGTTTTATATTGTGCAATGATAGGTAATCTTGTGTACTTAGAAACAGTTTATCAGAAACATGCTTAAAGTGCAAGTTTTCATTAGTGTTTTCTATCTCTTTCCACCGCGATTCTTTATTAAAAATAGCTTTCTTATTAATTTATTTATTTGTTACTCTGTCGTCTTCAATAATTTTTTTTTTCGTTAAGCTGTTGGCATCTCCGGTCGGTTTTGAATGAATTCACGAACCTTACCTGTCCCACGTTTCTTTTTTTAAGAATTTCATGGAAACTAGAGTCAATCCAAGTTCTCACTTATACAGGGATACCCACATAAACCGTTCGTTAAAAGTTTTCAAGGTTGCAGTTCACGTAGATATTTGAAATTTAAGGAGCAAGGGTTTTCCGTAGAGATCTCTTTAAATTAAATAAAATTGTCTTTGTACCACTTCCGGTTGTACCGGAAGTCGCTATCAACTCGCTTATTTTAAATGGAATGCTATATGTTTTATCACGTTTTTGAATTCTACATGTAAAAATATGTTAAGTTGCAATACATTTCCCTATCTGTAAAATGCATCATTTTTGAGATAATTTGAATTTTCTTAAAAATTTGGATTCTGCAATCTGATTTTCAAAAAATTATAACACAGCTATGATTGAAGCAATTTTATTTGTAATAGCTGATATTGTAGTTGAAGCTTTAAGGTTCTTAGAAATTCCATAAGCATAATCTATTAAGCTACAGGGTGTCTAAAACGCACCGCTCCCCTCGAAGATATTCAAACACAGAAAAATACTTTTTTTCAAATGGAACGACCAATATTTTAATACACCATCGTATGTGGAATTAAATGCTGTGTCGAACTATACTAGCATCCCCTATACCTAACTTTAACAGTTTTTCAGTTATAAGATATTTTTGGTTTAATACATAAAAATTGACATTTATTAGGTTAAATATTTCTAATTTTGTTGATAGAGTTATGAAAACAACAAACAATTGCATTTAACGTTTCCTGTTACTACAAATTTTAAGCAAAAGCAAAAAAAAATTGAGAATCAAAATCAAAATTATTTAAACGCTGATATTTTAAATCTATTTTTTAAATTCATGAAGAATGATCTAAAATTGTTCAGAGCAGAGAATGTGTGTTCAATCAAATGTACTCCTCTTGTCTCCTATGAATAAAACACAGTTTGGAAAGTTTGAACCTAACTTTATACAATTTGGAAAAATAAAATGTACGAAGATCAGTAACAAATAACGAAGATAATTAGACAATGGTTTTAAAATACTTTCACGCTAATCCAGAGAATTGCAAACTAGCAGCTATATTATTCTTCAATTTAAAGTAATGAAATTCATACTTTTTCGTTTTATAAGATCACAAGCGTCCTAAGAGAAGGATGATTAAAGAACTATTAAAATTTGTGAATTTCCACTTGCCAAATACTATTTTCTTTGGTTGACTACAAAATTTGTAGTAACAGTAATCGTTGTTATAATTTCCATGCTATCTTAATAAAATTAAAAATACCTGACCTATTAAAATTGTAATTTTCTATGAATTAAATCGAAAATGTTTCATAACTCAAAAACTGTTAAAGTTAGGTATTCGCGTTTCCTGCTAAGCACTACTCCCTCTGGCGGCAACTAAGTGTACCAATATAATGACGTCACGACTGGGTTAGCTTCTGTTCGAAATTTAAGTTATGCAGCTGTGAATTATGTCGTTATGAGAATGGTGTGCGAGTTTGCTTTGAATATTTTGTAAAACGCAGTTCAAGATGCCAAAAGCAAGCAGAATTGTGCCGTCTTTCTTCGATTAGAAGAAAAAATCCAGATTTAACTTTTCATAAATTTCTTAAACAGCTTAAAAAAATTCGAACAATAAAAATAAAATGATTGTTTCTATTAAACCACATTTAATAAACATTGATGTTGACGTTGCCCTTACACACTAAGGCAGTGGCATGTTTGTTTTATCAAAAAAAAAAATTAAATTTTGTAGAATGTAGGTAATCTGTGCTGTGGTAAAATATTCGGGTATATTCCATATATCAGTGATTAATAAACTCTGAATTATGCGCATGTGCTGTCGCTTTTAACCACTTTTTAAACATTTTGCTATTCCACAAGCGCAAATGACATTGAAAAGAAGGATATGCAATTATGTTCAGTGATTATATTTTACAAATGAAGTTAACTATTGTTTAAAATTGTAAAATAACCAACATGTTCTTATGAAATACGTCTTCAATCAATGACTTAAAAGCAGTGGTTAAGAAGTTATTATTAAGCACAGTGTTAATGAAGTGACAAATAACCACTGTATTATGGAATACACCTGATTGACACAGAGATAGGGCAATTGTCAATGATTTACAACATTAACGGTCAAATTCACCAATATTAGATAAATGTATCTGTTGGATAACTCGTTAGTAACGTTTGTTAAAACCATAGCAACATTTATTTTTAACGGTTAGTTAAATTTATCTGATATTTGTGAATTCGACCCTAAGGCCCAGTTTTATAAACGTACAATGACAGTATAATTATTCGCCGAATATCCTTTAACATTCTTCCATATCTACGTCACATTATTCCAAGAATAGTGTTATACTCAGTTTATCCGACGATCTAAAGTTGTACCTAAATCTGTGATTTCAATTCTCTACTAACTTTCAGCGAAGCCATCAAACAATAAACGGGGGACTTTAGCGACAAAGTTCATAAATTTGCTTGTAAATTTAAACTGTAGCAATTGTAGGTAATTTACATACTGGGTGTCTCATAACGTACGGAGGAGATTGAAAGGGTGAATAGGACATCAAAAAATAAGGTAACCTTTTTATATAGATTTTTTCCAAAAGTCAATAATAATAAGGGAGTTATAATTCCCTGAAAGAGGGATGAAACGTATTTTTCTTTTGACATCTTCTGAATCCTTTAAGTTATCAAACTAATATTTGAAACTCGGATATAAGGCACCTAACTGAACATTTACAACGCATTTGTCAGATCCTTCCTCCCTTTTAGTGGGTAGTTTGAATGGACTACTTTCAGTATTTTATAGTAACAAAATGCAGTGGACGTATGCTAACTTTTAAACCTCAATTACTCGAAAACTTAAAAGTATCCTTTAAAAGGAGGAAGGATCTAACAAATACGTTGTAAATCCGCAGTTAGGTGCCTTATACCTAAATTTAAAAAATTAGTTTCATAACTTAAAGAATCCAGAAGATATTGCCAAAAGAACAATATTTTCCACCCCTCTTTCAGGGCTTATAATTCCTTTATTATTGACTTATTGAAAAAAAAAAATTATATGAAAAGGTTACCTTATTTCTTGATGTTCCATTCAACCTTTCAATTTCCTCCATACGTTATGAGACACCCAGAAATTTCAAAACCATCTCCTTTTCTACCGGAGAAAAAAATTATAGATCGTTACGCGTCATGAAAGAAATCTAGGTTAGACACATCCCATAATTTAAGTTTCTTGCATGATATTGACATAATAATAATTAGAATTCATTAAGTAGCATTCCATAATTAAATTAAATATTGTAACTTACGATGTCAAAGAACGAACCCAGTCGTGACGTATTAGTGTTGCGGGTTGCATAGTTTCCGGCGTCATGGAAATCGCCAATAGGGAATGCATAGGAATACATTTGATTCCATATACAATGGTGCATTAAAATATCGGTCATTCCATTTAAAAAAAAAGTATTTTTCTGTGTTTGAATATCTTCGAGTGGAGCGGTGCGTTTTAGACACCCTGTAGCTTAATAGATTATGCTGATGGAATTTTTCAGAACCTTAAAGCTTCAACTACAATATTAGCTATTACAAATAAAATTGCTTCAATAACAGCTGTGTTATAATTTTTTGAAAATCAGATTGTAGAATCCAAATTTCTAAGAAAATTCAAAATATCTCAAAAATGATGCATTTTAGAGATAGGGAAATGTATTGCAATTTAACATATTTTTACATGTAGAATTCAAAAACGTGATAAAAAATATAGCATTCCATTTAAAATAAGCGAGTTCATAACGACTTCCGGTACAACCGGAAGTGGTACAAAGACAACTTTATTTTATTTAAAGAGATCTCTACGGAAAACCCTTGCTCCTTAAATTTCAAATATCTACGTGAACTGCAACCTTGAAAACTTTTAACGAACGGTTTATATGGATATCCCTGTATACATATGTATTTACATAAGACATCTCCTCAATGTGTGTCCACAACTTCCTTAACTGGGTAGAAAGAACCTAGTGGGCATAGATGCAAAGAGAAACAAAATTATTTTTAAAATCTTTATTTGATTAACAATTAAGGTGACCTTCCAATTAGACAGGAGACTTTAGATAAGGAAAGTGATGCTCTCAACAAAATTTTTAAAAAATATATATGTTGTGCAATATTTTGTAATTCCTAAATAATAAGCATTTAAATGTCCATTACTTTCACATCGCATTGGCGAATAGCCCTAGGACATATCGGTTTGGTTTGCAGTGGAGTTCTCGGGCTACGGTTCTGCTGACGAAGGCCCAACCAGGCCCGAAACAGCTGTACAGAGCCTGCTCGGGGAATCCGCTGCAATCAAAACCGATTTGCACAAACATTTTCTAAATAATAAGAATGTCTATGTTATTTTCTCTTTAGAATTAGAATTAGAAATATCTTTGAATAAAAAGAAAAATTGCTAAATAGTATGTATAGCATATTATTTAGGATTTTTATTCTTCAAAAATATTTGTAAATCTCAAGAGAAAATAACATAGACATTCTTAATTATTTATTACAAAGTATTGCACAATGTTATAATTTTTTTAAATTTTTTGTTGTGAGGATCACGCAGTAAAGTAAATATTCGTCACTTTTAACATTCAACAAATTGATTTATCTTGTATTAAATAAAACTCAAAATTCCAAAAGGAGATTCACAATATCACACATTGTTTTTATTTACGCTTGGACTGTAAGATAAAATGTTAGAGTGCGATTCATAAAGATTGTAAAACATGAGAAAATATTTAATATTAATTTCTGCGAAAAAAATTACTACGATCAGTTTGTGCATCGATCAAAAACAAGACATTTTCGTTTCAAAATAAACACACACATCTTTGTGTGTGAATTATAAATTAAACGTGTGCATGGAATTAATTAAATTAAAAATCAATTTCGCAGGTGACAAGCAAAAAAGAGAGCAAAATGGAAGCGAAGGGCAGCAACAGGACGCAAGACATTCGCATAGAAAATTTCGACATCGCATACGGAGACAGGTAACTTCTTCTAAAACCACCGTTCACAGAACCCTGCAGGTGAAATTTCAGGATATTATTACAAGGAGCTGACATTACGCTGGCTTTCGGCAGAAGGTACGGCTTCGTCGGCAGGAACGGATTAGGCAAAACCACTCTGCTGCGATTGATATCGAGCGGACAGCTGCGAATTCCATCGCACATCTCAATTCTACACGTAGAACAAGAAGTGAGTAAAATTTAAAGTCACAACAAGCACGAGTTTCTGTTTAAGAACAATAATAAATACATACTTGAACGTATAACATGTAACAATTGATAAATAAAAACATAATTAAAATGAAATCGCTCGCTCTTAACTAACAGGTAACAGGTGACGACACCATAGCTATAGATAGCGTCCTAGAATGTGATACCGTCCGTGAGGACCTCATAAAAAGAGAGCGTGAACTGAGCGCTGCAATTAATTCAGGGTACGATGATTCATTCTTTTGAACTTAAGACGAAAGCAAATGCGACTTACTTCTTTTAGATCAAGCGATCCTGCGCTGTCTCAAGAATTAACGGAAGTCTACGCACAGCTGGAAAACATCGAAGCGGATAAAGCCCCGGCAAGGGCTTCGATTATACTCAACGGGTTGGGTTTCAACAAAGTCATGCAGACCCAACCGACTAAAACGTTCTCCGGGGGTTGGAGGATGCGACTGGCATTAGCAAGGGCCCTATTTTCAAGGTACAGTTATAGCGTTTTCGACTGACTGCTCCAGAGCACTCTCCATCTTGTTTGCACCTCATATATTAACAGGGGACCTCTCATGGAGCAGTCAGTCGACTAAAAAATGTTTTAATTTCAATTTGTAGGCCGGATTTACTATTGCTGGATGAACCCACGAACATGTTGGACATAAAGGCCATAATCTGGCTGGAGAATTACCTGCAGAATTGGCCGACTACGCTCCTGGTAGTTTCACACGACCGTAATTTCCTGGACACCGTCCCCACTGATGTCTTACACTTACACTCGCAGAGAATTGAATCTTACAGGTAGGTACCATTTTTTCCCTTTGGATTAAAATCTGAAGTGCGGGGTTGTAGGGGAAACTACGACCAGTTTATTAAAACGAAAACCGAAAAGCACAAGAACCAGCAGCGAGAGTACGAGGCCCAACAACAGCACAGGGCTCACGTGCAGGAATTCATAGACAGGTTTCGGTACAATGCCAATCGAGCATCTTCCGTGCAATCCAAGATTAAGATGCTAGAGAAACTGTAAGTCTGGTCCCCCCTCCACGATTTCTTGCGTGTATTATTTTAATTTAGGCCCGAGTTGAAACCGATCGAGAAAGAACTCGAGGTGGTTTTGAGGTTCCCCGAGACCGAGCCGCTTTCACCCCCGATTTTGCAGCTCAACGAGGTCACTTTTTGGTACGTTCCGGAGCGAGTTGTGTTCAGCAACGTGAATTTAGGGGCGAGCTTGGAGTCGAGGATCTGCATCGTGAGTGGCGAGACCCTTTCGGTGGCCCGGTGTAAATCCGAGTGTGTTGCAGGTCGGTGACAATGGAGCCGGCAAAACGACCCTGTTGAAGATAATAATGGGGCTATTGAATCCGACATCCGGAATCAGGAGTACCCACAGAAACTTGAAGTTCGGATACTTCAGTCAACACCACGTCGAACAGCTCGACATGAATGTGAATTCTGTGGAGCTTTTGCAACAAAGTTATCCGGGTAAGGCCCAGTTGTACAATTCCAATTTGACTTTAAACTCAGGCGTAAACCCTACTCGGGGTTGTGGGTTCGGACCCCACGTTGGGCGCCAACTCGGTTATAAATATTTTGTTTCCTGCCCTTAACAAAATATTGTTGAAATAATAGCTGCGTACGTTTATTCAACTCCATTCACTCTATTTACTACTTTCACACTTTTGTCTCTCTTACTTGTATTTAAACTTATTCGCTCTCACTCTTTATTCTAGTTCGAAGAAGAAGTAAAATTCTTAACCTGGATTGAATTTTTTTCGTCCTTCAGTTCTAGCCGCAAAACCAAGGGCACTAATGGACTGCGGTCGCGAATTCTAAATAATTGTAAATTGAGGGATTGATTTCTTTTGACCTGGGTCCGTATACTAAGAAAAATTCATTAGTTGGCTCTTAAAAACGCATGGTTTCAAATTGATATATTCAGACCTCGGTTCGTGTTGGCGTTCGATTGGCGCTTAAAACTCCGACTTGACGACTAGCTAAAAATTTAGCCGTTTATAATTCTTTGACGATTTTTTTAAACAGTAAAATGAAAAACTGAGAATCAGTTTTCTTGTTAGGAATTGATTTTTTTTACCTCGGTCCGTGTGCTGAGAAAAATTCATTGATTGGCTCTTAAAGCCCGTGATCTGTTCAGACCTCGGTTCGAGTAGGATGAAAACTATTTCATTGGATTACGATTGCGAAAGCTTGCTACGTTTTTTGAGGTAAAGCAAATTGACGTACAACTAGAATTAGATGGAATTATTAAAACATCTTTAAAATCGACCAAAGTTGCCTTTCTTCTTCAGTCGGCCCGAGCGGTGTGACATCATTTCTCCTATCGCCAAATTATCACTTTGACACCTAATGAATGTTATTTTACGCATCTGTGTGTCGCTTGACTATGCGAAAAGCTGACGTCAAAAGCGAGTCGTTCCTGGTTCAAATTTCAAAACTTTCAGATGAATTTTTAAAAATATTCAGATACCTCTAGTGTACATTTTACTATTACGTATTAAAAACAAAAAATATTCTATTATATTCCTCATTACAATATTAATCTGGATTGAATTCTTTTCGACCTCAAAACCAAAGACAGTTAAGGACTATGGTCGCGAATGTCTTTAAATTAAATATGTAATTGTTAATTTAGGGACTCATTTGATTTCGACCTCGGTCCGTGTACTAAGAAAAATTCACTGGTTGGCTCTTAAAACCGCGTGGCTTCAAATTGATCGGTTCAGACCTCAGTTCGTGTACGACTAAAACGACTTCATTGGATCCCGATTACAGGCAGCAATTACAAGATTAACTGGAATCACTCCCTATTTAAAATCTAATGCATTTTTTGTCTATTAGAAATTTTATAACTAAAAAGTCGAGAGCGAAAAATAAATTAATATGAATCGATATGGATGTTAAAAGGGGGAAAGGGAGCTATCCGGTGATTCGAGAAATTTCAAGGCGTACTTAGCAATGAGAGACTTAACCCCAAAATCAAGGACACTAATGGACTATGGTCGCGAAACTAAATAACTGTAAATTTAGGAATTGATTTCTTTCCGATCTCGGTCCGTGTACTAAGGACACATTAGGTCTGTTCGATAGCTCTGCGCTTTCTACACTTTTAACACCTTTACTCTATTTGTCTCACTCCTACTCGCATTAATTATATACATCTCACTCTCTCAGGAGCGGTTGGTGTAAAAAGTGTAGAGCTATCGAACAGACCTATTAATTGGTTGGTTCTTGAAACCGAGTGGCTTCAAATTGATCTGTTCAGACCTCGGTTCGAGTAGGACTAAGCCGCGTGGTTTCAAATTTATCTGTTTAGACCTCGGTTCGAGTAGGACTGAAACGAAATCTAACCTAATGTTGCCGGAAGAAAAACAAACGAAAGTAAGCCACAGGTGACACACATGCAAATCTCCCCTCCCCTTCAAAAGTATTAAAATTACGATATAATAACGGAAACCAAAGGCAAAAAAAAACTTGAACTCGTTATCTGATGCGGTCGTGCGGCACTCGAATCTGAGAAAGTATGACATTCTTATGCTGTTAACACCCAATAGCGCTGCATGCGGTAATAACTCATTTTATGTATTTAAATGATGGAAGCCGAGGGGCTCATAGAGACGGAAATACAAATTTCGCTTGCACTATTTGTTTAAATCGAAAGACGAATTTACCCTCTCCTCCTCAAAAACAAAGAACTGGACTCTCATTGGCCTAGTCAGGAATTGATTTCCTTTCGTCCTCGGTCCGTGTACTGAGGAAAATTTTTTGGTTGGGCCTTAAAACGGCGTAATCTGTTCAGACCTCGGTTCGTCTAGGAGCTAAACCCGTGGTTTTAAATTGACATGTTTAGATATCGGTTCGTGTACTACTGAGCAGTGTGCGATTGAATTTTTCCTAAACTAATTTTTTTTTTTTTTTTTTTTAATGAAACAACGGGAATGCTGTAATGTACACGAAATTCTAACTGACACTTAAATTGAAGTTTAAGACCCAATTTATCAATCACAAGTTAACTTTAACTATCAGTTTATTCCCATGGTAACAATTATGAAAACAATTATTCCTATCGCAATAAACTGAAGATTAAAGTTAACTTGTGATTGAAAAATTGGACCTAAGTGTCAATTAGATGGTGATTGACATTATGCTGTCATGTATTCATGATTGTCACACTCTAAACACGACTTGATTTCATCTGTTTAAGAAAGCGGTGCAATTGGCCATAATCTCAAGGTCGTAGGTTCGGGCCCCATGTTGGGCGCCATTTATAGTTACAAAATTATTATACTTTTTTCCTACCCTGAACAACAATTATTGAAATAATTGTTGTCATGCGTTTAAGCTTCAGCTTAAATTTAAACTGGCATCGAACAACTGGGCCTAAATCAATTTTTTCTTTTTTTACTTTATTGGAAAGTGACTTGTGAACTTGTTTTCAGGCAAACCCATTGAGGAATACAGGAGACAACTGGGCAGTTTTGGGATATCCGGCGACCTTGCCCTACAGACTGTGGGGAGTCTTTCGGGGGGTCAGAAGTCACGGGTCGCTTTCTCACGTATGTGCATGGGCAGACCTAACTTCCTCGTACTTGACGAACCGACCAATCACTTGGATATTGAAACGATCGAGGCACTAGGAAAAGCCATAAACAAATACAATGTAAAGTTCACATTTTGTTTTTTTTTTTTTTTTAATAGTGAGGAGCAGACAAATTTTTCTGCCAATATTTATTAGGAGTATATCTTTTTCGATTGACTACTCTAGAGCACTCTCAGAGTATCTCCATCTTGTTTTAACCACATGGGATGGAGATACTCTCAGAGTCCCTCTGGAGCAGTCAGTCGAAAACTATTTGCACTAACATATCTTTACTAAAATTTAGTATTAAATAAAAAGGGTTTGTTTTTAGGGTGGTGTAATTCTGGTTTCTCACGACGAACGTCTCATACGAATGGTGTGCAAGGAGCTGTGGGTTTGTGGGAACGGTTCGGTGAAGAGCATCGAGGGTGGTTTCGACGAGTACAGAAAAATAGTCGAGCAAGAATTGGAGGCGCAGTCGAAATAACAACGCAGACTGGAAAACCGTGATTTCTAGATTAATTTAGATAATTTTTTTTTAAATTAATTAATTATGTAATATGAATTGTGCCTGTTTGTATAATCCGTTTTGTGTAACTTGCATTATTTATAACCGAATGTTTTCGGAACGAACCACCACTAACCTGTTGTTTCGTGAGGGCAAGGCTTTCTTTGCAATGAATGTAACGAGGGGCGCATCTTTGAAATTTTTTGTTCGGGTGCAGCGAATTTCAAAGGCAACAAAAAAACGAAGAGTGTACATAATTTATGAAATCATGTATTGTTTGTAAACAACATCTTTTATATAAAAACCTGAAGTATCTATCTACATCTGGTTAAATATAGTATTCTGATTCCACTTAATCTCTTGGATATTTACATAATTTAAGTTAAAAACTTATCACACAATGTAATACCTACACATAAAGCAATTAATTCTTTAATTTAAAGCCCGGAGATGTTCCGTATGAAAACTTCTCCAGACCGCTATTAGCTTCAGATTGCCATAAAAAGTCATCGTCTTCGAACTCCCTGAAATCCTCTGATTGAAGCGATTTATTACCGATAGGTTCTTGGTAGTTCAAATAATAAGGCCGAATCTTTAACGCCGACCTAAAGGGAACACAAAAAATTTAATAGTGCCAGTACTTTCATCACTGATTAATATTTGATTTATTGCTATAGAAACAATTGTCTTTAATTGTAGGCATGGGAATAAACCAAAGGTTCACCAGGGATGAAAGTACTGACCCTAATGAATTACCTTTTCAGTACATACGGATCGAAAGGGAAGAACGAATCCAATATGCTATCACACATCAAAACAGAGCCGTTCTCAGTTTGGTAAATAGTTGGAATCACGTTCCTTGCGTTGTGCTCCATTATAGTATAGCAATAGGCCAGTTGGTACGTCCTGGTAACGGCTGCGAAATTTTGAGCGATGGCCGGAAGGCAAACCCTCAACGGATTCAACTGGCAAGTTACTATTTTAGTTAAATTCAGACTTCCCAAAAATGAAATATCTGCAAGTCGAATCGCTTTAGTTTATAAAAATGTGGAAAATATTCGCTCTCACTTTTCTTAGTGTTAACCAAGTCCTTCTGCCTAAAGGCTATCACATAAAATAAAGCCTGGCACACGCAGTAAAACACAGTGTGCATCCTAATATCGGTATTAACGAATTCCAAGCCGTCCTGAGCCGCTATATACGAGTGTATCCAATCGGCCATTTGCTGCAGCGTTCCCTTTAACATACTGCAACAATCCACGGTTAGATTTCTTCAAGCACCGGAATAATAGAGTATGTGACTTACACTAATGGAATAAAATTCCCTCGCGCAACTAAACTAGCCAAATAGGAAACGGCGGCTTGCCTTATGACAGAAGGGACGTTCGGCACGGTCACTTTCTTCCAGAGGAAGTTCAGGAAAGCCTCGGCTATTGCAGTCTTGTAACAACACAGATTGAACATGACAAACTGAACGTGGTGGATGTTATACGTGGGTAAAATTATTTTGTCAAAGACCGTCAGAATCTCGTGATATAAATCTAAAATGGGCGTCGATTTTTAGCTTAAAGAGACAAAGGAATTCGCTTGCTTACTTTTAATTCCGTCCCAGTTGACTTGTTCGCTTTCAGCGTCGAAACATTCAGATTCTACAAACATAAAGACCTTATCCATGCATATGTCTAACGTGTGAGCAAGGGGATGCTTCATTCTCAATTCTGTTGTATTAAGAGATTTAGCACCGTCGTCCAAGTCGAACATATCATCGTCCTCCAATTCGTACTCTGCCTTTTCTATTTCTTCCCTGGGGGCATTCACATCCAACAGTACCAACCTAGAAGACCCACACAATTCAATCGATGCTTTAATTCAAAAGAGACGGCGACTTACTTTGAAAAAATTAAGTGAAAGACGTCGCCTCTAAACTCGGGTATATACTGCAAAATCCACAATAAATTATGTAAATAGTACTCGTGCTGATGAGTGCACCTCTTAATGTACGGGTAATGATTTACAAGCGCTTGCTTTAGTAGCTCTCGGCACCTGACATAAACAAACAATTAAAGAAAAGTTAACGCAAAGAAATTCGTGACTTACATAGGAACGACTTCCAACATCATGTTGAACGTGCAGTGAATCACCGAGCACTTGCGCCAGTCTTCGTCGGTTAAAATCCCATCGGGCCATTCCTCTTCATCGAATCCTGGGAATTCAAAAATACTGAGTTGTTCAGGGAGCGATTTTCAAAGTCGCTTGTCACTTACCGGGAATAAAATTCGTTACTAATTTGTCTATTGCATACTTCGCATGGTAGTTATGAGCGGACAATAAATTTAAGAGAAACGACTGATACTTTTCGGTGACTTCGGAGCTGCGATGCGTCCATTTCAAAGACAGAACGGCCTCGACGAATAAGTGCAGCTCGCAGTTCAGCAGTGAAATGCACTTGGTCGCCTCCGATAATAAATCTTGAATGTCGTCGTCTAGTAACTCGGAATCGCGTATCAACACGACGAGGTTCTCAAAATCCCGCACGTTTTCACCGCGTGCGTAGCTCCGCAAGATATCGCGGATCTTCTTGGCGCTCGGCAGCTTAAATCTTACTTTCGTCGCCGACTTCTGGATGTTCAGTTTGCTCTTGATGCTGGGCGTCTTGAGGATCGAGGTCCTCGAAGAAGTCTTCGTGCTTACCGCGCGCACCGACATCGTGCTTCCGTATGCGATTGAGGTTATGTCGCGGAATGGTCGCCTGCGGGTTTATGTAGAGTCCACGGTCCACTTAATATTTCGCAGTTTTAGGAAAAACATTACTTTCACTGATAATAGGGTGGTGATTTCGGCGGAACGCTTCGAAAACGGGATTTCTACAACGTGGATTCTTGACAACCCGAACATGTCAAAACCAGTTCGTATGACGTTGCCAACTGTATATGTAGAAAACCCAACTGTTTAGGGATTGTTACCAACCTTCTCAAAGAAAATTTTTCACCACCTTTAATAGCGTTTTCGATTGAGCTGCACTGATTGCACTCAGTGCGCACTGAGTTTAAATTTCGTGTTCGATTGGTGATTTCAGTTCAAACTTTCTTCGTGTTTTATGTTCGATTGAAATGTTATAGCGTTTTTCACTGGGACTAAATTGTGCACTGAGTGCGCACTCGGAATATTTTCATCTTATTTTAACCTCATGTAATGAAACGGGATGGAGATATTCTGAGTGCGCACTCAGTGCATAATTTAGTCCCAGTGAAAAACGCTATTAGTGCGCACCAGTTTTGCACTCAGTGCAAGAATTTTGGAACTGACTTCGAAGGTAGTGCAAGCGTTTCAGTGCAACTTTTCTGTCATTTCAGGAGAAGCATATTACGAATGATTTATTGACAGATAACAAAAACAATTTATTGTATCAAGAAATTGTTAATAATTAAGTTATTTGCTAAACACAGTTTCTCTAGTTCATAAAATCTTCGTCCGGGGTGAATTCCTTAAGAAGCGAATATGAATAATTAGTGTATTTAGGATTTTTAATTTATTATAACAATAAATATTGCATTTTTATATTTCTGGCAACAAATGATAATTTTGAGGTTACGGTTCAGTATATTTCCCGCTCAATAATTTTGCTCCCAGATCACGTTTGTATTCGATTGAAACACGCACTAGTTTCGTTTTCTGGCAAAACTGACTGAGTGCGTGACGTAATATCAGTGTGACCCGAACTCTTCTGGTGCAAGTGAAATGAAAACGCTATACGAAAAATTTTGCTTCCCCAACCCTAAATTAAAAAAGTTCCCTAATTTTTCCTGTTCTTATTATTTGTCTATATATAGCGGTATTTATTAGCGGTTTCGTTCATTGGCAACACTGCTTCGGATAACATGGCCGCCAACTTCTTCTTGAGATATAAGTAGTGCGTTCGTCTTGGGCGCTTTCGTGCTGACAGTACCATCGAACAACTTACTTGTCGTTCGTCTTGGCATTTGGTAGCGCTGAGACAAATATTATGACGTCATAATTTTGCCTCAATACGTCATCAGTTGAACGCTTACAACGCTATTTTCAAACAGGTAGTGCAGAGAAAGCGTAAGTACTGTTTGCAAACCGAACGAAAATGAAACGTTATAATGTTGTAGACGAGGAAACTGGGATTACATACTGCATTGAGATGACACCTGGAGACGCCAAACGCTTTGAAACAGGTAAATAGTCTATATAATTATATATAAAAGTGTAAATTACAAATAATAACTAATAATCTAACTTTTGAGAATAAAAAATATTTGTAAACTAAACACCACCAAACACGTTTGGTTTTGTTACATTTATTATACTTTACGTTACATTTATTATACTTATACTAATATTTTCTTCAACTGAAATCTTACTGTACATTTGCAGAAATAGTTTTTGCTACTCAAAAACTAGAAGAAGCAAAAAATGAATTAGAAGCACAAAGAGTTGCTGTCGAAGCGGAATCTGAAAAACAAGAATTAAATAAATCAATGTCACTTGATGCAGACATCTCTGAGATATTAAACGTAGGTGATTCTGCGGCATTTGACATAAGTGGCTCAATAGAATCTTCTGCGGCAAGTCCAACCCAACCTGAGCCTGACAGTGCTGCTTTTAAATGGCCACACAACGCAATACTATTTTTAATAGAACAATATAAAAAAAAAGAGAATGAATTTCATTCTGGAAAAATAGCACAGAAAAAAGTTTGGCAAGCTATTAGCTATTAGCAAGCAATTAAATGATATTGGTTCTAGTAATGTCAGTTATAATGTTCGTGCAGTGCTGCTGAAATTATCAAACTTTGTTGCTCGTTTGCCATTTTCAAATTTCAAATATCAACTGTCAAGTATCAACACCACAGAAAAAGCGTTCGGCTTATTGATAGCATTTGCAGAGTCGCGACCTTCTCGAACGAAAAAAAAGTTTACTGCCAGGGCCTGAATTCTCGAAACGAGGGAGAGGGTTCGTTTTGCGGGAGTGACGTCAAAATGACGTAGACTCTCATATAAACCTATACAAACTTTTCGAGAAATGCGTCATTTTGACGTCATTTTCGGGAGCGATCGCTTCTCCCCAGTTCGAGAATAACCTCCCAGCACTAACGCTGTCAGCACGAAAGCGCCCAAGTCGAACGCACTCAAGGTATTTTTTCGTGAGTAATGCGGTTCAATGCCTGGTTTAAAGATTACGTCATGGATAACAGCGTCGCGAGAGCGTTTTGGTTGTAATATATCTATGGTACATGGAAAAAGAAAACACAAAGGTCAACAGATGACAAATTTACTGCACACGCGTGTATTTAAAACATGTAAAGCGGATTACAACGATTACCAGTCGAAAATAATGGAACCATGGATGCAGAAAATGTACACAGGTCGAAAGGTTCATCCATGTGTTACAGTAACCGCGTTCAAAAATTGTAACCATGACGTCATAGTTACTCACGAAAACGTTGTTGTTTAAAACACGCAGTCTTTCATCCGTCGCGAAAATATCCCTTAAGTCCAGTTGCAGTTGTTCGTGATTTTCGTTATCTTAAAGATCTTAAATGTCAGCAGAACGTCAGTGTCAAGTATACTGTGGTTTGCGCTTATAATATTGAAATTAAATTTTCAGTTGATGGCTGAGTCAAATCCAAGACGAATAAGAATGGATAACCCGAGTCGAGGAAGTACCGAGTGACTTTTAGGATGCGTTTCGTTTGGACGCTCACACGCTTTAAGCGCTCACGCTTATAAGCGCTGTTTTCTGTTGTTTCCTTTGGCGTTTAGTCGCTTAAGCCGTTATACGCAAAGGTGATTCTTTTGACTTTTGTTCGCACAACGAATTCATAACCTTAAAAATATAATTTTAGTAGTGAAATTGATCCAATCATAGCTGCTGCAGCTGTTTCTGAAGTGTAATGTTTGTTTATAATCTGACTATGATTAGCTGATCTTGTCATACATGTCTCATACGTTCCGTTAGGGGCATAAGCGCTTACGCTTTTGCTGCCCTACCTCCATGGAATAAGCAATTGTGAGCGAAAACTATGACGTCATATGGCGATATCATTTCGTCAGCTGGCGCTTTATAAAGGTATATTTTCGTGAGTAACGCGATTCAATGCCTGGTTTAAAGATTACGTCATGGATTACAGCGTCGCGAAAGCGTATTGGTTGAAATATATCTATGGTACTTGGAAAAAGAGAAAACACAAAGGTCAACAGATGACAAATTTACTGCACACGCGTGCATTTAAAACATGTAAACCGGATTACAACGATTACCAGTCGAAAATAATGGAACCATGGATGCAGAAAATGAACACAGGTCGAAAGGTTCATCCATGTGTTACAGTAACCGCGTTCAAAAATTGTAACCATGACGTCATAGTTACTCACGAAAACGTTGTTGTTTAAAACACGCCGTCTTTCATCCGTCGCGAAAATATCCCTTAAGTCCAGTTGCAGTTGTTCGTGATTTTCGTTATCTTAAAGATCTTAAATGTCAGCAGAACGTCAGTGTCAAGTATACTGTGGTTTGCGCTTATAATATTGAAATTAAATTTTCAGTTGATGGCTGAGTCAAATCCAAAACGAATAAGAATGGATAACCCGAGTCGAGGAAGTACCTACTTAGTTGATTTATTTCATTGAAACTTGCTCAAAAAGAATCCGTTAAAGTGTTGGGATGGCAGTTTTAAGTACTAGGTCGCTAAAATTTTTTAGCGGACTCTAAGTGTTGCTATGGCGATTGGGGTTGCTAAAGATACGTTTTTCGTTCTGAAAATAGTACCCTAAGCCCTAAGCGACCATTTTGCGGAGCGTGTACCAAAAGAAAATTTAATTTTATAGCATGATCAACGAGTTAAGAATAACAGGAGAGTCATACTAACATTAGTTTCTCGTCCAATCTGGTCACTAAATATGGCCGCAGTAAGTCATCAACGTTTTACAAGACCACAAACCCCAACTAATTTCGTTACACATATGTCAGATACAAACAAAAAATCCGGCAATTATTTAAAATTTCGTGAAATAAAATTTCTAACGTGGAATTTAACTCGCATTCGCACAGCGCCCTCTGTTGACGAATAGCCAAAGTCTTAGCATTTTTACAGATTTCTGTAATGTTGCTGCGTTGTATATTTTTAAAATTTATACCAAGATTTTAGAAAAGCAAAAGAATTTTATTTTTCCCAAAAGGATATCTTTCCCCGGGGGAACTTTCCTCCCCCCCCTGTACAACTCCTTAAGAATTCTCAACCAAAACTTCGTCAAAAAAATTCGAATTCGAACGTACAGTTCTTCCGCTCGATCTTTGCAGTTACGTCAGAAAATTATCGACTCAAAATGACAAATTTATAATCATTCTATCATTGTTTTAACATACGTATTAGATAAGGATAAAAGAATATGTTGATTTCGTTTCTCAAATCGATAAAGTGTGACGTGACTGCAGAGATCGAGCGGAAGAACTGTAGGATTTGAACCGACACGTTTTTGTACCCCGACCTCCTCCCCCACCCAACCACCTCGAGAGCTTGACGGCCTACGGATCTACGGGTACAAATTGTTATGAGGTTTGACGTCATCGATGCAGGCGATTGCCTAATCCGTCGGAAATTTGATTTTTGTGAGAAATTAATCGAATGAAATGCGATTTTTTTATTTTTTCCACGAGTTATCCAATACAACTACTTTTCTACTAGAAAAAAAAATCTATTCGTTTTCAAATAACTTTAGAATAGATAAAAATGTTTACAGAAATAAGTCTTAACCTAAGCATTCAATGATCATGATCTTCGCCGGAGAGTTTCTCGAACTGCGCGTCCAATTTCTTGCTGAAGTCGTCGGTGCTGATGCAGACGTTCTCTTGGAAGTCGTGTCCGTAGGCGTAGAGCGCCAGGTCTCTGGTGAGATGTCCTTCCCCCACCCCCCTTCTGCATTTTTCGAGCGCCTCCGTGAATTCCGTAATTGCAGTCGAACATTGCAGTCGAGTTTGGCGCGGTGGCGAAATCCTCGTGGCGAAGATCGTTGAGATTGGATTTGTGGATGTGGATTCGCCTTTCAAGCGTTGCCTGGAAATAAGGAAAAGAAAACATGGGAAAAGTAGAACATGTATTTCTTCATTTGCAAACCGTCTCACATATACCAGGTGATGAAAAATTCCCGATCTGATGAGAAGTTTGCAAAAAATTGTAAATGAAAAGAAAATAGAAGTCTTAAGAGAATCAACAACAAAAAGTCAACTGCTAAGATAACGAAGAAGAAGGAATAAAAGAGGAAAACACAAAGCACAAGGAAAAAGAGAAATTCAAAGACCATTAATTCAATTGGCCTATCGCCTTATGTTTTTATTTCCAGAAATGTTTTAACTGTGGTTTTAACATACCAGTGTTGCTTGTCACTTGTTTTCTTTTTTCAATTTAGAAAGGATATTGTTTGAACTTTTCTGCAATTTTCTTTTTTTACACATTTTTCATTTAGTTTGCTTTTGCTTTCTTTATTAAAACGTCTTTCTTTATCTTAATTTTTTTCTTTCACTTCAATTTTCGCTCAACTTACTTGCTAACCTTCTTTGGTTTTCTTTTTATTTAATTATAATTGATGTTTTAACTTAATTTTTTACAACATGGGGAATATACAGATTTGCAAATTTAAAATTGCAAATTTAACAAATTGCAAATTACATTGCAAAATCGAGAAATTATACCTAATAGTATTCATATTTGATCTATCTTCTTCTACCATATTTAGAACTATATCACAAACTCTTTTAAACGGTTACTAAATGGCGCACAAACACGTAACGTTTATACTTTTCACTTCTGACGAAGCTGTCGAACGACTGCGAAACGTTAAGTGTTTGTGCGCCATTTAGTGTCCGTTTAAAAGAGTTTGTGATACAATACTCTACTATATTTAGAACTATATCACAAACTCTTTTAAACGGTTACTAAATGGCGCACAAACACTTAACGTTTATACTTTTCACTTCTGACGAAGCTGTCGAACGACTGCGAAACGTTAAGTGTTTGTGCGCCATTTAGTGTCCGTTTAAAAGAGTTTGTGATACAATTTTCATCGGACAAGAACCAGCTTTAATCATATTTAGAACCGTAAGTAGCTTATTCTCTTCTTTTATTGAGATGGACTGAATGCAAAGCACCGCAAAGCATTGTTATTATTTAGCGGTAACATGTCCACAAAGATGTCATAAAATTATTTATAGGGACCATGCCACGATGATGCAGATGGATTGTTTTTGTGCGAACCCGAACAAACTTTTATAATTAAGTGCCCGCAGCGATCTGTTTTACCGACATAGCACATAACCAATTTGCAAATGTCATCTGTCAGTATCATCAAAAGTTAAATAAAATCGTCCGGTGTCTGTGTCTAATGAAAGAATTTATTAACTCCAAAAAATTCAACAGTTAATTTCAGCCACTGCGTTTTTTAATCATGTATCTGACTTGCAGCGATTTGAACAGGAACGAGGAACGACTTAACCTTGCAAAACAGGTTTACGAGCGCTGTCAGTGACGCCTCTGCAATTAAATCGTTAAGAACGTTGGATCTGAACACGTTTTAAATGCGTAAGAATTAATATGATGGATGCGACAGATTTTTCGCAAGCCGCCGCCGACCAGGGCGTTTACAACATCGAAATACATTCACATCCAGACGAGAAGGATTTCATTCACGGTTCATCGGTGCTGGTACACAATGACCGTGTGGGTTTATTCGATATGGGCAAAGAAGTCGACGACTACTTGAACAATGTTAAACCGGAGATGTCCGACATACAATTCGCAGTCGTTCATTCAAGCGCAACCGAAGACGAAAGGTACTACAAGTTCATTTTCTTTTTTGTTCTTTCAGTTTGTTTAATTTTCCATTATGGTGTAGTAGATATAATAGGTCTATTCTAGCAGCAGTATATAACTCTTAGAAATTGTACTGCAATTCATTAATTTGTTTTAGTATGGCTGCAGAGGCATTGCGCCAGTTGGGAAGCGGCACGGTTTTCAATTCGGTGCCCCGCATCGAAACCAAAACCCCGCAGGATTTGCCTTTACTGCCGTGCTCGTCTTGCCAGTTGGAGTTTAAAACGACGGCGGATTTAAACAATCACCTCTCTATATGTAAGCACACGCGCTTTAAGTGTTACGCTTGTGAGAAGGTGTTCGAACGAATGAAGGATTTGAACGGCCACTTGTTAAGTCACATGGAGGATAAATATTTGTGCCGACTTTGCAGCTCGCAGTTCAAAGATAAGAAGCAACTGTCGACGCATCTGCTCGCGCACGGGAACATCGCCAGCGTGAATCAGTGTCCCGTGTGCGGGAATTTATTTAACAGGCCGTCGAGTCTTTCCAATCACATGAAGGTGCACACTTACCAAGCGGGCAGGGCAATTCTGAACATGACCCCCAAAATATTAGATTCGACGCATCTCTCTGGTGTGCTCGGCAATGAGGCGAATGAGAACGTGGAGAACAAACGGATCCCACTTCCGAGTTTGAATAGCCTGATTTGGAACTTGCATTGCGATGTGAAGGAACAGGATAATTTCGACGTGGATTTCGACATTGGCCCCACCGTAATCAGTCCGGACAAGAAGAGCATCGAATCAATAACGACCTTGAAGGAAGAGGCGATCGATAAAAGACCGTACGTTTGCGTTTACTGCAACAAGTGTTTCACGCGCGAGAAAGCGTTGGTTTGTCACTTGAAGCTACACTCGGATTTGTTGGAGAATTATTTCCAGTGTGATGCGTGCGAGGAGAACTTTAACAGTGAGATCTCGCTGTGTAAGCACCAGGCGTTTTGCAAGTTACAAATGTCGGTGACTAATAAGAGTGTTGTGCCTAAAACAGTCACGTCACACGGCAACGAGCAAGTCGGCGTGGCAAAGACCAAAGTGAACAAGCACGTCTGTGACGAATGCGGGAAGTCGTTTTCGACCAGGCAAAAGCTGGGCAGGCACATGTGGATACACCGCAAGAAAATACACACGTGTGAGATCTGCTTGAGCACGTATGACAAACAGGAGGACTTGGATTCGCATCGTCTTTCGATGCATTACAAAAGCTCGCCTTACGTTTGCACCGAGTGCGGCAAAAACTTTTCTAGCCGTCAAGGTAACTATCTAATTAAAATAAAACAAACTTACCTAATGGTACTTTGCAGGTTTATGGGAGCACAGCCGCATACACGGAGACGAATCAAGCCTGTATAAATGTGCAGAGTGTTTAAAGACGTTCTCCAGTCGGCAAGGCTATTTGATACACAAGCGTAAGCACAGTGACGAGCGTCCGTACGGTTGTAGGTTTTGTTGGAAGACATTCCGCGACGGTGGAACTCTGCGTAAACACGAGCGAATCCACACGGGCGAAAGGCCTCACGCCTGCCCTTTATGTGGGAAAGCGTTTAATCAAAAGGTGGTCCTGCGAGAGCACGTCCGGTGGTTGCACACGGCGAATAAACAACGGCATGAAGACGGCATGCTGCATTGCACCCTCTGTGATATTAAAGTGTCTGACAGGGAGGTTCTGTGCGCTCACATCGTCAAACACAGTGATAAAATGGCCTTATTGGCGAAAGACAGTTTGAAGAATGCCAAGCAGGAGAGCGAGGCTGCCGTCGAGAAGAAAAAAGAAGACAAGACTCCCATCGGCTCTCACTCGAACTCGAAAGGCGAGGAGCAAACGATCACCGTGGAAAATACTGACGGAGATGTGCTGAACTTCATTCAGGATTTAGTCGAGACCGTTGAATGTGATTTGTGCGGTGATAAGTTTTATAGTAAAATCGGCTTAACCGAACACGTACGAGTTCATATTTAGTTTTGTGCTTTTTTATTGACGACTTTACAAGTCGCGAGTAATTTTTTTGTACTTTATTTACGATATTTTTAATTAATTTTATTTTAGTTAATTAACAGTAGATCTAGTTTTGTCATTGTAAAAAAAAAGGTGTAAAATATATCGTGTCTTTTATATGATTTTAACAATCGTTTCGAGTTTTAATTACACGTGCATTTCTGAACGTGATCCCATCAGCAGAAAGAGAAAAAAAAAATCTGACTACCTTTTCTTATCACACAGCAAAAAAGAACCGCGTCTTCTGATTTGTCTGGGCCAATGATATGCAAAAAAAATTCCACAAAAAGTAGGCCTTGCTTGCGCGTTTTTGTTACGTCTTTTGTTTGAGGCGTCGCTTTATTACGTATTTAAATGCGGTGGTGAATGCGTACTTGTGTCGCTTGTCGATTAATCCATTATTTTTAAACAATTTTGTTATTTAGTTTATAATAAATTAGTGCGCGGTGTAATTTAAAGAATTGTGTGTGTGTTGTGCCTCGAATTTCCCGGAATTCGCCTTTCTATTAGCAAGCATAAGGTAAGAAAATTTTAAAATTTGTGGCCATTCTAATGCATGTACAGTCGCGTGTAAAATAATTAACTCTATTGACGATTTTTTAAATTTAAACGCGAATAGGTAGCACATTAAAAAATTACGTTTGATCAGATTGTAAATTGTAAAAAAATGTGGGACGATAAAGACTATATTAAAGAGCTAGCTACAGATCCGAAGTTAGTTAATAAAGTTGGTAGATAACTGAAACAAAAGATAAAATAAGCAGGATTAGGTAAATGAAGACAAAACAAGAGAATATTGTTTTCTGTGTCTTATAATTTCCAAAACTTCATGGGGGAATCGTCGGTCTTTCGTTTTGTTTTTGTTTTTTAATCGAATTCGACGAATCTCGCTTATTTCAATTTTCGTCTGTCCTTGTTTTAATTCATCGTATCTGATTGTTTTCGTTTCAAATCGTCTTACGTATTTCGTTTCTATCTATTTGATTTTCATTTTTGAATTTTTTGTCGAATTTTTTTTTTAAAATAAAACATTACAGTTTTCTTTTTTGTTAGGGTATTTCCAAGGAAGAAAAAAAAAGATTAATTTTTAAATTTTTGATTGACGACTTGTTAGTGATGTTTCAACTTTACTATTGGCAACAAAGAAATCACTAAAGCCGGAAGCCGACAAAAATTAAAGTAACTAACAGCCAAATCCACATTGTCGATCAGTGCTGCCAACTCTACCGATAATTCGGTAGATCTACCGATTTTGAACTCAACTATTTTTTTAATTTTTATTTTTTTGTAATTTTATCAATTTTCTTTATTTCTAGATCGTCTTTTGTTTTATTTTACGTCAAAAATTGCACAAATGTCAAATCTTAATTTTAGAAAGTCTTGTTTATTTATTGAGAATTTTTTTAATTTTCGTAATTTTATAAATTTTCTTTATTTCTCGATCGTCTCTTGTTTTGTCTTTCATAAAAAAATGCACAATTGTCAAATCTTAATTTTAGAAAGTTTTGAGAATGAGAATTTTTTAATAATTTTTTTGTAATTTCATTTAATGAGATTTTTTTATTTTTGTTATTTTTTTGTAATTTTATTCAGAGATTCTTTAAATTATTTTTTTTTAAATTTTATAAATTTGTCGATCGTCGTTTGTTTTTCTTTTCGTCAAAAATTGCACAAATATCAAATCTTAATTTTAAAAAGTTTTGTTTATTTAATGAGAATTTTTTAATTTTTATAATTTTTTGTAATTTTTATATTTTTTTGTAATTTTATAGAAAATAGAAAGTATCGTTTATTTAATGAGAATTTTTTAATTTTAATTTTTTTGTATTTTATTTAACGAGACTTTTTTTATTTTTATTTTTTCTATTTTTATTCAATGAGATTTTTTTTATACTTATTTTTTTTTTAATTTTATAAATTTGTCGATCGTGTTTTGTTTTATTTTACGTCAAAAATTGCACAAATGTCAAATCTTAATTTTAGAAAGTCTTGTTTATTTATTGAGAATTTTTTGAATTTTCGTAATTTTATAAATTTTCTTTATTTCTCGATCGTCTCTTGTTTTGTCTTTCATAAAAAAATGCACAATTGTCAAATCTTAATTTTAGAAAGTTTTGAGAATGAGAATTTTTTTAATAATTTTTTTGTAATTTCATTTGAGATTTTTTTATTTTTGTTATTTTTTTGTAATTTTATTCAGAGATTTTTTTTGATTATTTTTTTAAAAATTTTATTCAGTGAGATTTTTTTTATATTTATTTTTTTAAAAATTTTATAAATTTGTCGATCGTGTTTTGTTTTATTTTACGTCAAAAATTGCACAAATATCAAATCTTAATTTTAGAAAGTTTTGTTTATTTAATAAAAATTTTGTAATTTTTATAATTTTTTGTAATTTTTATAATTTTTTGTAATTTTATAGAAAGTAGAAAGTATTGTTTATTTAATGAGAATATTTTAATTTTTATTTTTTTGTAATTTTATTTAATGAGATTTCTTTCTTATTATTTTTTCTATTTTTATTCAATGAGATTTTTTTAAATTTATAATAATAATAATTTTATAAATTTTCTTTATTTCTCGATCGTCTTTTGTTTTATTTAGCGTAAAAAATTCCACAATAACTGTCAAATGTCTTAATTTTAGAAGCTTGGACCCATTTTTGTTTATTTCATGAGAATTTTTTAAATTTCTTTTTTAAATGATTTTCAAAAATAAAAATCGCTTGAATAAAATCAGTCATTTTAAACATGATTTTAATCAAGTGATTTAATTTAGCTCAACCGAATTTCAGAGACATCTATCGGAATTTTTCACAACTATCTTCCGAAATGCTTCGTTTGGTCGGTTGGCAGCACTGTTGCCGATTACCGTCCATAGTCCCACATATATAGCGTTTTCGATTGATCGCGCTAGTGCGCACTCAGAGTATCTTCATCTCATGTTATTCCATGAGGTTAAAAATATACTGAGAGCAACCGGTGCAGGTGAATCGAAAACGCTGATAGATGATTTTTAACCTGAAAAATCTGTCGTGTAAAGTACATGTGTGTAAGGTAAGTCCAATAATATTAGGTATTTAAATAAAATAAATTTTGTACCATTTCATTCATTCATTTCAATTTCATTACTAAATGTGGGTAAGATAGGATTTTTTAAAATTTGAAAAGGATAGTCGGCTTAGAGTGGATTGGCAACACTGTTGAATACTAAAGGTGGCAGTATTCAACTGAGATAGCGATCCGCTACGTTATCGCATACCCGCTTCTCCTGTTCATCCATTTTTAATTTTAGTTTTCTTTTTATCGAATTAATGTTTTGTACAGGGCCGGCCTTCTAAATGCCGGGGCCCGGGTGCAGTAATAATTGTGAAAAATTATGAAAACTACATACGAACGAAATTATTTTAAAAAAATATGTATTATGTTGAAGTCGTACGTCCAAAAGCAATTTTGTTTCTCTTGATTTTTTAATGCCGCGATGGAAAATCCAAAATCCAAGCGAGAGTCGTTCATTTCCTCCACGGTTGGTATTCTATTCTCAGGAAAACCAAGCCTTACTCGAATATGATAACCTGTTCAGAAGTGTACTAAGGCCCAGTTTTACAATCGTGGAATAATGACGGAATAACTATTCGCCGAATATCCTTTAATGTTCCTCCATATGTACGTCACACCTCCGTCACGTTATTTCAAGAATAATGCTTATCCGACGATTGTAAAATCGGGCCTAAAATAAAACATTGATTGTATTATTTATATTTGGTTTGTATGCTTTTTGAAAGAATTACGTATTTTTTTTTGTTTTCCTTATTTTTAACTCGTTAGATTCTAATTTCTTATTTTCTTGATTTTTTATGCCGCGGGGGAAATGCGAAATCCCAAATGGACATCAGTCATTCCCTCCACGGTCTTACTTTTATTCCAAACATAATATAAGTGTATTAAGTGCATAATATATGTGTATTAAGCAAATATTTTTAGTTTTTTGAAATCGTTTAAACGAATGGTGATAAAAAGCACCATTTCCTTATTTACTTTATTACTTTTCCACAGTAACATACAGGCTGTTCTTCGAATCATAGTTTTTACTGGTCGATGATGAAAAGAAAACCACACCTAATTAGTAATCTTATTTATTCACGACGTATAACACAGTAATTGTGCGAGAATACAAAATCTAATCTACCATTTAATTCGCTGCTAACATAAATGCGATGACGGATGCGAGTAAATAAATAAATAATCGCGCGAATGAGCTTACACCTAATAATACTGAATTATATACAAGTTGGTCGTTTCGAGCGCACCTCCCTAATCTATGTTTACATCCACGGGCCAAGAAAAAAAGGAAGCAAAAAAAAGGAAAGGAACTGTAAACCGACTTACATGTGGATTAACCCCCTGTATCAATTTTCTTTAAGGAAATCTTAACACTTGTACCGAGTATAGTAAATGCATCATCATTGAGCGGTTGTATAGGAATGTCTTTGCCTAGATATAAACATAGTTAAGCCGTTCGTTTTTTTTTTAAACCCTATTGCACCTCGTCGCTTCCTTTATGCTGAAGTCGTTGAACTCTTTCGTGAAGACATCGTCATCAGCGTAGCCATTGGTGATCTCGTTTAGCACATCTTCATTATTGGGGCTGTCAGTTTC
Source organism: Dorcus parallelipipedus (assembly GCA_958336345.1). Taxonomy (NCBI): domain Eukaryota; kingdom Metazoa; phylum Arthropoda; class Insecta; order Coleoptera; family Lucanidae; genus Dorcus; species Dorcus parallelipipedus. The sequence goes on along the minus strand of OY284476.1, from coordinate 50,405,625 downwards.
ATCGTCGGGAATAAGAATGGGGGTGGCACCGTCGTGCAAGTTGCTCTTGCTCATAGACCTCTTGTATATTTCCCTCGAAACGCTTCTGGTGAAGGAGAAACGCCTGGATTTCTGTCTGGTAAGGGGTGGCCTGACCACTGCTTCTGGCGTAGCCGGTTTCTCCAAGGACACCATCAGTTCATCAGCGTGTTCCCTGATGACGTTCCAGGCGTGTTCTATATCAGCATCGCACGCGTTTTCGGTGACCACACAGAACCTAATGATGTACTTCCCCTTAACCATCGAGGGTATCATGTGCAGCTTCCCCGACGCATTTACCGTAGCCAACAAATTCCTATTCACCGCATCCGGACCGTACAATCTGAAGCACACCAGGCCGAGCTTCACGTCGTTGACCACTTCAAATCTTGAATCTTTTTTGACGAGCGACTCGAAGTACTTGGCCAAACGAATGTGATTGCGTATGTACGCTTGCAATCCTGAAAGGCCGTACTTCCTTATCACGAACCAAAGCTTGAGCGACCTGAATCTTCTGCTCAGGGGAATACCCCAATGTCGATAATCGATTGCTTCGTCGGAATTGGCGTGTTGCAGGTACAGGGGGTCCACAACTAAAGCGCCGGTGAGACGCATTCTGTCACGCACCCAAAGACATGAGCAGTCGAAGTTGACCAACAACCACTTGTTGGTGTTGGTGTTGAATGAATCCGCGTATTCTATCCCGGCCATTAGGGGTTGGAGCTCCGGGCAAATGAAGGCGTTTCCCGCGTAGGCCCCATCGACGTGCAGCCAAGTGCAGGGTTGGCTTTTGCAAATCGGCCCAATCTCCGGGAGGTTATCGAACGAGCAGCAGGACGTCGAGCCTAAAGTGGTCGAGACGAAGAAGGGCACCAGCCCCATGCTCTCGTCCTCCTTCATCGCCTTCCTCAGCGTTTCTCCTCGTAGGCTGCAGTTTTCATCTGGGTCCAAGACGCGAAGCCTCACCAGCAAAATCATGGCGGCCTTTTCCACACAGCTGTGCGATTCGCGCGAGCAATACGCGACGAGTTTCGGCAGGAAAACGCTGTCGTCCAAATGGGGGTTGTTCTTCTTCAGGTGTTTGATCGCTTGATTGCGAGCGGCCAACATGCTGACCAAGACGCATTCGCTGGCCGATGATTGGATCACGCCACCTCCACGACTGCCTTTGGTCGACGTTATGAAGTCGTTCGGTAGGCCGATGGCTTTGCCGAACCAGTCCATGACGATCGTTTCTAGTTCTGTGCAGGCAGGACTTGCAGCCTGGAAAAAAGAAAAAAAAAATTCGTTAGTTTCATCTTCATTTTTAATGCCGTGGGGGAAATGCCAAATCCCTAGTGGATTTCAAGTCATTTCCTCCATGGTCTCACTTTTACTTCAATTTTATAAAATATATTACAAAATAATATTTATAAAATATGTATCCTTTGGAGGGAAGGACTGATTTCTTTTTTGAAATCGTTTAAGTGAATGATAATAAAAACAAGGAAAAGGAAAATGATGTTAAATTAAAACTCGGAGCGGTAAGCTGCCACCATTTACGTAAAAAATTAAAATTTTGTTGCAAGTCGATTTTGATTGCAGTGGAGCACCCTCTGTACAAGGCCCCATTTAGGGCCTCGTCAGCAGAAGCGTAGCAATGCAATGTTAGGTCAAGAAGTGATCGCAGGATGAAAACTTTTCGTAAAAATTAAAGTATAATGTGGGCCCTCAGGATTTCCCAAAATACTCAGTCAGGTTTCTAGTTAGAACGATCAGTTTCTCAAATATTTACTACTTCTCTTGAAACACCTTGTATACTGTAGTTAAATAAGTAACCCCCTCATGTCCTATCCTTGTAAAAATTTTGTATGTACTTAGTAGAAGAAAGTCAGAATTTTATATTTAGTTTGACTTTGAGGAAATTTTCAGTGGGCCATGCAAAGAGCGTGTCCTTGATAAAATCTTTCATCAAATTTTGTTTAATAATAACCACATTACATTCTGACCATAAATTATTTTAATCGCGCGGTTTTTTTTATCTGTTTCCTTCCGAGAATGAAGCAATGCCCGTTTTTTTACGTAACGCGCGATTCGTCAGGCACTCATCAGCAATTATCATAGATGAAGTTGTAAAAACTGTTTGCTGTAAACTGTTTAAACGAAGTGCAAATACCTGGAATGATGAAACGCCGAGCAAATATTAGTTGTTAATTAAGCATGGCTCGGCGAGTCTTGGACTTCGCGTTCTCTGATGGGTTTGGGGTTCCTCGGGACTTTCTCCTCGACGCAATTAGAGAGGCTTAATTGCCGAAAAATTACCGGTCGGGAGTTTTCGAAATTAATTTCGGTTTGGCTAATAGATTTCACTGATGGTGGAAGAGATAAAAATGAAACAAATTAAGTCTTTTATATGGAAAACTTTCTACACGTCTCATCTTTGAAAGGACGCTTCACAATTCGCAATCTTCATTGCGGCAATAAATAATTGCGGCGATTTGTATTAAACGCATGCGCAGTATTTGTATTTTGAACAGCTGTGGCAATTTTCCTTGCAACTGCAGAAAATAGTACCGAACCTATTTTTTTTTCTTGCTTTGCAACGGCGATCCTGGGAAATTTGTTGGCAATAAATACCAACTTTATTAAAAAAATAATATATGTGACAACAAGGACGTAACCTCAATTTGATTCGTCTTGTGTGTTGAAGAGAAAACTACTATAAAATACGTAACTATGTAAAGAGTGTTTTTTTAAATCTGGCGTCGAAGTTGGCTATGAAGATTTCATTGTGAACCATCATCGTCATGACAGTTGTTAATTTGACGTTTGAACTTGCAATTTCTAACCTTGCTTTCGAGGTTTCGAACTCACAAGTGCGATAGGACAACACGAGAATGTAATCTATTGTAATAAACGAAAAATTACAATAAAAATGAGATCTGTTGTAACAATGAAAACAGACAATAAGAAAATGAGATTTACAACAAATAATCAAAATTGTGGTGCGTCCACAATAAGCATCTTGTCACGGCCAACTTCGACACCAAATTAAAAAAAAACACTCGTCATTTGTCAACAATTATTTAAAAACAATGCTACTTTTATTACTTCTTTGATATAAACATATTTAATAATACACTCAACATTGAAGTGATTTTTTTTTGAGTAAGTTGTAAACTTGAAGCCTTGATTCATTAGCAATTTTTATTGCCATCTATGAAGTGTTGCGCAATAAAAATTGCATACTGTAAAGCGGCCTTAACATTTCCTCTCAATTTTGGATTTATTCTTGGATTAAAAAAAATTCTGACGCGATTTCTGAGATTTTTCATTTCAGATTTACTTCAAAAATTTGGGGAATTTGCTTTTGAGTTTCGTTAAAATTTTTCCAAACTCAGTTTGAACTGTTTGTTGATGACTACGTATTGCCAAATTGCATTTTGTTTCAGAAGATACTAGGTTTTATTAACAAAGCAATTTTGTGTCTTTTCTCGTAAGAGTTTGCTTTAAGTTTTTCGAACGTTTCGAAAATTGTCATCCTCTTTTTTTAAGAACCTACCTTAATTTTTATTTTGAGTTTTCGAAATTTTGATTTGAAAGACGTACAACTGCAAGAATTTAATTTTTTTGGGTTTTATTCAAAGTCTTTCCAAGACATCTTCGTTTCAAACAATTGAAATTTCGTCTCTGATTACATAAAAACAATTGCAATTGCAATCACACCTACTTGGTAAAATTATTTTTGTGACAGGTTCTTATTCGATGAAAAAAAAAAATCAAATTTTTGCCGTTGCAAATTGCCGCGGTGGAATTAAGACGTCCCAACCATCAAACGTCTATTCCTCCACAATCTGTTATGCAAGAAACATTTCATTTAAATTTATCAAAACGTTCATAAATTTGGAAATTGGAAACAGTGACAAATATGCGTCGCTTGAAGCGTTTTATGTTTGAAGAAAACTCGGACAGTGTTGTCAAATTTAAGACATTTTCTGTAAATTTGTGGAAAATCTTATTTAAATCTTATTTAAATTTATCAAAATGTTGATTAACTTGAAATTCGCAAATAGGGTCCGTTGATTGAAGCTCTTGATATTTGAAGAAAATTTTGACAGTGTTGTCAAATCTAAGATATTTTTTCCAAATTTGAAGCAAATTTGATTTAGTGTGAAAATCGGAAATAGTTGCTGAGATTTTGCAAAATTGAATCAATAAAACTCGTCTAATCCACGCGCGATGCCTCTAAAAAAAAACAAAAGAGAACAACTACTCAGAAGTTTCAAACCTTCCAGTTGATTTATTTACATCGTCGACCGATAGATGGCGCCCCCTTAAAGAAACCTTTTTCCAATAAATTTTACGTTCAATTAAAAAAAACTAACGTTTCAAGAAGTTGCTCAAAATTTAATTTACAGAGGTGATGTGCGTTTTTATCTACAGCGCCACCTCTTGTCTGGTAAAGCAAGCGCACGCTAATTTCTGAGATTTCGCAAAAATGAAACTCGTCTAATCTACGCGCGTGATCCTGCTGAAAAAGAAAACAAAAGAGAACGACTACTCAGAATTTTCAAACCTTACAGTTAATTTTATTTACATCGTTGACCGATAGATGGCGCCTTGAACAAACGCTCTCTAAAAAAGACTTTTTCAAGAAATTTTGTGTTCATTAAAAAATCTGACGTTTCAAGATGTCGCATGACCGTGCGTGAAAAAAAAGAACTACTTTTCAGAAGTGTCAATATTTTACCAAACTTTGATATGCGTAACCAGTCAAAAGATGGCGTTTTAAAGAATTATCAAAAAACATTTTCCAAAAAAAATATATGTCTCAATTTCACTAAACGCAAAATACAGCAAGAAAAAAAAATTGGTCGTCAGTGTCATTCTTTGACAAATGAATACATTTCTATTGGATTTGATGAAATCGACAAAAAATTTAAAAAATATGATACATGTTACTATGACAATTACGACCATTTACAAAAGTTGTTACGTGCTTTTTTATCTGCAGTGCCATCTCTTGTCCGGTAGAACAAGCACGCGCTAATTTTTGAGTTTTGCAAAGTCGAATCAACGAAGCTTGTCTAATCCACGCATGATCCGCCAGGAGTGATCGTCCACATGTGACAAATAGACAAACACGTCAGTCAAAGAATGACATTGACATCGGAGTTATTCGATTAAAGAAAATCAAATTTTTGCAATTCCAAACTGCCGTGGTGGACTACAAAACGCCCCAACCAGGCAAATGCCTATTCCTCTACGGTCTGAATTTTTTTTTACGTCACTGTGGCAAGTACTATCCATCTGTCATTTGTTTAGAATTTCGTTTCAAATTAGAGACATTCACATTTATTAAAATAATTGACCTGTCAAGATTATTCGATTAAAAAAATAAAAGTTTTGCAATTCCAACTTGCCGTGGTGGAATATCAAGCGCCCCAACCAGGCAAACTTCTATTCCTCCACGGTCTGAATTTTTTTTTTAAACATTTATTTTGCGTCACTGTGGCAAGTACTATCCATCTCTCATTTGTTTAGAATTTCGATCCAAATTAAAAACAAGTGCAATCGCAATCATTCACATTTATTAAAATAATTGACCTGTCAAGAATACTCGATAAAAAAAATCAAATTTTTGCAATTCCAAACTGCCGTGGTGGAATATTAAGCGCTCCAACCAGGCAAACGTCTAATTCCTCCACGGTCTGAATTTTTTCTAACATTTATTTTACGTCACTGTGGCAAGTACTATCAATCTGTCATTTGTTTAGAATTTCGTTTCAAATTAAAAACAAGTGCTATCGCAATCATTCACATTTATTAAAATAATTGACATGACAGGATCAATTGATTAGAAAAAAAATCAAACTTGTTAAAATAATTGGCTTGTCGGGATTATTAAGTTAAAACAAATGAAATGTTTGCAATTCCAAATTGCCGCCAGGCCCAACCAGGCAAATGTCTATTCCTCCACGGCCTGAATTTTTTTAATATTGATTTGACGTCACTGCAAGTATCTTAAATCTGTCAATCGTCTGAAATTTCGCTTCAGATTAAAAACAAAATTCCAAAAGCGATCGCTCATATTTGGAAAAACAATTGGCGTGACAAATTCGATAAAAAAAAGAAATCGAAATTTGTACAATTTGCAAATTGTCGTGGTGGAATGTATTTCCATATAATACTCATTATAGACCGAAGGCGCAATCAACCAAGAAATATGTTATTAGAAAACTACCCCGTTTCAGTTAAATGTCAAAATTTCACACTATCTATTTGTGCAGGAACGTCGTCGTAGAGCGAGGACGCGATCCGATCTTTATAATAAACTTTGATTTTTTTTGGTTGGATTTGACGTGTCGCTCGTTCAGGTCTCGCGACCGACCAGAATGCCAATACTTTTAATAAACTTAAATATGTAGTAGTAATCGTGATTCACTTTAATCTCGGTCGCAAAATTACAATATTCACGTCATTTTACGACTGAAGTTTTTTCTAATTTCTTTCATTGTTTCCAGTTGCTTGGAGTTGTGACGAAATTTTGATTTGAAAAAAAAGTTTTTTGAAAACGTGTTTCGAGACACGCATCGAATACAAGCGCCGCGACATATTTCCGCGACGTATGCCACGGTTATTTGCGGCCGTCGTTTTTGGACGTGACTTTGCGATCTTTCATCGAATTACATTTCTGAACCGTGTCCGTCTGGGAATGCCAATAAAATAAGTCGCCATACTTAACAACAAACACAAAACTAGACAAAAGATTAAATTAAAATGTCCGTTCAATTTATTTTTTCGCGAACGCAATTTTTTTAACAAATTTATGCAACTGCAAGATGAGTGAATACGGTTGGAAATACAAGCGTCGGAAATTTGAATTTCGTTGATAACACCAATCGGAAAAATGCGCGAAAATATTTAACATACATATTGTATTCAAGACCGAGCGAGCAGATTGCCTTGCAACGTTTTTAAAGCTATTTGCACACGCTGTATGTAGTGTTTAGCAGAAGCTTAATTTGGGAGGTAAATAGTATTCATTTGTGATGAGTCAGATTGTCTTGAATTAAACTTGTTGATTTAAGATAACTCGAGAAACGCGCCAGGCCGTTTAAATCCAAAGGAATTTTTCGAAACTCTCCTTCCAATAACAACTGAACGCATTGGCAATATTTTTTAATAATAACAAATGGGTTTTTGAATGTTTCGCTTTCGGTTTTAAATAATTTGGAGTTTCCGAGAAATTTTCATTAATGGTGACGGTGTAACAACTCTTCAGCGTATACGAGATTATTTTCTTCAGTTTTATTTTTTCCCCCCAATTTTTAAAGTTCGCGCCTTAGTTTACAGTTTACAAAAAAAATCATAGATGGCGACATAATACATAATTCATCACAATTCGACGCTATTATTTCTTTCTTTAGACAAACAACTTTTACAAATGATTACAGATTTTTCAATAATGAATTCAACAATTTTAAATGATTTGTAGTTCTGAGAGATTTTCATAGATGGCTATGTCACAACTCTCCAGCATTTACGAGATTATTTTGTCCAGTTTCTTTTTTTTTAGCGTTTCCGGTTGACTGCTGTAGCTCTGGGCTGCGTTTATAAATTACACCCTAGGGTCACTCTCGGGTAATATTGTGATCTCTCTCGCATAAATGTATTTATACATTTTGCTTCTCACATAAGAATCATAAAGTACTAAATCAGGCGTGTGTTTCCATAGCAACAAACACATTTTCTTTACCCTACTTAAAAGTGGGACGTGAAAAGTGATCTCGTTGTCATGGAAATCATGTAAACACTAGACTTCTTAAAACTGATGAGCGAGACGCAAAATAACTAAAAACTTGTGAGTGAGAAAGATGCGATTATACACCCAGGGTGCACTCGAAGGTGTAGTTTATAAACGCAACCCTGGAGTACTCTCAGAATATCTCCATCCCTTATTATTACATGAGGTTGAAATAAGATGAAACTACTCTGAGAGTGCTCTAGAAAAACGCTATTAAAGTAGCACCCTAGTTTATAGTTCCGAAAAACTTTCATAGATGGCGCCTTAATAAATTCGCTTTTCGAGTTTTAACAAAAATAGGTCAATTTTTGTTTTAAATTATACACTTATAGACATTGAACTTAAATGTACAGGGCGATACATGCAAAAGTTACAATGTCATCGACATTTTTTTTTTTTTAATGAGAACCCCGTATTAGTAGGTCATGCATCTATCAAAATTGTCATACAAAAAATTTTACCACTTGCATAAGAACATTTTTGAGAAAATTATGTTGAAATAAAAAAAAAAAGAAAAAGCTATTTGAGCATTTACTATTTTGTTTTTGCATTTTCGGCAGTTATTATAATTTTGTATTAGGTATTACATACTTTTCTACATTTAACCGATATCTCTCAATATTTCTGTTAAAAATGAAGTTAATTTTTGAATTTCAATATTAATTTTCTCCAAAAGTTTTCTTATACAAGAAGTAAAAATTTTCACAGATACATGACCTAATAAAATATCAACAAAAAATACGGAGTTCTCATTAAAAAAAAATGCGGATGACATCGTAACTTTTTGTATGTATCACCTTGTACATTTAAGTTCAATGTCAAGAAGTGTATAATTTAATTAAAGCAGGTTCTCGTCCGATGAAAATTGTATCACAAATTCTTTGAAGCGGACACTGAATATGCGCACTAACACTTAACGTTTCGCCGTCGTTATATTTTTCACTTCTGACGAAGCTGTCGAACGACGGCGAAACGTTAAGTGTTGGTGCGCATTTCTCCCAGCATACATTATCTCGTTGGGCTGAAGCCATGCTGTCAACTGGAATGATCTAATCGAAAGTGGTTACTGAAGTGATTACTGTGCATTACAAAACACAAAATCTCAAAATTTAGCAACAAGTTTAGTAAAAAGCTTGCTGCACAAAAATGTTATTATTTCATCCATGAATTTCTAGAGGATAGATTAGATATTAAGGATTTCGGGTTGTAAGCCCACGGGCAATTAGGTTGAGAGTTGACATGTACATCCTTGTAATTGTGGCAAAGTACGTAATAAATTGAAATTGAAAAAAAAAATGAAGTTGACGCAAGTGGTCACTTACAGTTCACGAAAGTGGTAACTGGAGCATTTCTCCCAGCATATTCCTATCTCGTTGGGCCGAAGCCATGATTTCCGTCAAAACTCAATAGTGTATTTTTTTTTATAGAATTTGTTCCTTACTTTTTTTCAGACTGTATGTATAGCTATGTTTTCGTTATCAATACGAAAAAAAGTTGACTCAAAAATTTATGTTCCTTCGTTTATTGATATTTCTTTAAAGTTCTTTTTTTTTATTATATTCGATCAATGAATGTACAGATTGCTTCTTTCGAACGTTCCTCGAAAGTTCTTAATTCAAAAATATACATACAGGGTGTTCACGTCCAAGGGAAGCCGCTATAAAAGCTGACTTTTTTCATTTCAGTGTTCACGAAGTAACTTAAATTAGAAAAGTTACAGGACCTTTCCTGCTCGATTTTGGAAAAAACATTGCCAACACTTAATTTCAAAATTAAATTCTTTCACGCTCTTATTTCGAATATTGCGACAATTTTTAAATATCGAACAACTAATCAGAATAATGGTAGGAATCTCTGAGATTTGCAAAAAACTATTACATCTCTATAGATTTTTGAGCTTCGTACTTATGTTTATGAAAACCAGTCAAAATTTCTGAGGACTAGTGATGTCTATTCTTGAACCTTACGAGGGAGTGACATATTTCGGCCTCCATTCAGCAGGCTAGATGTAGTTAGAAATTCGCCAAATTACTTAGGACTAGAATATTTTAATATGTTACCTTCAAAAATCAAAATCTGCACCAACATTAACCTCTTTAAATCTTTAAACTTAAAAAGTTCCTACTTAAACATTCTAGTTTTCAGTTTGTCAATTTATTGAAAATGTGTTTGTGTGAAATATTGAAAAGCACGATATGTTAAAATGTCATTATCAAAACAATTTTAATTCAAGATATGTAATTAATTTGAAACAATTGAAAACCTGACAGTCACTTGTTTCTCCAATGTTGCCATAAAGGAAAAGCCCTGAAACTTTTCTAATTTAAATTACTTTTCAAATTTTCCCCAGGACGATGTTTCGTTGTCGTTCATTTCAGACTTTCTTCAAAGTTTTGGACATTTCATTTTATTTTAAAAATAATAAAAATAGTATTCGGGGTACGTTTTGATTTTTGAGTATAATTGAAATAATTTCGCAATTAACATGAATGTTTATTAAGTAACAAGAAACATTTTAAAAAAATTCTTTGAGCTTTCTTCAAATTTTTTAAAATCTTATGGAAATGTTGATCCAGAATACAGGCTGTTTATAAAAATTTTTCGGAAGTATACGAAGGACCCTTTCCTTCTTGGCTTCCTGATTTTGGCGCGATGTTTTTAGGAAAACTTGTACGTACATATACAGACAGGTCCGATTAATTTGTGGTTTTTTGTTTTTTTATTTGATTGCTTGATTTGATTTGGACTTTATTCGATCTTTCACTTTGATTACTTTTTTGACATTTTCACAAAGTTTCGAAATAAAAGCAGCATTTTTCCTCGTCTTATTTTATGTCTTCCCTAAAAATCCTGTGCTTTCCTCAAAATGTTTTTGGATTTTTTTCAGTTTTCTCCGATTTACTTATTTTCGACATTGCATTCAGGCTTAAGTTGAATGAAAATTAACATGCCAATTCATTTTTTTTTTAAATTGTTGAAGCTTTTTCAAAAATTTTCAGAAATATACGTAGCACTCTTCCTTCTTGATTTCCTGGTTGTGTCTTCCGCGGTTTTTAAGGAAAAATATATACAGGCAAGTCTAATTTGTTGTGGTTTTTTTTGAGCTTTACTCGAAGTATCCTAGATTTACGTTTTGAAATAAAAACAAAAATTTTTAAGTGTTTTAAAATTTTTTGACATTTTCCCAAAGTTTTTGAAAGTTTCGAGCAGGACATTTTTTGAGCTTTCCCCGACATGTTTGCGCTTTTCCCCCAATTAATTTTTTGCGACGTTAATTTAGGCTTGAATTGAATGAAAATTTGAAACTCACCCATGAAAATCCAATGCATCCGATGGCGTCGGAAAGCATGTCCCCCAGGATAGACGGGAACGAATTTCCCGAGGGAAAATACGCGTGAAATCTGGGATGTTGCCAGTGTGTAACCCCCGGCATAATCTTCTCGTCGACGTCGGCCATAATATCATCCCAATCTTCTGGTTCTTGGGGAGCTTCGCTGGGGAGGAGCTTCCTCAAGTATCCCGGCTCGACACACGGCGTGACCCTCTTCGAACCGATGGTATCCAAGTAAGCACAAATGTAATCCACCATTTCTTTGCCGCGACTTCTGAATTCTTCGACGTCCATTTCGGTATGGTCAAAAAATAAAGCACAGGACACTTATAGAACAAGTTCTTTTTTTTTTTTGAACGCGCGGTTTCGTCTCTTTCGTTTTCGATCTACGAACTCGTTCGCTATTGTTGTTCGGAATAGTGTTTTGGTGTGGTGTGTAATATTTATATCACCATATCCCCACTAGCTTAGTTCCGACACGGTAACATGTGGGAGTCCCGACTTGGGACCGATGACGTTATAGCCGTGGAAAGGTTTCCTTCACGATTGTCAGATACTGCTGGTAACCGGGCAGGTAGCTATACTCTTGAACTTGGCCCGCAAATCGGTTTATGTAAGGCAGACACAATTGGATTAATTACTCGTCGTCGCCGATTAGAGCATCGCACTTTTACGCCGACCTGTTTGTTTGGAAATTATTCACAGAGTCAATAAAACACGTGCTCATTATGTAACGCGTACAATATAATCTTGCACAATAGTAATTAAGCATGTGCCTAAAAATAATCACCGCTCGCGGGCCAAAAACGATTTAAAAATAAAGCTAATGCAGGTTCGGTTAGGATTTTCCGACGATTTGTTTTGGATTTGTATTGATCATGAAATTACGTTTCCCCTGCGCTTTTGATCTTTGCTTCTGACTATACGGTGTTTGCGGTTCGTTTATTCATCAAAGAAAAAAAAATAAAAATTACCTTTCTCATTAGTTACCATCCACTTGAGTTTTCGTTAATGATATTAGGTCTGTTTGTTATCCTGCACTGGTGTACACTAGTGCACACTGTTTTTTACGAAATATGCCTTAATGAAGCCTAAATTCTTTGATAAATCATACACATCCATACTGACATACCACACAAACATTTACATCATCTACGTATATTGCCACAATAAGTTTAAAATTCTTATCATTGCTTAAAAATACACATTCATCAGCAGTACTACTTTTAAGATTATATTAGGACTAGCGTTATGAACGACCCCATATCTGAAATCGCCGCGTCGAGATCTATAATATTGCATCGGTTCCGAAAGGATTCCAGAAAATGTTTTTTTTCGAAAAATTTCCGATCAAATCGTCGGAAAAAAATTTTGGAATTTTTTACACAAAAACCTCGATATCTCGAGAACGGTTAGGACTAGCGTCATGAAGGACCCCATATCTGAAATCGCCGCGTCGAGATCTATAATATTGCATCGGTTCCGAAAGGATTCGGGAAAATGTTTTTTTTCGAAAAATTTCCGATCAAATCGTCGGAAAAAATTTTGGAATTTTTTACACAAAAACCTCGATATCTCGAGAACGGTTAGGACTAGCGTCATGAACGACCCCATATCTGAAATCGCCGCGTCGAGATCTATAATATTGCATCGGTTCCGAAAGGATTCCAGAAAATGTTTTTTTTCGAAAAATTTCCGATCAAATCGTCGGAAAAAAATTTTGGAATTTTTTACACAATAACCTCGATATCTCGAGAACGGTTAGGACTAGCGTCATGAACGACCCCATATTTGAAATCGCCGCGTCGAGATCTATAATATTGCATCGGTTCCGAAAGGATTCGGGAAAATGTTTTTTTTCGAAAAATTTCCGATCAAATCGTCGGAAAAAATTTTTGGAATTTTTTACAAAATAACCTCGATATCTCGAGAACGGTTAGGACTAGCGTCATGAACGACCCCATATTTGAAATCGCCGCGTCGAGATCTATAATATTGCATCGGTTCCGAAAGGATTCCAGAAAATGTTTTTTTTCGAAAAATTTCCGATCAAATCGTCGGAAAAAATTTTGGAATTTTTTACACAAAAACCTCGATATCTCGAGAACGGTTAGGACTAGCGTCATGAACGACCCCATATCTGAAATCGCCGCGTCGAGATCTATAATATTGCATCGGTTCCGAAAGGATTCGGGAAAATGTTTTTTTTCGAAAAATTTCCGATCAAATCGTCGGAAAAAATTTTGGAATTTTTTACACAAAAACCTCGATATCTCGAGAACGGTTAGGACTAGCGTCATGAACGACCCCATATCTGAAATCGCCGCGTCGAGATCTATAATATTGCATCGGTTCCGAAAGGATTCGGGAAAATGTTTTTTTTCGAAAAATTTCCGATCAAATCGTCGGAAAAAATTTTGGAATTTTTTACACAAAAACCTCGATATCTCGAGAACGGTTAGGACTAGCGTCATGAACGACCCCATATCTGAAATCGCCGCGTCGAGATCTATAATATTGCATCGGTTCCGAAAGGATTCCAGAAAATGTTTTTTTTCGAAAAATTTCCGATCAAATCGTCGGAAAAAATTTTTGGAATTTTTTACACAATAACCTCGATATCTCGAGAACGGTTAGGACTAGCGTCATGAACGACCCCATATTTGAAATCGCCGCGTCGAGATCTATAATATTGCATCGGTTCCGAAAGGATTCCAGAAAATGTTTTTTTTCGAAAAATTTCCGATCAAATCGTCGGAAAAAATTTTTGGAATTTTTTACACAAAAACCTCGATATCTCGAGAACGGTTAGGACTAGCGTCATGAACGACCCCATATTTGAAATCGCCGCGTCGAGATCTATAATATTGCATCGGTTCCGAAAGGATTCCAGAAAATGTTTTTTTTCGAAAAATTTCCGATCAAATCGTCGGAAAAAATTTTGGAATTTTTTACACAAAAACCTCGATATCTCGAGAACGGTTAGGACTAGCGTCATGAACGACCCCATATCTGAAATCGCCGCGTCGAGATCTATAATATTGCATCGGTTCCGAAAGGATTCGGGAAAATGTTTTTTTTCGAAAAATTTCCGATCAAATCGTCGGAAAAAATTTTGGAATTTTTTACACAAAAACCTCGATATCTCGAGAACGGTTAGGACTAGCGTCATGAACGACCCCATATTTGAAATCGCCGCGTCGAGATCTATAATATTGCATCGGTTCCGAAAGGATTCCAGAAAATGTTTTTTTTCGAAAAATTTCCGATCAAATCGTCGGAAAAAATTTTGGAATTTTTTACACAAAAACCTCGATATCTCGAGAACGGTTAGGACTAGCGTCATGAACGACCCCATATCTGAAATCGCCGCGTCGAGATCTATAATATTGCATCGGTTCCGAAAGGATTCCAGAAAATGTTTTTTTTCGAAAAATTTCCGATCAAATCGTCGGAAAAAATTTTGGAATTTTTTACACAAAAACCTCGATATCTCGAGAACGGTTAGGACTAGCGTCATGAACGACCCCATATCTGAAATCGCCGCGTCGAGATCTATAATATTGCATCGGTTCCGAAAGGATTCGGGAAAATGTTTTTTTTCGAAAAATTTCCGATCAAATCGTCGGAAAAAATTTTGGAATTTTTTACACAAAAACCTCGATATCTCGAGAACGGTTAGGACTAGCGTCATGAACGACCCCATATTTGAAATCGCCGCGTCGAGATCTATAATATTGCATCGGTTCCGAAAGGATTCCAGAAAATGTTTTTTTTCGAAAAATTTCCGATCAAATCGTCGGAAAAAATTTTGGAATTTTTTACACAATAACCTCGATATCTCGAGAACGGTTAGGACTAGCGTCATGAACGACCCCATATTTGAAATCGCCGCGTCGAGATCTATAATATTGCATCGGTTCCGAAAGGATTCCAGAAAATGTTTTTTTTCGAAAAATTTCCGATCAAATCGTCGGAAAAAATTTTGGAATTTTTTACACAAAAACCTCGATATCTCGAGAACGGTTAGGACTAGCGTCATGAACGACCCCATATCTGAAATCGCCGCGTCGAGATCTATAATATTGCATCGGTTCCGAAAGGATTCGGGAAAATGTTTTTTTTCGAAAAATTTCCGATCAAATCGTCGGAAAAAATTTTGGAATTTTTTACACAAAAACCTCGATATCTCGAGAACGGTTAGGACTAGCGTCATGAACGACCCCATATCTGAAATCGCCGCGTCGAGATCTATAATATTGCATCGGTTCCGAAAGGATTCCAGAAAATGTTTTTTTTCGAAAAATTTCCGATCAAATCGTCGGAAAAAATTTTTGGAATTTTTTACACAATAACCTCGATATCTCGAGAACGGTTAGGACTAGCGTCATGAACGACCCCATATTTGAAATCGCCGCGTCGAGATCTATAATATTGCATCGGTTCCGAAAGGATTCCAGAAAATGTTTTTTTTCGAAAAATTTCCGATCAAATCGTCGGAAAAAATTTTTGGAATTTTTTACACAAAAACCTCGATATCTCGAGAACGGTTAGGACTAGCGTCATGAACGACCCCATATTTGAAATCGCCGCGTCGAGATCTATAATATTGCATCGGTTCCGAAAGGATTCCAGAAAATGTTTTTTTTCGAAAAATTTCCGATCAAATCGTCGGAAAAAATTTTTGGAATTTTTTACACAATAACCTCGATATCTCGAGAACGGTTAGGACTAGCGTCATGAACGACCCCATATTTGAAATCGCCGCGTCGAGATCTATAATATTGCATCGGTTCCGAAAGGATTCGGGAAAATGTTTTTTTTCGAAAAATTTCCGATCAAATCGTCGGAAAAAATTTTTGGAATTTTTTACACAATAACCTCGATATCTCGAGAACGGTTAGGACTAGCGTCATGAACGACCCCATATTTGAAATCGCCGCGTCGAGATCTATAATATTGCATCGGTTCCGAAAGGATTCCAGAAAATGTTTTTTTTCGAAAAATTTCCGATCAAATCGTCGGAAAAAATTTTGGAATTTTTTACACAAAAACCTCGATATCTCGAGAACGGTTAGGACTAGCGTCATGAACGACCCCATATCTGAAATCGCCGCGTCGAGATCTATAATATTGCATCGGTTCCGAAAGGATTCGGGAAAATGTTTTTTTTCGAAAAATTTCCGATCAAATCGTCGGAAAAAATTTTTGGAATTTTTTACACAATAACCTCGATATCTCGAGAACGGTTAGGACTAGCGTCATGAACGACCCCATATTTGAAATCGCCGCGTCGAGATCTATAATATTGCATCGGTTCCGAAAGGATTCGGGAAAATGTTTTTTTTCGAAAAATTTCCGATCAAATCGTCGGAAAAAATTTTTGGAATTTTTTACACAATAACCTCGATATCTCGAGAACGGTTAGGACTAGCGTCATGAACGACCCCATATTTGAAATCGCCGCGTCGAGATCTATAATATTGCATCGGTTCCGAAAGGATTCCAGAAAATGTTTTTTTTCGAAAAATTTCCGATCAAATCGTCGGAAAAAATTTTGGAATTTTTTACACAAAAACCTCGATATCTCGAGAACGGTTAGGACTAGCGTCATGAACGACCCCATATCTGAAATCGCCGCGTCGAGATCTATAATATTGCATCGGTTCCGAAAGGATTCGGGAAAATGTTTTTTTTCGAAAAATTTCCGATCAAATCGTCGGAAAAAATTTTGGAATTTTTTACACAAAAACCTCGATATCTCGAGAACGGTTAGGACTAGCGTCATGAACGACCCCATATTTGAAATCGCCGCGTCGAGATCTATAATATTGCATCGGTTCCGAAAGGATTCCAGAAAATGTTTTTTTTCGAAAAATTTCCGATCAAATCGTCGGAAAAAATTTTTGGAATTTTTTACACAATAACCTCGATATCTCGAGAACGGTTAGGACTAGCGTCATGAACGACCCCATATTTGAAATCGCCGCGTCGAGATCTATAATATTGCATCGGTTCCGAAAGGATTCCAGAAAATGTTTTTTTTCGAAAAATTTCCGATCAAATCGTCGGAAAAAATTTTTGGAATTTTTTACACAATAACCTCGATATCTCGAGAACGGTTAGGACTAGCGTCATGAACGACCCCATATTTGAAATCGCCGCGTCGAGATCTATAATATTGCATCGGTTCCGAAAGGATTCCAGAAAATGTTTTTTTTCGAAAAATTTCCGATCAAATCGTCGGAAAAAATTTTTGGAATTTTTTACACAATAACCTCGATATCTCGAGAACGGTTAGGACTAGCGTCATGAACGACCCCATATTTGAAATCGCCGCGTCGAGATCTATAATATTGCATCGGTTCCGAAAGGATTCCAGAAAATGTTTTTTTTCGAAAAATTTCCGATCAAATCGTCGGAAAAAATTTTGGAATTTTTTACACAAAAACCTCGATATCTCGAGAACGGTTAGGACTAGCGTCATGAACGACCCCATATCTGAAATCGCCGCGTCGAGATCTATAATATTGCATCGGTTCCGAAAGGATTCGGGAAAATGTTTTTTTTCGAAAAATTTCCGATCAAATCGTCGGAAAAAATTTTTGGAATTTTTTACACAATAACCTCGATATCTCGAGAACGGTTAGGACTAGCGTCATGAACGACCCCATATTTGAAATCGCCGCGTCGAGATCTATAATATTGCATCGGTTCCGAAAGGATTCCAGAAAATGTTTTTTTTCGAAAAATTTCCGATCAAATCGTCGGAAAAAATTTTTGGAATTTTTTACACAATAACCTCGATATCTCGAGAACGGTTAGGACTAGCGTCATGAACGACCCCATATTTGAAATCGCCGCGTCGAGATCTATAATATTGCATCGGTTCCGAAAGGATTCGGGAAAATGTTTTTTTTCGAAAAATTTCCGATCAAATCGTCGGAAAAAATTTTTGGAATTTTTTACACAATAACCTCGATATCTCGAGAACGGTTAGGACTAGCGTCATGAACGACCCCATATTTGAAATCGCCGCGTCGAGATCTATAATATTGCATCGGTTCCGAAAGGATTCGGGAAAATGTTTTTTTTCGAAAAATTTCCGATCAAATCGTCGGAAAAAAATTTTGGAATTTTTTACACAATAACCTCGATATCTCGAGAACGGTTAGGACTAGCGTCATGAACGACCCCATATTTGAAATCGCCGCGTCGAGATCTATAATATTGCATCGGTTCCGAAAGGATTCGGGAAAATGTTTTTTTTCGAAAAATTTCCGATCAAATCGTCGGAAAAAATTTTTGGAATTTTTTACACAATAACCTCGATATCTCGAGAACGGTTAGGACTAGCGTCATGAACGACCCCATATTTGAAATCGCCGCGTCGAGATCTATAATATTGCATCGGTTCCGAAAGGATTCGGGAAAATGTTTTTTTTCGAAAAATTTCCGATCAAATCGTCGGAAAAAATTTTTGGAATTTTTTACACAATAACCTCGATATCTCAAGAACGGTTAGGACTAGCGTCATGAACGACCCCATATCTGAAATCGCCGCGTCGAGATCTATAATATTGCATCGGTTCCGAAAGGATTCGGGAAAATGTTTTTTTTCGAAAAATTTCCGATCAAATCGTCGGAAAAAATTTTTGGAATTTTTTACACAAAAACCTCGATATCTCAAGAACGGTTAGGACTAGCGTCATGAACGACCCCATATTTGAAATCGCCGCGTCGAGATCTATAATATTGCATCGGTTCCGAAAGGATTCCAGAAAATGTTTTTTTTCGAAAAATTTCCGATCAAATCGTCGGAAAAAATTTTTGGAATTTTTTACACAAAAACCTCGATATCTCGAGAACGGTTAGGACTAGCGTCATGAACGACCCCATATTTGAAATCGCCGCGTCGAGATCTATAATATTGCATCGGTTCCGAAAGGATTCCAGAAAATGTTTTTTTTCGAAAAATTTCCGATCAAATCGTCGGAAAAAATTTTTGGAATTTTTTACACAATAACCTCGATATCTCGAGAACGGTTAGGACTAGCGTCATGAACGACCCCATATTTGAAATCGCCGCGTCGAGATCTATAATATTGCATCGGTTCCGAAAGGATTCCAGAAAATGTTTTTTTTCGAAAAATTTCCGATCAAATCGTCGGAAAAAATTTTTGGAATTTTTTACACAATAACCTCGATATCTCGAGAACGGTTAGGACTAGCGTCATGAACGACCCCATATTTGAAATCGCCGCGTCGAGATCTATAATATTGCATCGGTTCCGAAAGGATTCGGGAAAATATTTTTTTTCGAAAAATTTCCGATCAAATCGTCGGAAAAAAATTTTGGAATTTTTTACACAAAAACCTCGATATCTCGAGAACGGTTAGGGCTAGCGTCATGAACGACCCCATATTTGAAATCGCCGCGTCGAGATCTATAATATTGCATCGGTTCCGAAAGGATTCCAGAAAATGTTTTTTTTCGAAAAATTTCCGATCAAATCGTCGGAAAAAATTTTTGGAATTTTTTACACAAAAACCTCGATATCTCGAGAACGGTTAGGACTAGCGTCATGAACGACCCCATATTTGAAATCGCCGCGTCGAGATCTATAATATTGCATCGGTTCCGAAAGGATTCCAGAAAATGTTTTTTTTCGAAAAATTTCCGATCAAATCGTCGGAAAAAAATTTTGGAATTTTTTACACAAAAACCTCGATATCTCGAGAACGGTTAGGACTAGCGTCATGAACGACCCCATATTTGAAATCGCCGCGTCGAGATCTATAATATTGCATCGGTTCCGAAAGGATTCCAGAAAATGTTTTTTTTCGAAAAATTTCCGATCAAATCGTCGGAAAAAAATTTTGGAATTTTTTACACAAAAACCTCGATATCTCGAGAACGGTTAGGACTAGCGTCATGAACGACCCCATATTTGAAATCGCCGCGTCGAGATCTATAATATTGCATCGGTTCCGAAAGGATTCGGGAAAATATTTTTTTTCGAAAAATTTCCGATCAAATCGTCGGAAAAAATTTTTGGAATTTTTTACACAATAACCTCGATATCTCAAGAACGGTTAGGACTAGCGTCATGAACGACCCCATATCTGAAATCGCCGCGTCGAGATCTATAATATTGCATCGGTTCCGAAAGGATTCGGGAAAATGTTTTTTTTCGAAAAATTTCCGATCAAATCGTCGGAAAAAATTTTTGGAATTTTTTACACAATAACCTCGATATCTCAAGAACGGTTAGGACTAGCGTCATGAACGACCCCATATTTGAAATCGCCGCGTCGAGATCTATAATATTGCATCGGTTCCGAAAGGATTCCAGAAAATGTTTTTTTTCGAAAAATTTCCGATCAAATCGTCGGAAAAAATTTTTGGAATTTTTTACACAAAAACCTCGATATCTCGAGAACGGTTAGGACTAGCGTCATGAACGACCCCATATTTGAAATCGCCGCGTCGAGATCTATAATATTGCATCGGTTCCGAAAGGATTCCAGAAAATGTTTTTTTTCGAAAAATTTCCGATCAAATCGTCGGAAAAAATTTTTGGAATTTTTTACACAATAACCTCGATATCTCGAGAACGGTTAGGACTAGCGTCATGAACGACCCCATATTTGAAATCGCCGCGTCGAGATCTATAATATTGCATCGGTTCCGAAAGGATTCGGGAAAATATTTTTTTTCGAAAAATTTCCGATCAAATCGTCGGAAAAAAATTTTGGAATTTTTTACACAAAAACCTCGATATCTCGAGAACGGTTAGGACTAGCGTCATGAACGACCCCATATTTGAAATCGCCGCGTCGAGATCTATAATATTGCATCGGTTCCGAAAGGATTCCAGAAAATGTTTTTTTTCGAAAAATTTCCGATCAAATCGTCGGAAAAAATTTTTGGAATTTTTTACACAATAACCTCGATATCTCGAGAACGGTTAGGACTAGCGTCATGAACGACCCCATATTTGAAATCGCCGCGTCGAGATCTATAATATTGCATCGGTTCCGAAAGGATTCGGGAAAATATTTTTTTTCGAAAAATTTCCGATCAAATCGTCGGAAAAAAATTTTGGAATTTTTTACACAAAAACCTCGATATCTCGAGAACGGTTAGGACTAGCGTCATGAACGACCCCATATTTGAAATCGCCGCGTCGAGATCTATAATATTGCATCGGTTCCGAAAGGATTCCAGAAAATGTTTTTTTTCGAAAAATTTCCGATCAAATCGTCGGAAAAAATTTTTGGAATTTTTTACACAAAAACCTCGATATCTCGAGAACGGTTAGGACTAGCGTCATGAACGACCCCATATTTGAAATCGCCGCGTCGAGATCTATAATATTGCATCGGTTCCGAAAGGATTCCAGAAAATGTTTTTTTTCGAAAAATTTCCGATCAAATCGTCGGAAAAAATTTTTGGAATTTTTTACACAAAAACCTCGATATCTCGAGAACGGTTAGGACTAGCGTCATGAACGACCCCATATTTGAAATCGCCGCGTCGAGATCTATAATATTGCATCGGTTCCGAAAGGATTCGGGAAAATATTTTTTTTCGAAAAATTTCCGATCAAATCGTCGGAAAAAATTTTTGGAATTTTTTACACAAAAACCTCGATATCTCGAGAACGGTTAGGACTAGCGTCATGAACGACCCCATATTTGAAATCGCCGCGTCGAGATCTATAATATTGCATCGGTTCCGAAAGGATTCGGGAAAATATTTTTTTTCGAAAAATTTCCGATCAAATCGTCGGAAAAAATTTTTGGAATTTTTTACACAAAAACCTCGATATCTCGAGAACGGTTAGGACTAGCGTCATGAACGACCCCATATTTGAAATCGCCGCGTCGAGATCTATAATATTGCATCGGTTCCGAAAGGATTCGGGAAAATATTTTTTTTCGAAAAATTTCCGATCAAATCGTCGGAAAAAAATTTTGGAATTTTTTACACAAAAACCTCGATATCTCGAGAACGGTTAGGACTAGCGTCATGAACGACCCCATATTTGAAATCGCCGCGTCGAGATCTATAATATTGCATCGGTTCCGAAAGGATTCCAGAAAATGTTTTTTTTCGAAAAATTTCCGATCAAATCGTCGGAAAAAATTTTTGGAATTTTTTACACAAAAACCTCGATATCTCGAGAACGGTTAGGACTAGCGTCATGAACGACCCCATATTTGAAATCGCCGCGTCGAGATCTATAATATTGCATCGGTTCCGAAAGGATTCCAGAAAATGTTTTTTTTCGAAAAATTTCCGATCAAATCGTCGGAAAAAATTTTTGGAATTTTTTACACAAAAACCTCGATATCTCGAGAACGGTTAGGACTAGCGTCATGAACGACCCCATATTTGAAATCGCCGCGTCGAGATCTATAATATTGCATCGGTTCCGAAAGGATTCGGGAAAATATTTTTTTTCGAAAAATTTCCGATCAAATCGTCGGAAAAAATTTTTGGAATTTTTTACACAAAAACCTCGATATCTCGAGAACGGTTAGGACTAGCGTCATGAACGACCCCATATTTGAAATCGCCGCGTCGAGATCTATAATATTGCATCGGTTCCGAAAGGATTCGGGAAAATATTTTTTTTCGAAAAATTTCCGATCAAATCGTCGGAAAAAAATTTTGGAATTTTTTACACAAAAACCTCGATATCTCGAGAACGGTTAGGACTAGCGTCATGAACGACCCCATATTTGAAATCGCCGCGTCGAGATCTATAATATTGCATCGGTTCCGAAAGGATTCCAGAAAATGTTTTTTTTCGAAAAATTTCCGATCAAATCGTCGGAAAAAATTTTTGGAATTTTTTACACAAAAACCTCGATATCTCGAGAACGGTTAGGACTAGCGTCATGAACGACCCCATATTTGAAATCGCCGCGTCGAGATCTATAATATTGCATCGGTTCCGAAAGGATTCCAGAAAATGTTTTTTTTCGAAAAATTTCCGATCAAATCGTCGGAAAAAATTTTTGGAATTTTTTACACAAAAACCTCGATATCTCGAGAACGGTTAGGACTAGCGTCATGAACGACCCCATATTTGAAATCGCCGCGTCGAGATCTATAATATTGCATCGGTTCCGAAAGGATTCGGGAAAATATTTTTTTTCGAAAAATTTCCGATCAAATCGTCGGAAAAAATTTTTGGAATTTTTTACACAAAAACCTCGATATCTCGAGAACGGTTAGGACTAGCGTCATGAACGACCCCATATTTGAAATCGCCGCGTCGAGATCTATAATATTGCATCGGTTCCGAAAGGATTCCAGAAAATGTTTTTTTTCGAAAAATTTCCGATCAAATCGTCGGAAAAAATTTTTGGAATTTTTTACACAAAAACCTCGATATCTCGAGAACGGTTAGGACTAGCGTCATGAACGACCCCATATTTGAAATCGCCGCGTCGAGATCTATAATATTGCATCGGTTCCGAAAGGATTCCAGAAAATGTTTTTTTTCGAAAAATTTCCGATCAAATCGTCGGAAAAAATTTTTGGAATTTTTTACACAAAAACCTCGATATCTCGAGAACGGTTAGGACTAGCGTCATGAACGACCCCATATTTGAAATCGCCGCGTCGAGATCTATAATATTGCATCGGTTCCGAAAGGATTCCAGAAAATGTTTTTTTTCGAAAAATTTCCGATCAAATCGTCGGAAAAAATTTTTGGAATTTTTTACACAAAAACCTCGATATCTCGAGAACGGTTAGGACTAGCGTCATGAACGACCCCATATTTGAAATCGCCGCGTCGAGATCTATAATATTGCATCGGTTCCGAAAGGATTCCAGAAAATGTTTTTTTTCGAAAAATTTCCGATCAAATCGTCGGAAAAAATTTTTGGAATTTTTTACACAAAAACCTCGATATCTCGAGAACGGTTAGGACTAGCGTCATGAACGACCCCATATTTGAAATCGCCGCGTCGAGATCTATAATATTGCATCGGTTCCGAAAGGATTCCAGAAAATGTTTTTTTTCGAAAAATTTCCGATCAAATCGTCGGAAAAAATTTTTGGAATTTTTTACACAAAAACCTCGATATCTCGAGAACGGTTAGGACTAGCGTCATGAACGACCCCATATTTGAAATCGCCGCGTCGAGATCTATAATATTGCATCGGTTCCGAAAGGATTCGGGAAAATATTTTTTTTCGAAAAATTTCCGATCAAATCGTCGGAAAAAATTTTTGGAATTTTTTACACAAAAACCTCGATATCTCGAGAACGGTTAGGACTAGCGTCATGAACGACCCCATATTTGAAATCGCCGCGTCGAGATCTATAATATTGCATCGGTTCCGAAAGGATTCGGGAAAATATTTTTTTTCGAAAAATTTCCGATCAAATCGTCGGAAAAAAATTTTGGAATTTTTTACACAAAAACCTCGATATCTCGAGAACGGTTAGGACTAGCGTCATGAACGACCCCATATTTGAAATCGCCGCGTCGAGATCTATAATATTGCATCGGTTCCGAAAGGATTCCAGAAAATGTTTTTTTTCGAAAAATTTCCGATCAAATCGTCGGAAAAAATTTTTGGAATTTTTTACACAAAAACCTCGATATCTCGAGAACGGTTAGGACTAGCGTCATGAACGACCCCATATTTGAAATCGCCGCGTCGAGATCTATAATATTGCATCGGTTCCGAAAGGATTCCAGAAAATGTTTTTTTTCGAAAAATTTCCGATCAAATCGTCGGAAAAAAATTTTGGAATTTTTTACACAAAAACCTCGATATCTCGAGAACGGTTAGGACTAGCGTCATGAACGACCCCATATTTGAAATCGCCGCGTCGAGATCTATAATATTGCATCGGTTCCGAAAGGATTCGGGAAAATATTTTTTTTCGAAAAATTTCCGATCAAATCGTCGGAAAAAAATTTTGGAATTTTTTACACAAAAACCTCGATATCTCGAGAACGGTTAGGGCTAGCGTCATGAACGACCCCATATTTGAAATCGCCGCGTCGAGATCTATAATATTGCATCGGTTCCGAAAGGATTCCAGAAAATGTTTTTTTTCGAAAAATTTCCGATCAAATCGTCGGAAAAAAATTTTGGAATTTTTTACACAAAAACCTCGATATCTCGAGAACGGTTAGGACTAGCGTCATGAACGACCCCATATTTGAAATCGCCGCGTCGAGATCTATAATATTGCATCGGTTCCGAAAGGATTCGGGAAAATATTTTTTTTCGAAAAATTTCCGATCAAATCGTCGGAAAAAATTTTTGGAATTTTTTACACAATAACCTCGATATCTCAAGAACGGTTAGGACTAGCGTCATGAACGACCCCATATTTGAAATCGCCGCGTCGAGATCTATAATATTGCATCGGTTCCGAAAGGATTCCAGAAAATGTTTTTTTTCGAAAAATTTCCGATCAAATCGTCGGAAAAAATTTTTGGAATTTTTTACACAATAACCTCGATATCTCGAGAACGGTTAGGACTAGCGTCATGAACGACCCCATATTTGAAATCGCCGCGTCGAGATCTATAATATTGCATCGGTTCCGAAAGGATTCGGGAAAATATTTTTTTTCGAAAAATTTCCGATCAAATCGTCGGAAAAAAATTTTGGAATTTTTTACACAAAAACCTCGATATCTCGAGAACGGTTAGGACTAGCGTCATGAACGACCCCATATTTGAAATCGCCGCGTCGAGATCTATAATATTGCATCGGTTCCGAAAGGATTCCAGAAAATGTTTTTTTTCGAAAAATTTCCGATCAAATCGTCGGAAAAAATTTTTGGAATTTTTTACACAAAAACCTCGATATCTCGAGAACGGTTAGGACTAGCGTCATGAACGACCCCATATTTGAAATCGCCGCGTCGAGATCTATAATATTGCATCGGTTCCGAAAGGATTCCAGAAAATGTTTTTTTTCGAAAAATTTCCGATCAAATCGTCGGAAAAAATTTTTGGAATTTTTTACACAATAACCTCGATATCTCGAGAACGGTTAGGACTAGCGTCATGAACGACCCCATATTTGAAATCGCCGCGTCGAGATCTATAATATTGCATCGGTTCCGAAAGGATTCGGGAAAATATTTTTTTTCGAAAAATTTCCGATCAAATCGTCGGAAAAAAATTTTGGAATTTTTTACACAAAAACCTCGATATCTCGAGAACGGTTAGGACTAGCGTCATGAACGACCCCATATTTGAAATCGCCGCGTCGAGATCTATAATATTGCATCGGTTCCGAAAGGATTCCAGAAAATGTTTTTTTTCGAAAAATTTCCGATCAAATCGTCGGAAAAAATTTTTGGAATTTTTTACACAAAAACCTCGATATCTCGAGAACGGTTAGGACTAGCGTCATGAACGACCCCATATTTGAAATCGCCGCGTCGAGATCTATAATATTGCATCGGTTCCGAAAGGATTCCAGAAAATGTTTTTTTTCGAAAAATTTCCGATCAAATCGTCGGAAAAAAATTTTGGAATTTTTTACACAAAAACCTCGATATCTCGAGAACGGTTAGGACTAGCGTCATGAACGACCCCATATTTGAAATCGCCGCGTCGAGATCTATAATATTGCATCGGTTCCGAAAGGATTCCAGAAAATGTTTTTTTTCGAAAAATTTCCGATCAAATCGTCGGAAAAAATTTTTGGAATTTTTTACACAAAAACCTCGATATCTCGAGAACGGTTAGGACTAGCGTCATGAACGACCCCATATTTGAAATCGCCGCGTCGAGATCTATAATATTGCATCGGTTCCGAAAGGATTCCAGAAAATGTTTTTTTTCGAAAAATTTCCGATCAAATCGTCGGAAAAAAATTTTGGAATTTTTTACACAAAAACCTCGATATCTCGAGAACGGTTAGGACTAGCGTCATGAACGACCCCATATTTGAAATCGCCGCGTCGAGATCTATAATATTGCATCGGTTCCGAAAGGATTCGGGAAAATATTTTTTTTCGAAAAATTTCCGATCAAATCGTCGGAAAAAAATTTTGGAATTTTTTACACAAAAACCTCGATATCTCGAGAACGGTTAGGGCTAGCGTCATGAACGACCCCATATTTGAAATCGCCGCGTCGAGATCTATAATATTGCATCGGTTCCGAAAGGATTCCAGAAAATGTTTTTTTTCGAAAAATTTCCGATCAAATCGTCGGAAAAAAATTTTGGAATTTTTTACACAAAAACCTCGATATCTCGAGAACGGTTAGGACTAGCGTCATGAACGACCCCATATTTGAAATCGCCGCGTCGAGATCTATAATATTGCATCGGTTCCGAAAGGATTCGGGAAAATATTTTTTTTCGAAAAATTTCCGATCAAATCGTCGGAAAAAAATTTTGGAATTTTTTACACAAAAACCTCGATATCTCGAGAACGGTTAGGGCTAGCGTCATGAACGACCCCATATTTGAAATCGCCGCGTCGAGATCTATAATATTGCATCGGTTCCGAAAGGATTCCAGAAAATGTTTTTTTTCGAAAAATTTCCGATCAAATCGTCGGAAAAAAATTTTGGAATTTTTTACACAAAAACCTCGATATCTCGAGAACGGTTAGGACTAGCGTCATGAACGACCCCATATTTGAAATCGCCGCGTCGAGATCTATAATATTGCATCGGTTCCGAAAGGATTCGGGAAAATATTTTTTTTCGAAAAATTTCCGATCAAATCGTCGGAAAAAATTTTTGGAATTTTTTACACAATAACCTCGATATCTCAAGAACGGTTAGGACTAGCGTCATGAACGACCCCATATCTGAAATCGCCGCGTCGAGATCTATAATATTGCATCGGTTCCGAAAGGATTCGGGAAAATGTTTTTTTTCGAAAAATTTCCGATCAAATCGTCGGAAAAAATTTTTGGAATTTTTTACACAATAACCTCGATATCTCAAGAACGGTTAGGACTAGCGTCATGAACGACCCCATATTTGAAATCGCCGCGTCGAGATCTATAATATTGCATCGGTTCCGAAAGGATTCCAGAAAATGTTTTTTTTCGAAAAATTTCCGATCAAATCGTCGGAAAAAATTTTTGGAATTTTTTACACAAAAACCTCGATATCTCGAGAACGGTTAGGACTAGCGTCATGAACGACCCCATATTTGAAATCGCCGCGTCGAGATCTATAATATTGCATCGGTTCCGAAAGGATTCCAGAAAATGTTTTTTTTCGAAAAATTTCCGATCAAATCGTCGGAAAAAATTTTTGGAATTTTTTACACAATAACCTCGATATCTCGAGAACGGTTAGGACTAGCGTCATGAACGACCCCATATTTGAAATCGCCGCGTCGAGATCTATAATATTGCATCGGTTCCGAAAGGATTCGGGAAAATATTTTTTTTCGAAAAATTTCCGATCAAATCGTCGGAAAAAAATTTTGGAATTTTTTACACAAAAACCTCGATATCTCGAGAACGGTTAGGACTAGCGTCATGAACGACCCCATATTTGAAATCGCCGCGTCGAGATCTATAATATTGCATCGGTTCCGAAAGGATTCCAGAAAATGTTTTTTTTCGAAAAATTTCCGATCAAATCGTCGGAAAAAATTTTTGGAATTTTTTACACAAAAACCTCGATATCTCGAGAACGGTTAGGACTAGCGTCATGAACGACCCCATATTTGAAATCGCCGCGTCGAGATCTATAATATTGCATCGGTTCCGAAAGGATTCCAGAAAATGTTTTTTTTCGAAAAATTTCCGATCAAATCGTCGGAAAAAAATTTTGGAATTTTTTACACAAAAACCTCGATATCTCGAGAACGGTTAGGACTAGCGTCATGAACGACCCCATATTTGAAATCGCCGCGTCGAGATCTATAATATTGCATCGGTTCCGAAAGGATTCGGGAAAATATTTTTTTTCGAAAAATTTCCGATCAAATCGTCGGAAAAAAATTTTGGAATTTTTTACACAAAAACCTCGATATCTCGAGAACGGTTAGGACTAGCGTCATGAACGACCCCATATTTGAAATCGCCGCGTCGAGATCTATAATATTGCATCGGTTCCGAAAGGATTCCAGAAAATGTTTTTTTTCGAAAAATTTCCGATCAAATCGTCGGAAAAAAATTTTGGAATTTTTTACACAAAAACCTCGATATCTCGAGAACGGTTAGGACTAGCGTCATGAACGACCCCATATTTGAAATCGCCGCGTCGAGATCTATAATATTGCATCGGTTCCGAAAGGATTCCAGAAAATGTTTTTTTTCGAAAAATTTCCGATCAAATCGTCGGAAAAAAATTTTGGAATTTTTTACACAAAAACCTCGATATCTCGAGAACGGTTAGGACTAGCGTCATGAACGACCCCATATTTGAAATCGCCGCGTCGAGATCTATAATATTGCATCGGTTCCGAAAGGATTCGGGAAAATATTTTTTTTCGAAAAATTTCCGATCAAATCGTCGGAAAAAAATTTTGGAATTTTTTACACAAAAACCTCGATATCTCGAGAACGGTTAGGGCTAGCGTCATGAACGACCCCATATTTGAAATCGCCGCGTCGAGATCTATAATATTGCATCGGTTCCGAAAGGATTCCAGAAAATGTTTTTTTTCGAAAAATTTCCGATCAAATCGTCGGAAAAAAATTTTGGAATTTTTTACACAAAAACCTCGATATCTCGAGAACGGTTAGGACTAGCGTCATGAACGACCCCATATTTGAAATCGCCGCGTCGAGATCTATAATATTGCATCGGTTCCGAAAGGATTCGGGAAAATGTTTTTTTTCGAAAAATTTCCGATCAAATCGTCGGAAAAAATTTTTGGAATTTTTTACACAATAACCTCGATATCTCAAGAACGGTTAGGACTAGCGTCATGAACGACCCCATATCTGAAATCGCCGCGTCGAGATCTATAATATTGCATCGGTTCCGAAAGGATTCGGGAAAATGTTTTTTTTCGAAAAATTTCCGATCAAATCGTCGGAAAAAATTTTTGGAATTTTTTACACAAAAACCTCGATATCTCAAGAACGGTTAGGACTAGCGTCATGAACGACCCCATATTTGAAATCGCCGCGTCGAGATCTATAATATTGCATCGGTTCCGAAAGGATTCCAGAAAATGTTTTTTTTCGAAAAATTTCTGATCAAATCGTCGGAAAAAATTTTTGGAATTTTTTACACAAAAACCTCGATATCTCGAGAACGGTTAGGACTAGCGTCATGAACGACCCCATATTTGAAATCGCCGCGTCGAGATCTATAATATTGCATCGGTTCCGAAAGGATTCCAGAAAATGTTTTTTTTCGAAAAATTTCCGATCAAATCGTCGGAAAAAATTTTTGGAATTTTTTACACAATAACCTCGATATCTCGAGAACGGTTAGGACTAGCGTCATGAACGACCCCATATTTGAAATCGCCGCGTCGAGATCTATAATATTGCATCGGTTCCGAAAGGATTCCAGAAAATGTTTTTTTTCGAAAAATTTCCGATCAAATCGTCGGAAAAAATTTTTGGAATTTTTTACACAATAACCTCGATATCTCGAGAACGGTTAGGACTAGCGTCATGAACGACCCCATATTTGAAATCGCCGCGTCGAGATCTATAATATTGCATCGGTTCCGAAAGGATTCGGGAAAATGTTTTTTTTCGAAAAAATTCCGATCAAATCGTCGGAAAAAATTTTCTTGCCATCCAGAAGCGACTAACAATTGAGTGTGATGCGTTTCGTTTAAATATTATTATTAACGTCGAAACGTCGTACAAGAGAAGTCGTCACTTTTCCTTCTATTACGAAACCAAACAGCGCCATCTTTTATCATCACGAGTCAACTAATACTTTTATACGACAGCCCAAGGGAAGTAGTTAAGAAACGAGTATTGTAAGGAAGACAACATCATTTGCTTTGCGAGACGAGAGAGCGCCACCTTGTTGCCATCACGGAGCAACTAAAATATTTTTTTTTTTTAGTAAGAGAAGATGTCAGTAAATGAACGACGAAAAGTACCTGCTTCTCTGAAACCAGCATCTCGTAAGACAAGTCGTCAAGTTCTCCCTTTACTACTAAAGGCAAAGTAGCGCCATCTATTGCCGTCACGAGACAACTCTGAAGAAAATAAAATATGTATGCACGTCAATTTCGCACCGAAGAAGTTGATTTTTGTATTTTCTTAATTCAAGAGAAGATATCGAGAAATGTATGACATGAAGTGTCAACGCCGAGCTACCTTCTCATAAGACGAGTCGTCAAGTGCTGCTTTTAATATTACGAGACAAAACAGCGCCATCTATTATCGTCGTCGGTCAACTAATACTTTTGTACGCCAGTCCAAGAGAGGTCGTTAAGAAATAAGCGACGAAAAGCATCACCATAAAGAAGACAACGTTGTCTGCTTTTCGAAACGAAAGAGCGCCATCGTAAGGTGCTCCCTTCACTGCTACAAACTACAAGACAAAATCAGCGCCATCTATTTTCATCACGAGATAACTAAAAACAAACGATACTTAAATTACGTTTGTTATGCAAAGCATGCGGTCCATTTGCTTGCATTTGCATACGTTCGTTGATTCATTCATTCAATTTTTAGTTAGGAAGAGTTCCGATTTTCATTTATAGATATTTGGTCTCTTTGTGACATTTTTTTTTCAAGAAGTTTTATTTAAAATAGTTTCAATTTGATCCAGGAGACAGCCAAGGATGATATCACAGTGAGCAAAGAAAAAGAAAATTTTGTTAAAGGATATATTTTGAAATTCTGACAAATAAACTTAACATTCGATAAAAACGTGTTTCAATTAACGAACGACTCTTTTGGTTACTTATTCTACATGTCATTAAGAAATTTAAATTGATAGTCAATAAAATCATGCTATTTCAGTAATTTATTTTATACAAAAATTATGTAAATTTAATAATTTCGAAAAATAAATAATGTCAAACTTTAGTGGAATTGACATTTTCCGTTTAGGATTTTTAATTTTCCTCCACGGAATTGAATTTCATTTTATGATGAAAGTAATTTTAACTTTGTGAGGAAGGAATTAGGGAAGATAGTAGAAAGCTATCTCTGATTAGTCGAAATTCTGAGAGGGTTTTTTCGCCGGAGAAAGTTTGGCAGCTTTCCGAGGGGATTTTTTTCTTCTTTAATTTGCTGGAGAAAATTCGGCAGAATAATTCAAGTGTTTTAAGAGGAAAAGACCCGAGGGAAAATACTCCTCACGCAATGGAATTCAGGATCTTTATGACGACGAAGATTATTTGATGACACACCCCAAACCCGACGTCAAGATAAATGAAGACGCGATTTCAAGGAAAGGAGCTTGGTTTCCAAAAAGTTTTCGTCAATTATAAAAACCGCAATTTAGGAGTGCAAAATCGAAATAGCCTCGTCATGAATCAATGAATTCCATCTGTGTTTATTTGCCTAGATATTAGTCAAAGCTTAATGTCACCACGGCACAATTTCTCGGAGCTGCTCACTCGAAACTGTCGTCGTTAAAGTCGTGAGATCCTTAAGCGCCGTAATTTCCTAATTCCCCACACAACCAGTGAGTAATTTCGTTTTTAAACCGGCGATTGCATTTTAATAGTTTTTGGTCTCGTTCGTTGGCGCGTGGATAATAGGAGCTATTGTTCGGCGGACAATAAGGAACAGATCGCCGGGAATCCCCAGCCCGCGGTGCAATTAGTAATTACGCTCGAAGGCGGTTTGGAAAATGTGCGGAAACGAGCTTTCCAAAATGCGTTCCTAATGCGAACGCTTGAACAAAATTCATGTAACTTAACTTTTGAGTTTTATCTTTAAAACACTAAAAACTATGTATTATAAAATTGTAGAAAGGATGTGTCTAATAAAAATTATTTCAAAAAATAGTAAGACTCGAATTACTACTCACAAATGAAATTGTACTTTGAAGATGGTCGACGACCCTGTAATTATCGGTGCTAATTAAAAATCCGTACTTTGTTTTTATTTTTGCTTCCGGTTCAGTTAATTCTCTACCGCAAAGTGAAAATAGGTTCATTATTCGCAAACTCATTGCGTCACCGAGGACGTGTAATCTGATCAGGAAAACTTTATTTTTAAATTGTGGTTACTCAACCTAAACATAGAAGGAATTTTACATTGCTTTCCGAGAAGAGAGTAGAACGTTGAACAGGATTTGTTTGTTTGCAATTTTGACGGTGAAATACCATAAAAAAATTAAAATATTATAGATTCACACGTCTGCGTCGGTAAATTAAATCGCTATCTTTTTCCTTTCGCAAGGCTTTATGGTCCGTTTTCACGCTCAAGCAATTTGCGCAAATGGATTTGTGCAAACATTTGCGCAAACAAATTTGCTTGCGCAAATGCATGCAGTGGCAACCTTTTTAGCTTGTGCAAGCAAAAAAATACGTTTTCATGCAACGACTTCCTTGTGTGTACAAGCACATTTGCGCAAATTGCTTGAGCGTGAAAACGGACCATTACTGATGTGATCATTATGTACGTAGTTCAAACTTATATCTGTACATACTTTCATCATAAAATTAGATTGAATGCCGTGGAGGAAATTTAAAAACCCTGAGCGGAAAATGTCATTTCCACTAGAGTTTGAAATTATTTCTTTTTTGGAAGTTATTAAATCTAATTTACATAACAAATGAGTTGATGTACAAAATGCTGTGATAGTACTTATTGTTAATTAATTTCAATTCTTTTGTCAGTTATAGTAAATAGCCAATGAAGTTCACATGTTAATTTTCACTCAAGGAAAAAAAAGTCTGTTTATGATTATCTGAAATTGCTTAGAAATTAATTCATAAATTAAATGTTTGTTTGCTCAAATTATTCGCTCTTTTCAATGAGATTTGATAATAAACAACTTAAATAAAAAGTTCAGTGGAATAATAAATATCGGAATTTATCTTTAATTTTTAAAAATAACTTCCCTGTCATAACTTAATATTTCTGAAAGGGATGGTGAAATGATTTTTTGATTTTTGGTCTTGCTATTTGCTGACGGAATCCGATTTTAGTGTTGCTCTATCACCACTTTCTTTGGTGATAGGTTTACAAAAAACAGAAATAAATCGAAATTGTAAGTAGTGCATCGGTAAGTCGAAAGATACATAGAACGACATAAAATATTTAGGAAACAAAAAACTAAATTAAAAAGATCGCCCTAGAAAAGTAGCGCCGTCTACGGTGAAAGTTTTACAAAAAAACAGAAATAAATCAAAATTATAAGCAACAGTAAATCGAAACACACATAGTACGAGATGAAACATTTACGAAAAATAAAACAAACGAAATGAAAAGAAACAAGAAACACCACCCTCGAAAGAAAACCGAAACAGCGCCATCTATGGACTAACACTACAAATAGCAACAACTTTTCTTGGGGATAGGTTTACAAAAAATCAGTAAATTGAAAGACACATAGAACGGGATGAAATATTTTTGAAAAAAAAAAGAAACAAATGAAATGAAAAAGAAACAAGAAACACCACCCTGGAAAGAAAACCGAAACAGCGCCTCTATGGACTAACACCACAAATAGCAACAACTTTCCTTGGGGATAGGTTTACAAAAAATCAGTAAATTGAAAGACACATAGAACGGGATGAAATATTTTTGAAAAAAAAAAGAAACAAAAGAAATGAACAAGAAACAAGAAATCCCGCCCTGAAAACTAAAACGGAAATGGCGCCATCTATTGACTAACACCAAAAGTAGCAATAACGTTCCTTGTTAATAGGTTTTCAAAAGAAAACGAAATAAATCAAAATTGTAAGCAGGGAATCAGTAAATCGAAAGACATAATGGGATGAAATATTGACGAAAAAAAATAAAAATAAATTTAAAAGACACGAGGAACACCTCAGTGGAAAAAATACAGTAGTGGCGACATCTGTTGACTAACACTAAAAGTTACCGTTACTATAAAATATTGGACATCCAAAACTATATGTATACAAAAAAAAGAAGAAATGAAAAAGAGAACAGACATACATGTAAAATAATAACAAATAAAAAATAACAAATGAAATTCGAAAAACAATATTATAAAAAGAAAATAAAAAAATCGATAGACGTCCACCTAGAATTGGATGAAATATTCACGAAACGAAACAAACGAAATTTAAAAAACGAGAAACAGCGTCGACCGTCGCGGAAAGAATAAAAAGTAGCGGCACTTGGCACCATCTATTGACGAGTTTCTAAGTCGAAACAGTAATAATAAAAACAACAGAAAATCGAAAGACACGTAGAATTGAATGAAATAATCACAAGAACTAGAAAATTTGAGAAATAAGTAACAGCTCCTTAGAGAAAATAAACAGAACAAGGTTCTTAGCGCCATCTATTGACGAACTCCGAAGACGAAACAGTAACAATAAAAACAATTGAAAATCGACACAAAGAATGAAATCAAATAGTACATAATCACGAAAAATAATAAATTTGAGAAATAACAGCATCATGGAAAAATAAACCGAAGAGATTATTGGCGCCATCTATTGACGAACTTCGAAGGTGAGTCAATAATACATATAATAAAAACGAATGAAAATAGAAGAGGCGCAGAATTGAATGAAATTTTCACGAAACGAGACAAATGAAATTTGAAAAACAAATCCTCGTGGAAGAAAATAGAATAGAGTTTTTTTTGGCGCCATCTGTTGACGAACTCCCAAGACGAAACAGTAATAATAAAAACAGTCGAAAATTGGGATGCACAGAATCGATTGAAATAATCACGAAAAATAGAAAATTTAAGATATAAGAAACCGCGACGGAGAAAAAATAAACAATCGAAGTTATTGGCGCTATCTATTGACGAACTTCGAAGGCGAGATGGTAATATAAGAAAAACAATTGAAAAACGAAAGACACACAGAATTGAATGAAATACTTCACGAAAGGTGGGAAATTTGAGAAATAAGAAGCAGCGTCAAGAAAAAAATAAACAATAGAAGTTCTTAGCGCCATCTATTGACGAAACTAGAAGGTCAGATGGTAATGTAATAAAAACAATTGAAAATCGAAAGATACAGAATTGAAAGAAATATTCATGTCCTGAAAGGAAATAAACAAAAGAGGATCCTGGCGCCACCTATTGACGAACTCCATAGATAATAATAATAATAATAATAATAATAATTTATTTATTTCCAATTCATCACAACTTATTACAACAAAATACAACAAATTAAACTACATTCTATAAATTACACAATTAAATTACATTCTATAAAGAAAAAAACCAAAGAAACAGAACTAAAAAATTCGTACATTATCAAAGAAATGCAAAAAAGAAAGAGTGAAATGAAGTTAGTTGCAGTAAGAAAAAAATAATAATAATAATAATAATAATAATTTTATTGATGCCAGGAAACAGAAGTTTGTTGCACAAGATGAAACATTAATAATGGCGCCATGTATTGACGAAGTCCGTAGATGAAACATAATAATAAAAACAATTTAAAAATCGAAAGACGCACAAAATTAAATGAAATATTCAAGAAAAATAAGAAATTTATAAAACAAGAAACTGTGCCACACAAGAAAATTAACATAAGAGGTTCTTGGCGCCATCTGTTGATGAAATCCGGAAGTGTGACAGTTTTAATAAAACAAGACATTTAACAATCGAGAAATATGTAGAATTGAATGAAGTATTCATGAAAAACAGGAAATTTGTATAAAATAATAAAAAGTACAGGGTATTGAGGAACTCTAAAGGTGAAATAGTAATAACAAAAACAGTTGAAAATCGAGGCACATGTAACTGAATGAAATATTCACGAAAAAAAAAAATGACATTTGAAAAACCAGAAACGACGATTTCGAAAAAAGTAAAATAAACAGAAGGAGAGTCCTTTATAAAGGGAGTAACGACACGAAGTGGCAGTTTGGAAGATTAATGGCAGAATAAACAACTGACCAATCAAAAGTGAATTGCTCTCTTTATAAAGGGATTTAGTTGTTCAATCCACCACTAATCTTCGAAAATGTCACTTCATGTCTTTACTCTCTCTGTAAATATAAACAGAAGTAAGGCACTAGATCAACATACTCCGTATTCAATTAGTGATATTTATGTCCATCCTTATCGAACATTATTCTCGTCTAGGGATAAAAAAAACACAGTGGAAAGTTTGTTATTGTTATTGACGAATTTCGAAGGCGAAACAATAAAACCAACTGAAAATCGGAAAACACGTAGAATTAAATGACCCCAAAAAATAAATAATCCCAAAAAAAGGAAATTTAAAAAATAAGTGACAGCGTCATGGAAAAAATAAACAGAAGTAAGTAACCTTAAACAGAAGAGGTTATAAGCGCCATATATTGATGAAATCAGAAGGCAAAACAGTAATAATAAAAACATTTGAAAAACGAGACACAGAATTAGTGTGAAAGTAGTAGAAAAGTAGGAAAATTGAGAAATAATAAAAATGAATCGTAGAGATGCTTTGGCGCCATCTATTGATGAACTTCGAAGGTGGGCCAATAATATAATAAAAACAAATTAAAACGGAAGGGACACAGAATTGATTGAAGTTTTCAACTCGACGAAACGAAACGAGCGAAATTTGAAAAACAAATCGTCGTGGAAAAAAATCGAAAATTTGTTGGCGTCTTCTATTGACGAACTCCGAAAGCGAACAGAAATAATAAAAACAATCTAAGATCGAGACGAATAGACTCAATTGAAATGTCCACAAAAAATAGAAAATTTAAAAAACAGCGTCATCGCAAGAATCGAAAGACACATGGAATCGAATGAAATATTCAGGAAAAAAGGAAATTTGAGAATCCAAGAAAGAATGTCGCAGCAAAAATAAAACAGACGAGGTTCCTGGCGCGCCATCTATTGACGAACTCCGAAGGTAATACAGTAATAATAAAATTTTATATCGAAAGACACACAGAACTGAATAAAATATTCAGGAAAAATAGAGACTTTGAGAAACAAGAAACAGCGTCCTGAAAAAAATTAACGGAAAGGATCTTGGCGCCATCTAATGTGAAACTACGACGTTGAAACAGTAACAATAAAAAGAATAAACGAATAACACACAGAACCGAATGAAATATTCATGAAAAATAGGAAATTTAAAAAACAAGAAACGGCATCCTGGAAAAACTAAACGGACGGAGTTTCTTGGCGCCATCTATTGACGAACTCTGAAAGTGATGCAGTAGTAGTAAAAATAAATTTAAAATCGAAAGACACACAGAACTGAACAAAGTTTTCACGAAAAAGAAGATATTTCTGGCGCTATCTATTGACGAACTCCTCAGATAAGACAACAATAATAAAAACAATTTAAGATCGAAAGACACGTAGAATTGAATAAAATATTCACGAAAAATAGGAAATCTGAAAAAGGAAATGAAAAGTAGGGATGCTTGGCGCCATCTATTGACGAGCTGTGACGGTGAAATAGTAATAATAAAAACAATTGAAAATCGGAAAACAAGAGAATGAAATGTTTACGAATAGAAATAAAGGAAATTTGAAATGGAGAAACAGCGATTTTGAAAAAAGAAACAGAGGTATAGTGATAGTCCTTTACAGAGAGAGTAAAGACATGAAGTGGTAGATTAATGGCGGAATGAACAGCTGACCAATCAAAAATGAATTGCTCTCTTTATAAATGGATTTAGTTTCTTTGATTAGCCAGCTGTTTAATTATCCACCATTAATCTTTCAAAATGCCATTTCATGCCTTTACTCTCACTATAAATATAAAGGACTCTGAACAGGAGAAGTTTTCAACGCCATCTATTGACGAAAACCGAAAGTTTTTTTTACTACGTCTTTTATTACGATAAATTTATTTATTGAATTTCCGTTACAATTTTTCGTATTCATTGTTTGTTTATGACAATATTTTTAATTTTATTAATTCAAATCTTCAAATTTCTAAGTAGTTTTGATTTTCCTGCGCCATGATTTGTATAATTCGGCAAGTTTTTTTTTTGTTTTAATAAATCATAACAAATTGATTTTTTTTTCTGAGAATTTTGACATTTTCTTGCAATTTTTTTTTGTTTTGCACTGCGTACTTTGTTTCAGGTTTATTGATTCCTGGAAAAATTCAATTTGTATTCAAACGATTCATTGGATCGAATTATTTTTTCATTTCCCGGAGAAATAATTTTGAAGAATACAGAGACAGTTTCAAATGATAAATGTTTACTTATCAAATTCAAAGTGTTCACAAGTTAATGGCTGCTTTTTCTCTCCAATAAATTGTAGTTTTCGATTTAAATTTTTATTTTTTGACGATAGTAGCCTGAAGATAATAAATTTATCGAAACCGCTCACTGTATTAAGTTTTCCAAGTTAGGAATTCATAGCTCTTGTTGCTAGTATAAAAAATGGTTTGAAAGAGCTTTCAATAAATGAGGTACAGTGAAGAAATGAAAAAAGAAATTCCACGACGCCCTGGTTCAATATTTTACTAATCGTATTTTCTTAAAGAACTTGTTTGAGTTCGTGAGCTGACTATGTAAATTATAACCAGGGAAGTCCTAGGTTACACACTGTTTAGTAATTTAGCAATTTGTTTGGTATGTTTTATTATTTATAAGCATACATCATTTATGTCGTGCGTCAGTAAAAAATCTCATTCAGTTGTGTAACGAACAATCCCGTACGGACTCATATTTTCTCTGTGCTTTGTGCTTTACCGTTTCGAAGAAAGTCCGGCTCGCAGGCGTGCACTCTGTATTATGCATTTCCTGCGGTCAGAAATTACTAACGAGGTTTATGTCAATGAACTAGGAATTCCAACATCCGTCTGCTCGTTCTTTTTTGTAACGTGTGGCGGCCGCGCTGATTAACGCGCGTTTGAGGCAGGCTGCAATTTGGTTTTTTTTTCTTGGCGCGACCCACCTGCCGAAAAATCGAGGCGGATACACGATACCTATCGGCAGTCGAAGGCCAGAATGCGACGACATAGAATAATTACGAGGTATTCGCCTTATCTTACGTGGAAATCTACGACACACGCTGGAGCTGCCTGAAAACGAACACGCGGTAATTGATTTCTCGATTAATTACCTGAATGTTTGTTTAGGTGATTCTTTTTGTACCTTGTTTACATAACGCAGGAATTTTAATTTACGTGTTTATAAAACCTCCGTGGCTTAATCATCATCATTAACAAACAATTTCGTCTATATATTACAGGTTGATACTTGAAGACCATTACGTTCAATCGTATGCTTTATAACAAATTTTAACGCAGGAGGTAAACGTGGTGGGGTTAATTTACTCTACAGTTTGAACAAAATATACATCATTTGGTTTTATGGTCCTTCAAGCGTGACTACGAGCACGTCTGCGCGTGTGGAGTTGCCTCTTCTAAGATTTTTGAATATAACCTTCTTTGAGTGGTAATTTTTCGCCAATTCATCGCCGTTTTGTAAAACCACTAATTTCCAAGGCGTGTATCTTTTGTTTTTAAATCTTTTCAAGTCTGAACAAGTTTAAACAGGAGTTGAAA
Source organism: Dorcus parallelipipedus (assembly GCA_958336345.1). NCBI lineage: Eukaryota > Metazoa > Arthropoda > Insecta > Coleoptera > Lucanidae > Dorcus > Dorcus parallelipipedus. Next base: position 50,364,933 of record OY284476.1, on the reverse strand, counting down.
AGGGGAAGTGTATCTTCGCCTGCAACGTCAAGGCAGTTACAAGTTTTTTTATTTTCTTTGTCGAAAGAGTAAAAGTAATTAACTGTTAAAGAGTCTGCTAAAAAAACGCATTTCTCCGAAATCGTTGACGTCAGCGCAGGGCAGGACTTTCTGAAAGTAACCGCAAGGATGAATTAGAGAAAGGTTCCTTGTTTTTGAAGTGCATACCTACCTTTCTAAAATAAGGATTTTAATAATCGTAGAATGGAGAAATCCTTCATTCTTAAAATAATTACGCTACCATCACCGGAGGGGTGATGACACCAGGTCCATCTAAGTATGATTTCATTTTCGGAGGACGTAATCCTTGGACTCAAAAGCTGCAGAAAGTGAATTACAAGTGAAGAAATATCCCAAAAGCAAAAGAACATTGTAGTCGAGTAAACTCCATAAAATTGGGGATACAAATTGTTCCTATCTTTAGGGAGGACGAAACGCAAGTGCTGAGGACCTCTTGGTCAAGGTTCTAGTTGAGCCTCCACGGAATTTATGGGGACGTAAACAGCATTTCTATACAGGGTCCACTTCAGGGGACAAAGATACTCAAAAATAAAGTAAATTATTCGCGGCAAGACATTTCGGAACATTCCTCAGTCGAACGCCGCTCGTTTCGATTAAAGGAGTCTGGTGAAAAAAAGAAATTTGCTAAACGAACACATAGTTGTATACGAATGTACGTATGCAACATAGTTGTATACGAATTGGTTCTTGTAAATGGTTAATAAAGGTAAATTTTCTTTTTCACATACGCTCGGGTAATCACAGAAAATTGACTCCTCAAGCGCAAGTGATGATAAGCATCACAAAGTAGTGATAATAAAATAATAGTTTATATTGTATAACGAAAATAAGAGACGCAGCTCACTTGAACAATACATTTATTAGACGTAATAATAAGTAGACTTACATGGTTTCCACTATACTACATACCTCTGACTAGAATAACACTCTAATGATGTTATGGTTGAAAAATTCATTTGAGTTATCCATAGTAATTTCTGAACGCCCTGTATTAACGTGAGAATCTAACGGCCAGGCTTGGCCTACGTGACTTTGCCTCATATTTTTCAATGTTGCATAATTAGACCATACGCTGTTATTTAGATCTACTGTATATCTAAATTTCACTCTGTCGTCCGGTTAAAAACTGATTTCATTCGTAACGACTTCCGTCGTAGCGAGAGTGGAGGAGTGCGCCGCACTCGTCTAGCGGTCATACTTGCATCAGCGCTCGAGCCGTGCGTTCCATTTGTTTGTGTTGGTGATTAAAACCTTTGTGTTTCTTTCTTTCTATCATTTGTGTGATTAAAACCTGAAACGGAATTCTCTCCGAGATTTGTTAAAGCACGCCGAGTGATTTTTCAAGCTTTTTCTAATCTTTTTACGATTTCGTCGTTATTGTTAGCCTCATAAATGCACGTGGTATTTATTGTTGCAATATTCAATAAGTCATAAAAGTAACCATTGGCCATCGATGAGTGTTTCTCGTCACGTCATATTTTTTGACACAATCAATCCAATCGATCTACTCCAATTTTTGTTTTATTATATGCAGTGATTATTTCCGGCTTTTCGGTCTTTTCCGTTTCATCATCTATGGTACCGTCATGATACATACTGGAGAACAGTATCACTGATTTGGTTTTCTTGGGACAGTACGATACCAAAGTACAGTCTTCTTGCAAATAAGGAAGAGTGTAAGTCTCTGTTTTTCTGCGGCAAAAATTCTTTTGGTAATTTTGCTTTGTTTTTCCGGATTGTACCGATATAGGTGAGTTTTTTTTTCTTGAATGGCACACTAGTAAACCAGTTATCCCTAGTGATGTTCTACTAGTCCAGAAACACAATAAGAAACAGAACACACAGAAATTAAAATAAAAGCTAAATTTTACAAAAAAATAAAGTAAACGAAATGAAAAACAAACAAGAAACATCGCCCTGGAAAAAAACGGAAGTCTATTAACTAACACCGTAATAACTCTCCTTGGTGATAGGTTTACAAAAAACAGAAATAAATCAAAATTATAAGCAGCGCAAAAGTAAAACGAAAGACATAGAACGAGATGAAATATTTACGATGGAAAAAAAAACAATCTAGTTTTCTGATCCGTTTTTTAACCATTTCTGTATCAAATACTGATTAGATGAGTTCATCGTTACAGCAATTACATTATTTATTTTTCTTCGTTTATTATTTCATTGAATAATCGGAACACGTCCCATCTTGATTCAGAATGTGATAAAATTCTAAAAATAAATTTCGACGAACGGTACTTCGTACTTTTTAATGCACCCAGTCCTCAGTTTGTCTACCACTTTACATTGTGTATTGTTCTAAGAAAGCGAGAAATTGTCTGCGTTCACAGAATCACGCTCTGTATATAGTCTGTACCAAACGCTTACGTGATCGACGATGCCCTAGAATTCAGACTTGCGTGCGTACAGGTGCGTAACAGGTAATTAAATGGTTAGTGGGTGTTTCATTTTCGTCAGCACCATGTTCCAACATATTCCAGTCATTTTAGAATTTATTACTGAACCAAGAAAAGGTTGTTTTTTATTTTTATTGAAACTCACTTATAATTTTTTGATATTTAAGCACTTCTTGCAAAACAAAAAAAATATAAAAAATGTCGATATTATAAATATGAAACGGATTTAAAATATAAGAATGACGTCGTAACCAAATCTGGAAACCATTGAGATCAACCTCGTTCAAGAAACCCGTTCTGCATTAATCAAAAGTCAGTTTCATACGGATCCAGTATGACAACGAATGCAATTACAAGTGCGATTTAAAACACTCTTTTCCATCATGCGATTTGTAACCGTAACTTCATTCAGGCGATAAGCAACTTTGTGACAAGTACGTGGGTAGCATTATGCAAAACTTGAAGCAAAACTTAAAACATTGTCGCCCGCGATTTAAATACTTATTGAAGTCGTGCGATCAACAATGAAAATCTTTTTGGTGTACTCGATGTTTAAGATAGGGGATTGCATTTAAGTTTTCTTTATATAAAAAAAAATATTTAAAAAATTAATAGAGTTCAAGAAAGAAACATTGAAGAAAAGGTCAGATAATCATAGATTTGTGGCATGAAACTGAAGAGATAATTCGTTACTAAAGTAACAGCAAATCAAATGGAATAATCAATCAACAAAATAAATTGAGAAAATAAAAGACAAGCTGCAAAGTCGAAATAAAAACGAGAAATTTTGCAGCTCTTAAAATTTAAATGAAATACAAACTGCTATTAAAATTAGAGAACACTCCAAAGAAAAACAGACGACAATAGATCAACAAAAGAGAAAATAACGGGCGAACTGACAAGGACGAAGTAAAAAACAGAAATTCTTGTAGTTTTTTTTTATGTAATTAAAATTCGAGCAGCTATCAAAGATCAAACCAAAAAATTATAATAATAACAAATGACAATCTATCAACAACAGAAAAAAATAAAGCGCGACTACAAAGACGAAATAAAAAGTGAGAAAAACTCTTTTAAGATTTAATTAATATACCAACGACGAAATCATCATAGATTTGTGGCATGAAACTGAAGGATAAAAAGTAGGCCTTTTCAAGACCTTTAAGAAATTTAAATTAAATGAATTTTTAATTTGTGATCTAAATTGCCCTAACAAGTAAACACTGGCGAAATTGACAAAAAAAATTGATAGATTTTCGTTCCATCTGAATTGACAGATAAACGGACGAAAATCTGTCATACTAACGATAGTTTTCTCCAAATAAGAGAAAGAAAAGACCCAAAGCAAAACGAAAAAGCGGTGGAGGAGCCTTCTTTCCTTCACCAGTACTTTCCATATGTTTCAAGTGCTGGATATATGTTCTTTCCATATTTTGAAATTTTTGTTTGCATTTCCCCCCAGGTCCTTCCTTTGCCTGGGCACAAAGATCATATCCTGCCTCATTCATTTTATTTGCAATTTCTTTCCAAATCACACTTTTTACTGTTTTCTTGTCATAAAATTTGTCATTGTATTTTTGTCTTAATTGTAAAAACAGTTTTGTCGCTTCTTCATCTTCTGCTGTCGGACGACCCCTCGAATTCCAAACTTTTTTCTTAGATGTAGACTGACTTTCCCTTGCTTCATAATTTTCTTCACTTCTGTCTTCCAACGGCTCGTTAATCTCGTTACTAGTACTGCCTTCAATAGCATCACTATTATTAAAAAAAAAGCAGCTTCAATATATTGTTCAGTTAATTGTTGATCTGTAAAAGTGTGAAATACCAGTCATTTTTTAATGTAAACAGAAAACTGAAATACACCTTACCATTCAATAAAGTGTTCGCTGTTTGTAGATCAACACATATTTTAAAGTCTTCACCACGATAATTTATGTATATATCTACCATTTCGTTTTCCATGTTTAAAGTACGGTGTCTAAAGTCACTAACAATTAAAAACTAACAACAAAGAAATAAAGGCCTGGTTGCTCAGTCGCAGTTTAACTTTAATCTTCTGTTTACTCCCATAGTAACAATTATAAAAACAATTGTTCCTTTAGAAATAAACTAAAGAAAAGTTAAACTGATTGAGAAACCGGGCCTAAGTGATAATTGTCAACAACTACACATTAAACAACTGATTGCTCAGTAAAAGCACAAGAATTAAGCGTTATGGATTAGCTCGTTGGCTTTAAAGCTTCTGTATATTCACATGAATTGACATACACCGAATACTGGCAAAAAAAGAACACCGGCCACCTAAGTTGAGGGTTGAGGTTATATGTTTTGAAAAACGCGCGGCTATAACAACATACTCCACATAACCCATTGCTAAGTAAAGTATGATCGAGTATGCGATTTGACATTTAATTATGACGTCAGTAGTACGTCATATCTCTTCCCCTCACATACTATTTTCTCGCGAAAATGGATATGTATCTCTTGCTCAACATACTCTAGTACTTCGAGTATGTCGCGAAAAATCGCTTTATGTGTCACATTCTAACTGACAGATAAATTTAATCTCAAGATAAGGCGATGAAGAAATCGGGCATCAATCACGAAAAATTGATTAATGGTCGATTTCTTCACCATGTGTATCCTAAGGTTAATTTAACTATTAGTTGGAATGTGCCATGCAGTTGGCTGTACACATACTATGGCCCAGTTTTACAATCGTGGAATAAGAACGGAATAACTGTTCGCCAAATATCCTTTAATGTTTCTCCATATCTACGTCACACCTACGTCACGTTATACCAGTAATAATGCTTATCCGACGATTGTAAAATCGGGCCTAAGTGTCACATTCTAACTGGCAGATAAATTTAACCTCAGGATAAGGCAATGAAGAAATCGGGCATAAGTCGAATACGAACTGTTTATGGCATGGCAGGGCGTTCCCCAAGGATCCATGTTAGGACCAATCCTCTTCTTAATCTATATAAATGACCTGCCTAGAAATGTATCGGTTGAAAAAATGTGTTTATTCGCAGACGACACAACTTTACTGTCCATCTCAGATACTAAAGAAGAAGCAACAAGAAAATCAAACCAGACAATATCTGAAGCAAAAGAATGGTTCAGTAGTAACTCACTAAAATTAAATGACCAAAAAACACAAACTCTTCTATTATCTACCCATCCACAGACAGATAAATCTTACATAAAATTCTTGGGGATCAACCTCGATAGCAAAATATAGTGGGATAAACACATTATGCTGTTACAAAAACAGCTAGCAACGGCAATCTACACAATTAGAAGGATGAAGCAATGTGCAACTTATGAAGCAGCCAGAACAGCCTATTACTCCAATTTTCACTCTCGAGCCACATACGGTATTTTGCTGTGGGGGAACGCCAGTGAAGCTCAAAAAATTTTCTTGCAACAAAAAAAAGCCGTGCGAATTCTATCCAGTGTACCGACTCATACCAGCTGCAGAGAACTTTTCAAACAAAATAAAATATTAACAATACCGTGCGTATATACAGAGTGGAAAGTTTAACTGGAATAAATTCTGTAACTTAGAAAATTACCATTTGTAGCAAAATTCTTGGAACAGGTCAATTTTTAATTTTAATGGCGCATATTACAAAGGGACTTCTTTAACTTTTCAATTATTTGGAGGGGTGAAACAACCCCTAACTTTTTTTTTAAATGGAAGGGTATGTTGAGTAATTTTTTTTCTTAAAGCTTGTTCAATTGGGAGTACAGCTACGTTTTTATTTTTTAATTTTTCTTAAACAGTAAAAGGGGAAAAAAATTTTAAATTATTACTTTCGTAATACCTTATCATCGTGTAAAAAAGGCACAAATAAGTACTAATCATTTGTGCTTTAAAATGTTCAATAAATTGCCAATCTTCATTAGAAACTTGAATCAGCGTTGCTTCACAAGAAAGATAAAAGACTTCCTAATGAAAAATGTTTTCTACTCGGTAGAAGAATTTCTGGAGGTACGGTCAGATGATATTTGCTTGTAAGTCCTTAAAGATATCGTACTTCGTTAGCCAAGTCCTTGTCAAAATTTTAACATGTTTGTAGTTTACTTGTACTTGTATTAATTTAATTAATTCTTGCATTTTTAAAATACTTAATAACAAATGAATGTAAATATGTGAACACATACATATGTACATCTATTATATATGTATATCTACATATACAAAATTATCATTATATTGACAATTGTAGTAACCTGTTACAAAATAAACTACTACTACTACTACTACATGGTGTCGGAAAAATCGAGTGACGACCGTGACTGAATCTGCGATGTTAAATATTAATAAAACTCTTGTTCTGGTGACTTTTACTTTATAGTTATTTTTTTATTTTATAGTAACTTCTTTATTTCACACTTTTAATAATAATATCACAAACTCTTTTAAACGGACACTACATGGTGCATAAACACTTAACGTTTCGCAGTCGTTCGACAGCTTCGTCAGAAGTGAAAAATATAAACATGTTGTCAAAATAAACAAGGTTGTCAACGGAAACTGAAAAAGTAACTTGATTTTTTTTTTAATCTAAAAATAATTTGAACATTATAAATGTTAAAAATTGACAGATCTATATTCTATTTAAGGAATCGAGAAAACTACAAAATGTATCGTTTAAATTTGCAAAATCATTTCTATAAAACGTCTATAAAACGTCTTTTGAAAATATTAGACTCGTAATATAAAATATTAGTATTTTCAAAATCAAAATTATGGTCATTTTCTAATGAATGTTCTACAAGCATTGAATGATTTTGATTATTTTTTTGGATATGATATTTATGTTGGTCTAGACGTTTTTTTTAAATTTTGGCTTGTTTCTCCAATATAACATGAATTACAATTTAAACATTTAATTTCATAAACTACGTTAGGTTGTTTTAGTTTTGGTGTTTTGGTTTTTAAATTTGAGAAAATACTATTTAAATTATTTACAGATTTGCTAGCTAAAATTAAATTGTGTTTTTTGAATATGTGTTTAAATTTGTCATATAGTGGTTCAATGTAAGGTAATGATATGTATTTTTTGTTTGAAGTTTGTTTATTGTTATTGTGGATTTTTGAATTTTGTAAATATTTAACACGATTTTTTATTACTGATTCTATAAGATTTATTGGATAAGAATTTTGAACAAGAGTCTTTTTTATTAAATTTAAATTATCATAAATGAAAAGTTTATCTGAAACTAAAACAGCTCGATCTGTTAAAGAAATAATTGTTGCAATTTTATAATTTTTAGATGTGTACGAATGAAAATTAATATATCTACCTGACCACGTAGATTTATGAAACCAATTCGTTATTACGTTTGATGATATTTACATCTAGAAAACTTAGTGAATTGTTAATTTCTTTTTCTACTGTAAATTGTAATCTATTATGAAAAGAGTTAAATCTACTTAAAACAAAGTCTGCTTTATCTGAAGGCAAAATCAATAAAATATCATCGACGTAACGAAAATATAAAGTTAAATTGAAAGGTAATGAGTTAATGACACTTTTTTCTAGTTCCTGCATAACAATTTCAGCTAAAGCAGGCGATAAAGGAGAACCCATTGCTGTACCGAAAATCTGTTTATAAAATTTATCATTGAAAGCGAAATAAGATGTATCAAAACATAAAGTAACAATTTCTAAAAAATTTTCTTTGGAAATGTTTGTAAAATCTTTAATTTCTATCCACCTATCATTAATGCTTTTTAAAGCTAACTCTTTTGGAATGTTAGTAAACAAAGAAACAACATCTAAGGAAATTATAATACAGTTATTTGGTATATCTATGTTTTTCAATTTATCTACAAGTTCATAAGAATTTTTTATAAAGTATTCTGATTTACTAGTAACTTGAGTAAGAATTTTTGAAACAAATTTTGATAAGAAATATAGAGAAGAACCTATAGTAGAAACTATTGTTGAATATTATATTATTGTGAATTTTTGGAATGCAGTATAATTTAGGAAATGTGGGATGCTGTACTTTAAGAGATTTAGCAATATTATTACTAATTTCAACAGAGTTTTCTAACTTATTAATAATATTGAAAGTTTTACGTTGGAAATTTTCTGTGGGATCGTTATTTAATTCTACGTATGTATTATTGTCAGAGAGCATGGTTTGAACTTTTGAAAAATTTTTGTCAATTAAAACAGTAACATTGCTTTCGTCTGCTACTGTGACAATGATGTTAGGAATTTCTTTAAGAAATTTTTTACAAGCCAAAAGATCTCGAATAAGAATTTTATATTTTGATTTTTCAAAAGTCCTATCAATATTCCTAATGTAATTTACAAAATTAGAACAAAATTTATTTCCACAATAACAATAAACAAACTTCAAACAAAAAATACATATCATTACCTTACATTGAACCACTATATGACACATTTAAACACATATTCAAAAAACACAATTTAATTTTAGCTAGCAAATCTGTAAATAATTTAAATAGTATTTTCTCAAATTTAAAAACCAAAACACCAAAACTAAAACAACCTAACGTAGTTTATGAAATTAAATGTTTAAATTGTAATTCATGTTATATTGGAGAAACAAGCCAAAATTTAAAAAAACGTCTAGACCAACATAAATATCATATAAATATCATCATTCATTGCTTGTAGAACATTCATTAGAAAATGGCCAAAATTTTGATTTTGAAAATACTAATATTTTATATTACGAGTCTAATATTTTCAAAAGACGTTTTATAGAAATGTGTAAAATAAAAATGTCGTCGAATTCTATTAATAAACGTACTGATTTTGCAAATTTAAACGATACATTTTGTAGTTTTCTCGATTCCTTAAATAGAATATAGATCTGTCAATTTTTTAACATTTATAACGTTCAAATTATTTTTAGATTAAAAAAAAAAATCAAGTTACTTTTTCAGTTTCCGTTGACAACCTTGTTTATTTTGACAACATGTTTATATTTTTCACGAAGCTGTCGAACGACTGCGAAACGTTAAGTGTTTATGCGTCATTTAGTGTCCGTTTAAAAGAGTTTGTGATACAATTTTCATCGGACAAGAACCAGCTTTAATTTAATAATAATGACACATATTAGACACTGAAAACTGTCAAATAATGACAACTTAAGAATATGGTATTACAAAAAAAAGAATGCTGACGTTTTTTATGAATTCAATATTTTTTAATAATAAACTTGCTATTTAAAGCTGTGCAATTGTAGAAAAAAAGTTGTTTATATTACGTACGCAAAGCCAGTTTTTTGAGCTTTCGAATGTATTTTTTGTCTCGTCCTGACGGTCTCGACAAAAAACCTAACATTTTCAAGCTCAAAAAACCTTAATATAATAATAACTATTTTGCAATAATGTAAAAAAATTATTTAAGTTTCCAGGTATACCTAATTTTTTTTTTGTTCGCAGTGAGTGTTTTGTGCACATCTTCTGCGAGGCGGGAGGGGTTTACCGTTTGGGTGAGTACCTACTTTTACTTACAATTAGATAGATCTATTTTGGTAGTGCAAAATTTTTCGATTACTTTTTTCCGTTGAATAATGGAATAATTGTAATGATTCAAAACTAAACAATTTCGACTCGTGCCTAGGCACAACAGAATGTCGTGCGACTCGCCTCTTATACCCGCCCCCCAAAAGGTGACTAAGGTTATTATCGGGCGCACTCCTTTACAAGGAAAAAAAAATGCCGCCTTTTAGCACGAAACTAATCAGCAGCACGACGAATATGAAAAATAATTGAAACGCACCAATAATGGCGCGACTAATCCGAAACTCGCCCGGCATGTCCAACCTTTGTAGTTGGGTAAATCCGCGTTCGAAATTGCAGCAGGATCTTACGTGTTAACTTCCGTTCGGTCGGCGAGCAATGCCAAACGCGCGCTCGAAAAAAAAATTCGTCGATAATTCCAAAACCTAACCAAAGGCGAAGTATCTGCCCACGGACTTCAATCGGCGGCGAAAGAAATTTAATCTATCGCAACCTCAATACATATTACATAAATTCACACCTACTCGCGGCGCATTAAAAATGTTTTTTTTTTTCGTGTGTGTGTTCGATCTTGTCTTTTGTAATGAACGTTGTTGTTTGGCGAAGGTTGTTGTGAATGTGATGTGATTGATGCTGGGCGAGTGACACGGTGCGGAAAAATTAGAAAGTTTGCGCTTAAAAATAGATACGCGGGGATTCCTCGAGTTATTTCTAAAATAAATACATTCACCTGCTACTCGTCGTAATACATATCATGAGTATTCCCGTCGAGCTATGTTGTTTCCTGTATGTATTACGAGTTTTCTGATTGTATGTCATGTCTTCTGTCTTGTAGATGATTAATTAACAGAATTATGGTAATAGGAAGATCTTATTATTAAATAATTCTAATGATCGCTCATGTTTTTCATTAAAAAAGAAAATACACTTTCGTTCATTTTAAACGAAGTAAACTAATACAATAAATAAAATAAAATATTTAAATAGAACCGGTGACAAATCTATTTTATTTATATTTTTTCCAGATTATATCCGCCCGAGAAAAAAAATATTTTCGGGCCGAACATATTTCAAATTTATGTCACCTTGCGCCTATATGACGTACGTACGCTCGGCTTAGATAAAAAAAAATACTTCAAATTTATTTCGACTACAAAAAATCTAATCTAGAAGAATTTTCATCTTAGCTAAATTTCACGTTAGATTTTTAAATTAGGCAATCGTGTTTCTTACCCGTTACTTTTATTGTTTATTTCTTCCGAAAATTTATTAATATGTAAGTTGTAAATGCAGGAAATCCCACGAAAATTGCCAACAATGTTGAAGCTAGATTTATTTTTTTAAAAACACGAACCCTGTTACTTTGACTACATAATAAATTTCACCGTTATTGTTTTTTTTTTCTTATTGTGACTTTTAAATGAGACGAGTTTCATTCCATACGTTTTGCAAAAAGTTGATTTAAGCGACCTTCTTTCTTTGTGTTTAAGTGTGCGCGTGTGTTTTTTTCTTTTTGCCATAAATAAATGCATTTGCTTAACACGACAGTGAACTTGAATTGCTTTCGACCGGTTCGTTCATTAACAGAGTGAATGAAGAAGCTGCCTATGTATTTAAATGTTGTTCGTTCTTTACCGTTTCGCGGATGAATCGTCTCCAAAAATACACGTGAATGGTCCCTTTCAAGTCGCGTGTCATTTTTTTTTGATGATTCTACATTGAAAGCCATCGCGCATCATCGGGCCCGCTAACCGGAGAAACGTTTGATTAATTAGACTTTCTTTTGAAAGCGAATTAAAACAGCCTTCTATATTTAGAAATTACGCGTTCGATATTTGGCAAGGATATTATTATTGTCGTTGCTGGGATAGAAAATTTGCGTTTTATTGGGTTTATTTCGAAGTATTATTTTTTGCTAATAAATTTTTACTACTGTGCCCACCGGAACCGCTAATTTGACGCGCGTCGAATCGTTTCGTTTTTATGTTTTTGTGTGTGCAGAATAATAATAAAAAAGTGATGGTCGGTGGTGATTAACCGCCGCGACGGTCCTGGATCATATTTTTAAAAATAAATCGCGTAAAATTGTTTGTTTTATTTTAAAGAAACATTCCGAAATTTACAACAACAGAAAGCGAGGCAATTTCAAAGGCGAAAAAAATCTCTACAATTAAATAAAGAAAACGCTTTTGCGTTTGAAGTCGCGTCATGTTTGATTTAATTGTAAGTTGACATGTTTTGTTTAAATAAAATAGGGTGGATGCATGGGTCTGTATGTTATTTAAAATAACTTTTTTATTACGAGGGATAGAGCAAGAAATATTCGAGGAAATTGCACTGATTAGGTAGCCATACACCACCATTCATTCATGTCATTCTTTCCTTTGACACTCTTTCCCTTCAAGAAATAGAAACGAAGCAAATCCTGTTCTAACCCACTAATACAATAATACAAGATTTGTTTCGTTTTGACAAGAACATTTCTGACATGTTATTTGTATTACAATTGCTTGACAAGAACATTTCTGGCATGTTATTTGTGTTACAATTGCTTGACAATTAATATTAATATGACGTTATCCAAGAAATGCATTTCAGTTTCAACGCCTACTCTAATTCATTTTTATATTGATCGCTTGGTATAATACTTTGTAGGGCGTCCCGTTAAAACTGTTTTTTTTTACATATTCTAACAAAATTAATTATGTTATGCTAATGATTACACTGTTCTTATTATTATTGTTTTAAATGTTACTATCAGTGTAAGTTTGGTTGCCTAATTTGGGTGATCATTTGTGACTCAGGCCCGGTATTTCAGTAACCGTTTAACTTTAATCTCTAGTTTATTCCCATAGTAACAATTATAAGAACAATAAAATTGTTTCTATGGAAATAAACTGAAAATTAAAGTTAAACTGTAAATGAAATACCGGCCCTAAAATGTTGTGAAAAACACACGGTACATACTAAATACGTACCGTATTTTCCTTTCAGTAAATTTTACTGAGGGAGGCCCTGAAGCTTAATTAGTTTCATAATAGTTCGTCACTGGTCCTAAACAGTATAAACACAAAAAAAATCATTTACTTACGTGAGGTTAACTGCACCATTAATCATCGGATACCGCCATACTGCCAAATAGTTGAAACGACGCCGAACGCCGAAGATGTGTTAATCTCGACCTCCATTTAAATTTTCGTGTAAAACTTTAATTTGCGATAAAACTTGAAGCTTTCTTGAATTCAAATAAAGAACAACATGCAATTAAAACATCACAAAAAGGAATAAGCCGTAAATACTAATTTTTCGCAATTTAGCTTGAGTTTTATACTAATTAATCTCGAACCCAAAGTGCATCGGATGGGTTTTTAGCCTCGAACCCAAAACGCATCCGTCACTTATATTTCGTGTTTAAATTTTTATTTATAATAAATTTGAAAATTCTTTCATCCAAAAAGGAAGAACAAATCTAAATTCAGGGAACATTACGCAGAAAAGTGTAAAGACAGGACAATTTAATTAATTTTTCGTCATAAAAAATAAAATGTCGGTGATTGGTTGATTTGAATAAGATGGCGTCGAAGACGACGTAAAAAGTGCATTTCCAGTTCGAAAGTACGTACTACGAACTTCGTAGTGTTTGAAACTTTATACTGAGTAAGTAATTTCTTTTGCTTAATTTTATTTTTCCTTCACATGTATAGGGACCATGCACATGCGAGGCCAGCGCCGCCAATCACCATATTCTGCATTAGTGGTATGAAAATACGAGTTACGATTTGTTTAAAATTATTAGTGAACGTTTGAACTATTTTCATATCACTAATTCACAAATTACCACGCCAGGCGGCGCTGAAGGCAAGATGTGTATGGCGCCTATACAGGGTGTTAAAATGTACGCTTGATTTTAAAGAGTTGTAGTTCTGTTGGAAATATAAACAGGTTGACGCTATAAACTATTGCCAATTCCATCAGACATGATTTTGATTTGCTTGCGAAATATATACGAATTCACCGAATAATCATTTGTAATAACAGATTTATTTATTAGCGGAAATAGATTTTAAATCTTCAAGTTGAATGCTTCTGTAAAACAGGTTGGTGCAGTGTTGCCAACGTCTTAAAAGGTTAAGACGTCTTAAAAGGTTAAGACTTCTAAAAGACATCTTTAAGTCATCTTTATGACTTTTGTGCTGTCTGGGATGTGAAATCGAAAAATCACTTTTTCTTGTTGTAACAAAAAATCCTTTCTTAAAGGTGAAAATCCCTTTCTACATTGAAAAATGAAGTCAAAATAATTATTTATTGAAGCAAACACTAAATTATAAAAAAAACACTCAAGCAAACAAAACAAAATTAAATTCTTTTATTTATGATTCTTGAAGGGAAAGAGTGCCGAAGGAAAGAATGGCATGAATGAATGCTGGTGTATGGCTACCTATTGTCAAGGGCCACTGACAATCTTGTCGATTTTCAAGTGTTTCGAAGAGGCCAAGTCCTCTTTTGCTTTTTGAACTGCACGGTATATTTTTTATGACGTACACTTACGAGCAAAGAAATCGACCCACTTCACACTTTTGACCTGATTGTTTTTTTTTCCTATCCGCTTCAGAAGACGCAAGAAATCTTGAAAATCTGGCTTCGTGGTAAAGGTTATTAAATGGTCTTTCAAAGAACGTAGGCTTTTTTAAAATCTGATATCTAGTTTCAATATTTTCATTTAAAAAAAAAACAGCAGTCAAAGTCAACAGTGTTTTTCTATTACAGGCAAAGCCAAAAACAAAGAAAAATGCGAGAAACTTTTTCTAGCACGTAAAGGTAATAAAAAGTTTCCTGTGCTCTGTGCTGATAACAAATTCCAAACAGCCTGTATAAACGCAGATACTGTCATTTGATAGACTTCTGTTAATGGATTTTTTATGACAAAATTTGATTATATTGTAAATTTAAATCCAATTCAGAAATCGACGTTACATTGACAGCTTCTTCATGATTTATGATGTACCCTGAAGAACGTACAGCGAAACGTCGATTTTGGATTAAAATTTTGTATAAAAAATTCAACGGACAAGAAAGGATTTCTAATTTGAAAATCGAAAACTTTTTTTTGCTTTTTTTTCCATTATAATACGAATGAAGTATCCTTTAAAATGTATAGCGCATCCCGGTTTTGAGAAATCATATTCGGTTTCAATATTGCTAAATTTAGAATAAACGTAAAACATAAAATTGGAATAAACGCAGAGCCCCGCCTTCTAAATGCCGGGGCCCGAGTGCAGCAAGAATTGTGAGGCCCCTTCTTTAAAGACATCATTGAAATCATAAAATTTAAACGTATTGTAATGATTCGCCGACAGCAGCCGGCGTCAGTCTGTCTCTTGCGTCATCGCCGACGCGCCTTAGACCAGAAACTTCGGACGCTCCAATATCACGTCACCTTAGACATTCTGTCGCGTACTCGAAAGTTCGCGAAAAACAACCCAGGCTATAAAAGCACGCGGCTGGTGAACGGAAGGAATTCAGCGTTGGACAGTTCGACTTTCGCTCGGCTGTTAAAATAAATTACGTTTAAACTTGTAAATAAATGTTAGTGTTAATTAGTTTGCTTTTAAATAAATTAGTTTATTAACTATTTCGTGTTTTGTTTTAAAATAAAAATTAATAGAAGCCTTTAAAATCGTTACAGTACGCGTTTGAATTAGAACAAAGTGGTCAAGTTAAAACAAAACTCTAGTCTAGTTTAAATTTGACGCTTCTAAAGATGCATCTCGTTAGAAAGCTCATAGATGAAGCCACTAAAAATTTTAAAAAATCTTTAAATATTTTTAAGTTAGCGTCGTATGTCCAAAAGTAAACTCACCCTTTTAAAAAATTGATTATGTATTTGCAACGTGTAGTTTAAATATGATACATACTTTTAAAGATGCAGTTCGTTAGAGAATTCACAGATGGCGCCACCAAGCTTTTAAGAAAAAATTCTCTAAATATTTTTAATAGCGATTTCGATTCACTTGCATGGTTGCACTGAGAGTGCATCTTAGAGTCTTTGCATCTTATTTTAACCTCATGTAATATCACGAAGTGAAAATAATCTGAGTTCAAACTAGTGCTATAAGTTAACGGTGAAGTAACAAGTTATGAAAACTACGAACGACCGAAATTATTTAAAAAAATATTATGTTGAAGTAGTACGTCGAAAAGTATGTTCCTGTTTTAAGAAAATTTATTATGTATTTTGCAACGTGTAGTTTAAATTTGACACTCTTAAAGTTGCACTTCGTTAGAAAACTCATAGATGGTGCCACTAAAAATTTAAAAAAAGTGTCTAAATATTTTTAAGTTAGCGATGAAGTGACAAAAAGCTGAAAAATTAAGGAAGCTTTACGTACAAAGAAAATTATTTTAAACAAATATTGTTTTGAAGTCGTATGTCTAAAAGTAATTTTCTCTTTTTACAAAATTTATTGTTTGCAAGGTGTAGGTTTAAAATTTGACGCTCTTAAAGCGCCATTAAAAATAAAAAAAAAATCTCTAAATATTTTTATGTTTACGACGAAGTAACAAAAAACCGAAAAGTTAAGAAAACTTTACGTCGAACGGAATTATTTAAAAAAATATTGTTTTGAAGTTGTATATCCAAAGTAGGTTTTTGTAAACTTTATTATGTAGTGTAGTGTAGTTCAAATTTGACGTTTCTAAAGTTGCAGTTCATTAGAAAATTAATAGATGGCGCCACTAGAAATTAAAAAAAAACTCGAAAATTAAGAAAACTTTATAATCGAACGAAACTATTTAAGACAGAGTATTGTTTAGAAGTCAGTATAAAAGTTTAAGACATAATAATAAAATGTAAACAAAATTCGATCAATTTGCCCAAAAAATTATATCAATTTCCTTCATAAAGAGTGTTTCTCACTTTCGTATTGATATCTAGAATATGGTATGGAGTACGGGAGCCCCTGAGTAGTCCGGGGCCCGTGTGCTTTGCACCCGGTGCATCCCCCTTGTGGCCGGCCCTGAATAAACGTAAAGCGAGAAAAGGGTTTTTAAAAAAGAAATAGGTTGTAAAAAAAGATTCAACCAATGAGCTTTGACAATTCTTGGATAGATGGCGCTGTGAATTTTTTTATTTACTTTGTAGAATAAAAAAAATATAGAATGTAGAATAAAAAAAAGATTCAACTAAAGAACTTCAGCAGATTTTTTTATTTACTTGTAGAGTAAAATATATGATCAATTTAAAAAAAAAATCAATCGACGAGCTGTTGCACTTCTTCGATAGATGGCGCTGTGAATTTTTTATTTACTTTGTAGAATAAAAAAAATTATAGAATGTAGAATAAAAAAAAGATTCAACTAAAGAACTTCAGCAGATTTTTTTATTTACTTGTAGTGTAAAATATCATATTTTGCAAAAACGATCAATTAAAAAAAAATCAATCGACGAACTGTGGCACTTCTTCGATAGATGGCGCTGTGAATTTTTTAATTTACTTTGTAGAATAAAAAAGATCATTTACTGGTAGAATTTGAAATGTTTACTTGTAAAATAAAAAATACTATAATAATAATAATGTTCACATCACAGCGCCATCTGTTCTTCAACAGATGGCGCTTGCAATCTTTTTGGTGTACTTGAGACTAGCACCAATTGTGACTTATTTCCAGAGTTGTGAGTCTTTTTTTTTGCTAAAAATAAGTTTCTGTGAAATTCACTTTATTGCAAACATTTTTCACTTGTGAAATTGCCACGTATCGTCGTTACGATAGAAATACAAATAGAAAGATGTTTTGTGGGAAGAAGAGAAGAAGTTTCATCCACTTGTTAACAGATGGCACGCTATTAAACTATGAAAATAATTTTTAAACACGTGCATTTTTAAACCATTTCTTAATTTATAGTGATTTTATTGTTCTTATTTATGTTGGATTTTTATTACTTAAGCTTTAATAATTAAGTTCTGTTGAGTTCAGTCAAGTGACTCGATTTATGTAGACGAGATAATTAGATAGTTTACTTTTCAAAAAGTAAAGGAAACAACTTTCTGATTTCTAAAGTTATAAATTATAACATGTTGCAGTGGTATCTGGATTCTTGCAGATTTTAGCATAAATTTATTTGTTGCGTTGGGCGCCAATTTTATGCAATGTTGTGGCCCCTAGTTGGGTGGAGCCAATTTTATGCTGTGTTTTGAGACTCTTTCAGATTTTCGTCAATATTCTAAATCTTATTTTTGTTTATATCTTATTAGTTTATTGCTGTTCTTAAACTTGTTGGTATCGGTGACGGCTCCTGCTCCTCTCCCGATGCAGTGTATCTCGTAGGCTGGCTTTTTCCTCCTGGAGTGTGTTCGTTATGTGATAAGTTTCGAATGTAAATGGCACTCACGAGCCCTTAGATTCAAAATTACCGCGTCAGTGTACGTGTCGTGTGTGTAAATAAAGAAGAATGCTCGTAGAAAGTGATAGAAACGACGGTTTATCAAGTCGATTGTTCATGAAGTCATACAAACAAATATTGATCGTTCAAAGAGACGAAGTTTTATTTGGCCAGTCGGTTTTTCACAAAACCGCTGATATTACTTACATTAGATCCGATCAATGTTCCTAACGTGAATGAATGTAAACAACACGAAGCCTGTTTTGTATGCGCACTGGTTGCATTAGTTAAAATAGTTCAGACGCGGCGCCCTCACTGATTCAATTTCCGTACTCCGCGCTGCCGCTTACAGTTTTCAATCCGGCCGTCAATTCTATTTTTAGATCAATTATTCTAATTATTACAATTCTGGCTTTAAATCCTACGTATTTACATTACAAAAATTCTAAATAATTTACTTATAATAGTGTTGTAACATATCTAGTTACAAGTATTTAGATACGGTATCTAGATACTTTCAGTGTATCTGTAACTAGTTACATTGTAGTACTTGGTATCTGTAATTGTATTTAGTTACATTTATGTATGTATCTGAGCATATACAGATACACAGATACATTTTTTAAATAAAAATAAAAATATTTTATGTCATCTCACCCTATGTTATAAGAAATTAAAAGTACAGATTTCCAATACACAGGCTAAACGTTAATGGAAAGATATTGTGCAAATGTGCAATGTCTTTTTATAATAAACTTCCACAACGGATAAATCAGCAACTACCTCCTCAGTTAAGCGGATAGCGTCTTACGGTTGTGATTGGCTACAATTTTGAATGATTCTGAATGAGCCAATCACAAATGCTGCACGAGAGACGAAAAACGCTATCTGCATAACTGAGGACGTAGCTTAACCAGCAGTAGAACTTTTTATACGGAAATACATATACCGACTACTATTATACTATTAACTTTGGAGCCATATTTAGTAGAAGAATATACAGGATGACTGTTAATTATACCGACAAAATGAAACTACGATAAGAAGCTATGTCCGAGAGTATGGGAAAAATGTTAAAAAAATTCTTTCTACTTTTCGAGAAATAATTAATCAAAAATTAGCCCCAAAACGACGCGCTTGGTTAAAAAGTCGAGGAGCTTTATTATGTTTTATGATACTGCAGCATGGCTTGAACTTGATCTTTAAGTGGAATTTCACAACTCCGTTTTTAGGTCGACGCCCGACGTGAGTGCAAACTCACTTAACAAATGATGCATGCAGCAAATTACTAGAAATAGATTATTCCACGCAAAGAATAACAACACTTTGAATACCTGGTGAATAAATTAATCAGTAAACTCATTCGTAATTTGTTTCGAATTTTAATTATTATAATTTCGTTTTGTGTGCGAGGAATTATTAACACAAATCTATTAAAATTATTAAAACTTTGACAAATTTTAATTAATTATGAACTATTCCTTAGAGTTTTTTAAACGTGATCCCGTAATCGCATTCATAAAGTTTTTATAGTCGGCGATGACTTCAGGTCTCATAAATCGTTTCACATTTTCGGAGAAAACCGAATACTTTGCAAATGTAATCAAGTCATCATTTTTTTCGTGGCGATAATTATTATTACCAATTAGTATTACGCATAATATAGCGACGCCAAGCTTAAAACAAAAGATTGTATCGTAACAGTTTTATTGCCTCCGTGCGATAACGAGATTTAAATCCTTGCGATTTTTTTTTGTGTACGAAACGGCGGGTCCATTCCGCACGAATTAACAAACAATGATTTACTTAATTATTTACGAATTTATTATTTGTATTTCATACGCAATTTTAGAAGATAATTACTGAACATTTTAAGTAGCGACATCTTTCTATCGCTTTTTGACCTGACCAGAATTTAAAAAAAAAATTTATGCAAATCGATTTGCACAAATTTTTTTTAAAATTCTCATATGCTTTGACAGCAAGCATGGCCGCCTTGCATGGGATGACTTATTATGTAGCGAACTGGCTTCAATTTGTCAATCCTACTGCAATGTCAGGTCAAAAAGCGATAGAAAGATGTCGCTACTTAAAATGTTCATTACTTTCACATCGCATTAACGAATAACCTAGGACAGATCGGTTTGGTTTGCAGTGGAGTTCTCGAGCTGTGGTTCTGCTAACGAAGGCCCAACTAGGCCTGAAACAGGTGTACAGAGCCTGCTCGAGGAATTCGCTGTAATCAAAACCGATTTGCACAATTTTTTTAAAATTAATAATTACATCGCGTAAAAGAAAATTACCTTCCCCAGCTGTTAAACGAGTATTAAAATCGATTGAAATGTTTGTCAAGGTCGCATTGTGCGCCAGCGAGAGTCAATAAAAAAATGTATAGTCCTATTATACAGCCGCATTTATAGAACGTGGCCGCCGTACTGCCAACTGTGTACGAACACAGTGCCGGAGCTTGATTTTGCAGTAATTTTTAAATTATAAACTGTTTGCAAGAATTCATCGATTCTCTTACGAGTTTTTTTTTGTCGGTCACCCTGTATGCAACGTAATCTACTTTGAACTTGTGAATTTGTTCATTTGATGTCTCGTACTACTTCTCAGTGTAATTTTATTAAAAACGATACAAAACGATAATTAATTGTTCTTTCTGTTTGACATTTTTCAATTTCAAACTTTGATGCTTTGTCGGTTTTTTTTTAATTGAAATAAAGAACATTATTATTTTTATTATTATGTAACACGTTTATGTATGTATCTAAAAGTATCTAAAAGGTATCTAGATACATTTATACTATATCTGTATCTGGATCTAGTTACTTTTAAAAAAGAAGTATATGTAACTGTATCGAGTTACAAATTAGGATAAGTATCTAGATACTTTGAAAAATGTATCTGTTACAGCACTGACTTATAATATACATGTAATTTAAAATCGCTTATTTCTATAAATATTTACACAAACTTAATATACCTGATAAACACTTGAATTTAATAATTGTAAACAAATAAATCCTGTAAAACATAACTAATAAATTACTCTAAATTTCTTTTTACTATTTAGAAATTATTTCATTGAAAAAGTCTTTCGTTTAGCTTATAAACACCGCAATGTGTTCACTTAATAATCCGGTAGCATTACCTGTGGAAATATTTTGTTTTGGAAAACGTATGTCGCAGTGTTAAAATTGAACATAATCCGACTTTTAAACATCAACATGACACAAATCGTAAAATAATTAAGCTAAGTTCACATGCATTGCGGATACGCAAAATTTTTATTGCGGATCGTTTCTAATTGGTTGATTTTGATTGAAATGTACATAATGAACCAATTAGAAACGATCCGCAATGCATGTGAACTTAGCTTAACTATTACTTACTCGCTCACAAATTAAATAATTCATTATATAAGATTACGAAAATAACTTTCAAACACAAAAATGTTTTCTGCTCTAACGTAAACACCATTTTGTAATGCAATAAATGTAAAGTAAATTAGTCCTGAAAATAACTTATATTTGTATAAACACGAAAACACTTACTAGACAGTTGACAGAACGAATGACACGTGACAATTCTATTCGCAGCGAGCTTAAGCTACGACATGCCTTCACGAAAACAAAATATTTCCATAGCTTATGCTACCGGAATATTAAATGGACACATGATATAGAGCCAGATTCAGAAAATAATACATTTTGTAAAAACGATCTAATTGAAAATAAATGTGTCGAAAAATGCCAAGGCAACAGATATCTAAGGAAGTATTCTAACACATTGTTTGTTTAAAATAACTGATAAAATCCATAACAATAAATTCCTTAAAAATTTAGACAACTGTTAAAACCTGTATGGATAGTTTTGCAACTTCTTTATGGTTCAGTGTACCATTAAAAAAGTCATTCATTTGCATACCTACACAACTGTTGTTTACTATTAATTATACTTGTGATGGATTTCGTTTTTATTAACAATTTGAATGAAGTCATTTTCAGAACTATTTAATCATCGTCTATGGCATTTCTTTAGAACCATCGTCTCTCTAATTATACTAATAACTATTTTATAATTTTTAATTAACTACAGTGGAAAAGTTTACTTTAATTTTTAATAGTTTTAACCTCAAAGATTACAATTACGAGTTTCGTAATCTTCTTCGTTATTTCCAACCAGTTTCTTGTGAAGAGGACGAAGTCAATGATCGATTTTTGGGAATGTTTAACTCGTGCGCGTTAATATTTCGAAAAATTTTATTTATTTTAGAACGAATACCACAATGGGAAAAGACAAGTAAATAAAAAAAAAAATCAGGAATGTTGATGTGTATACAGAGCTGGGCATTAATTGAATTAAAATGCTTGAAAAAGTAATTGAAGCGTTTTCATTAATTGAATTAAATATTTCAAATACTTTTGATATCTGGTCCTGATAATTCTTATTTCAATTACTTTATTGAAATGCTTGGTATTTGAAATAACTTTCTGTTATTTCAATTAATTTTCCCTATTTGAAATACTTTTGAGTAATTGAATTACTTAAAAGTATAATTGAATTATTTTTAAGTAATTGAATTAGGTACTTTTGAGTAATTGAATTACTTTTTAGTAATTGAATTACATTTGAGTAATAATAATTCAAGCAGACAAAGTAATTGAAATACTCTAAAGTAATTGAATTAGTCTAAAGTAATTCAATTAGTAATTCCTCTGCAACTTCAAATACTTTTCGTTTTAATTGGTAATTGCCAATACTTTGTATATGAATAGAAAAAGATAATTGATAATTGCCAATACTTTTCAAAGTAATTGAAGCTTGTTATTTGAATTACTTTTTTTAAGTAATTTGCCCAGCTCTGTGTGTATACATACATAGGTGAGGAGCAAAGTACACGGGCGCATACAAATTCCGTCAATTCAATTTGTATAAATAAATTTCATAATATGATGTAACAGTTTCAAGTGATACATTAAATGCCTGGTTTCGACACGGCAAAACAAATTTAGGTTTTCGAAGAAACCGGAAATCCATTCGCATTTTCGAATCCCACGAATTTACACCTCCTCAAGCGTGTCATCTAAACGAAACAATTCAACTTCGCAAATATCTCATTTTTTATTAGTTCACATGACAGTATGACAGCACCTACACCATTAGCAATGCCAAAGCTATTAATACCGAGAATTGTGAGCAAAACAGTTAATAAATTTCGGTTCAAAGCCGCCTTTAGGACTCGACGAACGCTCTGATATGTTCGTAGATATGTTCGATGTGTATATACATACAGCAATGGTGAATCTATTGATATCATTCATCTTTGCAAACCTGTATATCCGTCTCTGTCGAGCCTGGCTATTAACATTCGGATTTGCATGAGAATAATACTGTAATAAAGTAATAACTTAATTAGAAGGTGACTTGCATCCGTTTAAGCCAGAATATAAATAACTGTAATCGACGGTTTATGCTCTGAGTTCGTATGCGTATAATTAGCGCATTCTTTCATTAAAACCTTGCCATGTGTATCCATAATATAAACCAGAAATCCTATTGGACATCTGATAATGAGATTAAATTATCGACAGGGACAGGTTTTAATTAAGTATGTATTTAGAACTGCGCACTCATAAGTTTCCGTTTCATAAGCAAGGCTGAGGTCAGAAAAATTTAAAGAAATAGGTGAATATTTAACAGTAAGATCTTTTAGCAAACGTCGTTAATATAATTGAAAAAAATTAATTTGTCGAAGAGGAAAGCGATAGCCGTTCTGTTAAAATCTGTTGATTGTTTCTTTTTTTTTAATCTGCTTATCATAAATTGTAATTACTAACTGAACTCGTTTTTAGAAGTTACCTTTTTTCTCCTCATATTGTATAACTACATTTTTGAAACTTTATTTTGTTATTTTTTTAATTTACTTCACTTTTGTTGCTGTGTGTTTCACTTTTTTTTTTGTAATTGTCATTAGTTTGTGTAACTTTCGAATTTCCTTCCTGCTTTTCATTTATTTTTTCGAATTTGTCTTAAATTCTAAATTCGTTTATTTTTATTAATGTTTCTGTTCCTCGAACTGGCAATTTTTTCAAAAGGTCTTCTGCTAAAGAGTTTTAGTTATTTATTTTCTGTTTATAAACTTATAACGTAAAGTGTCTTTTTAAAAATCGGATATAGCAGAGTGCCGCCGCAACAGAATTTTTCTATTGCATTTTTAAAGGGGTTTGTATTAGGAAAGACATATCCGTATGTTTGAGCTACCCGGGTACCCATATTGTGCTCATATGAGCTCGGAGACCCATATAAATTCGAGTACCCGTACGAAACTAAAGTCCGGATCTGATACAGGTACCCGAATTTATACTGTAATGATTCGTCGACACCAGCCGGCGTCAGATTGTCTCTTGCGTCACAGCCGTATAGTCGACGCGACAGCCTAGAGAATTCTGACGGCGGAATAAACTAGACGAGACAGTCCGTCGCCTCTCAGAATGTTCGCGAAAAAACAACCCCGGCTTATAAAGCACGCGACCGGGGATGAGAGGGGAATTCAACGTTAGACAGTTCGGAATTAAAGTCGCGTAGATTGTTCGCTCGGCGGTTAAAATAAACTAGATTTAATGGCCGTATTCACCATTCCTCAGTTACATGTTTAAAGGTCAGTTAAGCTGTTAACAGACTGTTAAATATAAAAGCTGTATTCACCAAGCACTGTTAAGAGCTAATGGTCTGTTAAACTCACTCTTTTAAGTTAATTATGCATTATTTGGCAGTTAATAGAATTTAACGCTTTATTATAAGTAACTACACTTGTGTAGCACAACAAATATAGTTAAATTGAATTAAATTTACTTTTGACTTAACGGAGATTTAAATTTTAACGGTAGCTTAGTAAACTGACTGTTAATTTGTGAATGGTGAATACGGCCGTTAATAAATAAATGTTAGTGTTAATTAGTTCGCTTTTAAATAAATTCGTTTATTAACTATTTCGTGTTTTGTTTTAAAATAAAAATAAATAGAACCCTTAAACTCGTTACAATACGGATATCCGTATAAGTTCGAGTACGCGTATAAGTTTGGATACTCCAATAAGTTTGGATATTTCAAATTAAATGGATTCACGAATTTTACGAAATTTAATTTATATCAAACTATCAGCACGGCCTTGATCAGTGAATGTTAAAATAAAGTAGAGCAACTTACAAAATTTGACAGAAATAAAGTTAGGTTACTTTGATGTTTTCCAGTCATTAACTGATGAAGGTCGTGCTGATAGTTTGATATAAATTAAATTTGGTTACTGAATCTTTTGAAAATATTTTTAAACTGAGCAAATGAAAAATTCTCAAACTACACAGACAGATTCATCGTGAAGAGTACTTTAAAAAATCTCAATGAATGTAAAATAATTAGGGGAGCCAATATTTGAACACCTCTAAATTAACATGGGATTTCCTATGTTGCATTCATCAATGCAGCACCCTGTATATAAATTAGATTAAATCGCAATATTTTGATGAACTCTATACGTGGTATAAATATTGCCACCTTAATTTATAACATTCCGTATATTTTTTTCTGTTGGCGAATCAAGCTTTTTGATTTGTTTTTCTTGCATTTCATTGTCCTTTTTTCCATTGTTGCGTTAATGTTTTAATTGTCACTTTTTAAGGCTCTTTTCTTTTGTTATTCATACTTTTAGCCATTCGATAATGGATGTATACACGTATATGTCAAGTTTGTATTAACATTTTTTTCTTAATCTTCTTCCTCTTTTTTTCTCGTATTTTCATTTTTTTTTTGTTTTCTTGATTTTAGAACAGTACGTCCAGTAATCGTCGATCTTGTTTCGTTTCTAGTTCACCTTTTTCTTCGTATTTCGTCGCTTTTAGTCTTTGAGTTTGCTTTGATTTCTTAAAATCGAATTATTTTTTCAAATTGCAATTGACACTTCTCACCGATTATTCTTTTGTTTTGTTGTCTTCTGTTTGTTTCTATTTTTGTCTGCCGGAGAACTGTCGATCTTCTTTTGTTTCATTCTTATTCTTCGTGTTTTCCTTCGTCGAATTACTACGGTTAATTCTCATTCTCATTCTGGTATCATGTGGCGCCATCTATTGAGAGTTGTGAAAGTTTTATTTTTAATCGACGATTTTGGGCAAGAAGATTTAGAAAATGTCTAAAATTTATTGTTTTCTTCTTATTTCTTTTTGTCGTAAATAAAAATAGAAGGTTGTAAGTCACGACCGTAACTTAGTTAATCGATTAATTAATTTAACGGGATGCGGTCTGATTGGACGTTAACAAGGATACCTCCTTTGTTTAAAACTCAATATTTCGATTTTATTTAAATCTTCATCAGGAGAAACTACAAATAATACAAGAGTCACTCTAAGTTTAAAGCAAAAATAAATTACTTACAAACTGGAAGCTTAAGAATTGGTTAACAAACTTGTAGGTGAACATAAAACAATTAATTACATTTTAAAATTGTACAAGACGTTAAATGAACCGGAATTTAATCAGAGGTACAGTTACCAACATAATTACCAACTTCTTACATGAAGAAAAAAGACCATCTGGTTTTGAAGAAATTTACTATAAAACTAAAAGATTTCTAAAAAGAAATCCCCAAATTCTCGACATGAATGCTGATAAAGGCAATACAACTGTAATTATGGACTCAACCAATTATAAAACCAAAGTTCAACAACTTCTGTGTGAGGACGATACATATGAGACCGTGAAAAATGACCCCACAAGTAAAGTACAAAATAGGTTCAATAAACTGATTAATGAGATTAAACAAAAAAACAATTTAGATGCTGAAACTTGCAAACAGTTAATTATTTACAATTCAATTTGTCCAAAGCTCTACTGCCTCCCAAAGATAAGTAAGACTGATACTCCCCTAAGACCAATTGTAAGTAGCATTGGTTCCACCACTTATAATGCAGCCAAGTTTTTAGCTAATATCTTAAATAAAGCTTTCAGTTCAAAAACAGATTACAATATTAAAGATACTTTTGCCTTTGTTGACAAAATGAAAAATATGACTCTTCCTGATAACTATGTACTGATTTCTCTGGATGTGATCTCATTGTTTACTAATATACCAATAAATGTTGTTATTGACATCATCACAGAAGATTGGAACAGAATTGAACATCATTGTAACCTTACTTGTGAACAGTTTTTAAAATTACTTAAATTCATTGTAGATAACAACTATTTCTCTTTTAACAATCAATTTTACTTACAAAAATTTGGTATGCCCATGGGGAATCCTATAAGCCCAATTTTAGCCCTGATTGTCATGGACAGGTTACTAGACTTTGTCATTGCCAAATTAGAATTCAAATTACCTTTCATTTTCAAATATGTGGACGACCTGATCACATCGGTTCCTGAAGATCAGATACAGAATGTTTTAGAAACTTTCAATAATTTCAGTCAACACCTTCAATTCACGGTAGAAATTGAGAAAGACAATAGTGTCCCCTTTTTGGATACTAAAGTTATAAGAATGGAAGATCAAAGCATTCGTTTAAACTGGTATCAGAAACCTACAGCATCAGGCAGATACATTAATTTTCATTCTTGTCATAACATCAAACAAAAGTTTAATGTTATCGTGTCCATGAGCAACAGGATAAAATACATCTCACACCCTGATTTCCTAAATGATAATTTAACTAAATTATCCGAATTATTCGTTAATAACGGTTTTCCCAAATTTATGGTAACTAAATTAATTAACCAGAATCAACAACCCCAATCGCCTCGTTTAAATGAAAATAACAAAAAATTCAAAAAATTAACTCATGTACAATGTTTAAGCAATAGGATCATTAATGTTTTCAAAGATTGTCAATTTTTGAATATTGTACAATATAATAACTTCTCTATTAATAAATTGTTCTCAATAACCAAAGACAAGACACCCTTTGGTTTTAACAGTGGCTTAGTCTACTCGATTCCTTGTAATCATTGCGAAAAAAATTACATTGGCCAGACAAATCAATGGTTAAAAAATCGGATTGCCAAACATAAAAGTGATGTTAAGACAGGAAAGGTGGCTTGTGCTTTGGCCACACATTCAATTAATAATGATCATCAATTTGACTTTGAAAATACAAACATTTTAACATTTGAAAAAAGTTTAAAAAATAGACTTTTTCTAGAAATGATATATATTCAGAAAGATCAACAGTCGATTAACTATAGAACTGATATAGAGAATATAAGTAATTTTTATACCAATATTTTAAATAACAAATGTTAGTAACTTTTATTTGGAACTAAATGTAGGTTACATTCTTGTCAAAAATTTGAACTTTGCTCCAATCACCATTTTGTAATTATACAAGTGTGTTGTCCGGTTCATTTAACGTCTTGTACAATTTTAAAATGTAATTAATTGTTTTATGTTCATCTACAAGTTTGTTAACCAATTCTTAAGCTTCCAGTTTGTAAGTAATTTATTTTTGCTTTAAACTTAGAGTGACTCTTGTATTATTTTTTGTAGTTTCTCCTGATAAAGATTTAAATAAAATCGAAATATTAAGTTTTAAACAAAGGAGGTATCCTTGTTAACGTCCAATCAGACCGCATCCCGTTAAATTAATTAATCAATTAATTGATTCTCTCTTCGTAAATAAAAATGACAAAAAATAAAGGGATTGGAATTATTGGCTTTGTTCTTCGTATTTCCATCCGTTTTTCTTTTGTTTTCTCAGGTCTTAATTTTCTGATAATCCGAATAGTAATAATTGACTTTCTTTCGTTTCTTGTTAAACTTTTTCGTCTCTTTTACTTCGAGTTTTCTTTGATTTATTAAAATCGAATTATTTTTATATTCTTTTATTATTATTATTATTATTATTATTATTATTTTTCTTGGCAATTTAATCTGACATTCTGCCGCAAAACTGTCGATCTTCTTTTGTTTCATTCTTATTCTTCGTGTTTTCCTTCGTCGAATTATTACGGCTCATTCTCATTCTGGTATCATGTGGCGCCATCTATTGAGAGTTGTAAAAGTTTTATTTTTAATCGACGATTTCGGCCTCAGCAAAGGCCATCTTCGGGGCGACTAAAGGTCTGTTCGTTTGTATTGCTCGGAGTTACTCTAAAAGCTGTCAAATGAAGTTTTCAGTCAAATTCGAAGTTTCTTCGGCCCGAGAGAAACGTATTCGACTGAAAACTACATTTGACCACTTTTAGAGTAACTCCGGGCAATACAAACGAACAGACCTTAAGTATCATCATTTTCGCAATAAATAATTATTGCAAAAAACCTTCTTTTTTTCTTTCTGGCACTTTTTAATTGTGATTATTGAATATTCTTAAAGGTGTGAAATCGACTTACTGTTAGACAATAGTGTTTTCCTTCAACCTTTTTTCGAATAATACTTTGAAGCCTCTTCATGAAAAATCTTCCAGGTATAGTACTAGCGATAATCAAGTTAAACAATACCGTTAATTGTTCTTTGAACTTCAAATTAATTTGCATTCCATAGCTTGATATCCTGGGACAATTTAATTATTAAGCCAGGATATCTCGAATCATTTATTGAAGTTATTGTAAAAAGTAAGTTTGGAAGGTCTGCGGTATACAACTTGAGTTAGAGAAATGTTTAAACTGCACGGTCATCATGAACAGCCAGAAACAAGCCTTCCAGGCTGACTCACGCCGATCAAACAAAATCTTGCGCAACTGGCACGTTACAACAATAGTACTTTGGCGATTTTACTGCGACTTTTGAAACTATACACACATCTCGATAAAGGCGGTCGTAAAGTTGCTAAATAACCCGTCGCGTTTGAATCACGAGCTATCCTCTCGCTATGCCTCCATAAAGTCCGACTGCGCGAACGAAAATAGAAAGTCCGACTTAATTAACAGAGCAGCTTTTGTTCGAAAATAACTCCATATGCACGCGCAGAGACGGGGGCCCCAAGACTCCCACGGCGGCGTTTCGCCTTTTTCTGCAGGCGATCGGCTTTATTGCCGTACGCGCGAAAACGCAGTAAATCTTAAATTAGCGGCCGCCGATGAAGTCCGAGACCACGTGACCGCCGAATTTACGGACGGACGATAAAAGGCCGCGTAAACACCGAATTAAATTGACGTCTTGTTTTCCGGATGAAACGCGATATTCGTTCGGTTTTATGTCGAATTCACTCTTGTGTATTAAACAGTAACTTACTTTGTGTTTAAATACAATAAATAAATGTCGGCTGGATTTATTTTAGTTTGCCGAAACGAAAACGCACCTGGTCAACGTCTGTTAATTGAAAATAAGAAAGCGAATTTATTATTGCAAATGTGTCAGCTTGCTTAGGTATAACTCTTCTTCTTTGACTTAGAGCACATTTTTGTTACTCTAAATAATAGTAAATTTCTTTTTTTTTTTAGTTGTTTATTCAAAATCGAAGAAAAAAGGGCAGTACCAGAATATTCTTTTATTAGTTTTCCTCGAACCAAACGAGAAATGAAATTCACCGTCTATATTCCAACACGCCAAAAACCTCCAAACTATTCGAAAAGAAAACAATGGCATGTGCGTATGTCACGCCATAAAAATCATGTTTTAAATTTAATCATTTGATTCACATGGCGGCGTCTCAGTCTAAACAAAGCCGTTCCAGATTTTCTTTTCCTTCACATGGATGAGGCTTGCAAGTCGAAAAAGGAAGATGACGATGATGGCTCAACGTCACGCCATAATCCATAAAGTTTGAAAATATTTGAGCGTGTTACGTCATGTTTGGTTTGGCAGGTCTGGATTTCGTCCGGCGGGACAAATAAACACGAGCTCGTAACTTCGCTGCGTCAACACCACTTGTTTCTTAAGATTATCTCTCGGTGTGTTTACAATGTTCATATTAATGAAGAACAGTTGGGGAAGTGTTTGTTGTTGGAAAACAACTAAATAGTTGGTAATGTGAAATACTGTTTCCGCTATGCCTTTTATAGTCCGTTTTTCTATGTCTCATTTTCAACATTTTATTACTTAAAAAAGAAAGAAAATTTTAGATAAATACCGAGTGTTGTTTTTAACTGAGAACATAGACAATACAATAAACAGAAAGCATCTCATTAAAACTTGAAAGAAAAATAAATGGAGACAGGACAAAATTGGATATACAGTGCGACCTCGATAATCCGGATCTTTAGTAGATCGGATTCTTCGGTAATTCTTCGGCATTTCGATTGCATTGTGTACTTTATAATCCAAATTTGATAGTACTCGTTAATCCGGACCTGCATATTCAATTAAATTCTAGACGTCTGCTTCATACAAAGATAGTGAGGGATTTCCTATGAAATTTTATCTGCCAAAGCAAAACAGTTTCATATCGAAACCTATGGGAATGATAATTTTAAAGCTAGCAGAGGCTGGATTAGTAATTTCAGAAAAAGGCATGGTCTGCGTGCTTTAAAAGTGTGTGGCGAAAAACTATCCAACGATCAAAGCACCGTCGATCCCTTCATAACTGCATTGGCAGAAAAGGTAAAAGAATTAAACCTCACACCTGCTCAAATATACAATGCAGATGAGTCTGCTCTTTATTGGAAAATGTTGCCTGAAAAAACACTGGTTCGTTCTCAGGAAAAGACCGCACCAGGTAGAAAAATAAGCAAAGAACGCATTACATTTCTAACATGTTGCAATGCTGATGGATCCCAAAAATTGAAGCTGTTAGTGATAGGGAAGGGCATTCAAAAATATTACCATACCTGTTGAATACAAAACCTCTGCCAATGCATGGATGACAACAGCTATTTTTGTACAGTGGTTTCAAAATTCATTTATTCGTCAAGTTAGAAGTCATTTAAGAAGACTCAATTTGCCTGAAAGAGCCCTGTTGATCGTCGATAACGCCTCGAGTCACGGGACTGTAGAAGAGCTGACTAGTGAGGATGGACAATTTACAACAATCTTCTACCAAATTGTACAGCACTTTTGCAACCTATGGATCAAAATGCCATCAGATTGACAAAATTATTTTATCGGAAAAGTCTTTTAGCCCATATTTTATCTAATAACGAGGAGAACGTTGTTAAGTTATTGAAAACCATTAATTTGAAGGACGCTCTATGCCTGCTATGCAATGCTTGGGAAAAAGTCTCCTCCGAAGTATTGGAGAAGTGCTGGCACAAAATTCTTGCTCGTGAAGCAAATAACGACCCAGACACTGAATATTATGGCGAAGATCTGATTCCTCTGGGTCAATTACGGCGCAATATGCGTTCCTTGGCTGGAGAGATAATAGATGTTTCAGATATGCTTAATGGTCTCACTGAGCAAAATCTCACCGACATGGAAATACGTAACTGGCTTGAAAATGATGAAGATTTGTTACCACTCGAAGACATAGGCGTTGCAGATGAACACCATGATAGTGATAATGAGGATCCAGAGTTAAATACAAACAAGACTGTTAAGAATGACGAGGCAGTTAAAAGTTTCATTGTGTGCATAAATTGGGCGGAAGAAAATAATATCTCACTACATGATGTTCTTGTGCTTCAGAGATTAAAAGAAACGGCTTTTATTATGAACCAGAAAAATACCAAGCAAACAAAAATTACAAATTACTTTATAAAATAATATAAAATTTATGCCTTCTGTATTATATAATTTTTTGTTTATATGTATATCATTTTCTTGTAGTGAATATTTCATTTTCCAATAAAAAACTGATCCGCTTCAGTAATCCGAATTATTTACTAATCCGGATCACCGCAGTTTTAATTAGTCCGGATTATCGAGGTCGCACTGTATTATAAAATGCCTAGGATGTAAAGCGCAACTGAGCATTTTTTGTGATTTTTATACGCATCTAAAAAAATGATTAAAAAATTATGACAATTTTTGTAAATTTTTTCTAGATGCAGAAAAACCATTTTTTTAGCAAGAAATAAACCACAAACTTCAAGAACAATAGTCTGTCATCAGAATAATTTAATTACGGCGATTTACAAATGTTTTGTTTCTAAAGCAGAGGTACCTCTGATGATTTTGTAAAAATCGAAATATGTATCTTCTTTATTTATTAATTTATATTATTATTATTATTATTATTTATTTATTTATATTTATTAATTATATTATTATTATAATTTACGAAAGAATGACAGAGGACAATTTTAATTAAGAATTTTATTCTCTATCCGTTGGTAAAGTAATATACATTTAAAAAAGTATGTTTTTGACTTTATCTCAAAAACGTAACTTACAAATGTTTTTTTGACTGCGTCATTGTAGTCAGCGTAAAAAGAACTACTAGTTTGCTAATTTAGCCGACTTTGTAGCTTTTATAATAATAACGAAGTTTGAACAGACTGTATATGTATACCAAACGAAATGCAAAAATATAATCTCATCGATATCCGTTTACATATCGTTAAAATGTATGCCCTCTGATTAACTTAATATTAAAATTTATGTTACGTCAGCGTTCCAAAAGATTTGAATGGAGGCTTAGGCTACGAACCTTTTGCTTTGCTTGTTGAAATTATTTTATTTTATTTACTTGTTTATTTACTTTGTTGTTTGAGATCCATTCTTATTAATAACTTCAAATATTCTATTTGGCAGTGAACGATACAGTGAATCTAATAACATTTATGGAATATTGCCCCATGCTTCTTCGATTGCGTTAGTTAAAGCTTCAATGTTATTATACTGTCGCCCATCCTCGTAAATCTTACGTACCGACCAGCCCCATAGATTTTCAATAATATTTAAGTCGGGAGAAATGCTAGGCCAGTCCAAAACCTGAATATTTTCTTCCCTAAACCATTCTTGCATGATCCCTGCTGTCTGAATTGGGGCGAGATCTTGTTGAAATATCCATTCTTCATTTTCCATAATGTCACTAATTAGTGGTTTTGCTATGGTAAGAAGTTGTCTGTACTTCTGGGCGGTTTGTCTGCCTTGTAAAACCTCTAAATGATCCATTAGAAGAGATGGCCACCCCCATATCATTACACTTCCTTCTCTGTTATGACGGCGAACTAAATACTTTTTTCTTTTCTTCAATCGTGAAAATAGTAGGAAAAACCATCTGAGCCCTCTAAACAAAACCTTTTTTCGTCAGTGAAAATTACTTTTTTCCGTTGATCAATCCAGTTCATATGGTTTCTGGCAAAATCTAATCTTGCCTGTTTGTGGCGTGCAGTTAGCAATGTTTTTTTTTTGTAAACGACGTCGCTTGAGGTGTTGGCAACTTTTTATTATCCTCTGAATAGTTCTCACATTTGCAGTGCTACCAACAGCGTGCTTTATTTTCCTTGCTGTAAGAGTGGAATTAGAAGCTTCGCGTAGAATGTTGCGCCTTTCCCTTTCAGTAGTTGCCGTTTTCACTCCACCAGCATAGTTTTTCCCATAATTTTCCATATTATTTACCCAATTGTTTACAACTCGAGGACTTCTATTAATTTTTCTTGCAATGTCCCTATTAGAGTAGCCTTCTTCTTATAAAATTTTAATTTTTCCAATTTCTTCAGCAGTTAGTCTTTTTGCAGCACCCATTTTTACGATTTGACTGATTGTGACTGATGCCTACTAGATATTAAGTTCAATAATGAAAATGACGTTTGTTCGTAATGGTAACTTGATATTTCAGTCTCAAAATTTAAAAGAATATAAGTGAGGTCAACCATTTGTCGCACTTGTATCAGTATTTTTGTGAAAAATATTTATAATGAAAGTTTATAACGCATTATAATATTCTACAATATTTTGTTTAATTTTATTCTGCCTATATTTAAAACCCTTATTAAAAAAACTAACAAAAAGTGTCTGACTAGAGGTTAATCAGTTGTCGCGGAGTGTAAGTACTGGAAGTACAAAAATCATGTTATTAAATTTTTATCTCAACCCCTTTGTTTGTGGCGACCATTTTTGTTTTGCAACGCGCACCAATTAGGAAGTTTGCACACGTTAACGTAAACTTATTTTTCTTAGAGCTGGATTATGCTAGAACACTGCAACAAAGACCATTTTATTCAGCATTTCCTCCTCTTTAATTTTGTGTCTCAGCATAAAAAGCCTTATTTGTTTCCTTGTAGGTGAAAATGTTCCTTAAAGTTTGGCAACGGAATTTAACAAATGCCACTTTTTAGAGCCTAAGTTTATGATGAAGGGATGGTATATCACAGTTGATTTTTTAATTACAATTACATATACTACTGTATTCACTATAGCTAGAGTCATAGAGTCATGTGTCCTTTAATTTTTATGACTTTTTAAAAATTGAAAATTTGCGATTTTTTCAAATTTTGAAGCATGACATCTCTGGTGGGACATGGGATAAAAATCTATTTTTTTTACAGAATGTCCACCTGTATAAGAGGAAACTACAGTAAAAATTTCAACTTTGATATTTTGTTATAGAAAAAGTTATGAATTTTCAAAAAGTGTAAAGAAATTAACATGGGATTGTGTTTAAATCGCATTAAAATCAAAGGCTTTTAATTGCACAGTACACAAATTTGAATTCCTATTTCCACAGACATTTCAAAGTTATATTTTAAAATAAAAGGAATCCACAACTCGACACAAGAAAAAATTTATTATTATATGTATTTCGATTATATGTTCAAAATATGTTCATAATACTATTTTACTTTATTTAATTCTTGTGGAAAATCCCTAATGAGTTTTAAAATTTCTTAAATTTATATTGATATATCTACCTACTCTTACACGCTACATAGATCTGAATTGCATAATATGATGCATTACAATATTAATGTATAAGTATGTAAAAAAAAGTAAACAAAAAATTATGACTATTAAAATAGGACATGTAAATATTCGATCTTTACTACCTAAGTTTCATCTTCTTATGGAATTTTTAGACAGTAATCCTTAAGATTTATTTTGTGTTTCTGAAACTTTGTTAGGAAGGGATGTACCAAACAGTTTGTTGCATTTACAGGACTATCAACTTATAAGATTTGATCGCGATGCGCGTATTGGTGGTGTATGTATTTTTACAAATAAAATGTATAAGTATGAAGTTTTAAACACTAATTCCAATATTGAAGAGATATGGCTTAAACTATTTATTAATGGTGTCTCACTAGCAGTAGGCTGTGTTTGTCGTCAACCTAATTTGAGCTACAAAATGTTCATAAATGAAGTTGAGCAATCTTGTATGACGGCTTCTGTAATGTGTGACTATGTCTGTTGTTTAGGTGATTTTAATATTAATTGGCTAAATGCTGGGGATTTCAAAACTAAGTTTCTGATGAACATGATTGAATTAATTAATTTTAAGCAGATAATTGATAGTCCAACTCGTATCACTACTTACTTGGAAACTCTATTAGAGTTATGTTTAATTTCTGACACAAATATTATAGAAAATTGGTCTGTGTTACCTAGCATTTTTGCAGATCATGAAATAATTGAATGTGTAATTGGAGGGGAAATTTCACTAAAATTAAGAACCACTCAGGGAGTTCCGTAAGGCTCCATTTTAGGGCCATATGCAATATATACTTGCAATTTTGATGAATATATGAAAAATTGCAATTACAACATGTACGCAGATGATACTCAACTTCTTTATTTTATTTTTAGAGACGATTACTCTGCTATGGCACAGATTATCAATGAGGATTTAGCTAACTTAACACATGTTGCAAAAAAGCACTCACTTCAAGTTAATGCAGCCAAATCAATGGCACTTCTTTTCAGCAAAAGTTTACGGCCAATTGATGTACCTTACATCTGGTTTTAGACGATGCTCCTCTTAAGTTCGTGGACGAAGCTAAAAATCTAGGTTTAATACTAGACGCTAAGCTGAGATTTAAGAGCCATATCTCTCAGTGTATTTTTAAAGCTTATTCTAACTTAAAATTAATCTTGAATTCCAGGCATATTTTAACTCGTAAGTTAAATGGTAATTGTGTTATCTCATTTCAATTATTGCGATGTCGTATATGGTTCTTGTTTGGATGCTGTTACACGTAATAGTATACAACTAATTCAAAAGTTCTACCTTAGATTTATACATGGTATCAAAAAATATCAAAGAATATCACATACATGACATACTGACCGGCAGACAGAAGACTTTTGCACTCAAATATTTATATAAAAAATTCTTTTAGAACGGATGCCCACCATCTAAATATTAGATGCAAGGATCTCTTGACACCCTCACTTCATAGTTTTAGTTTTTTCGACAGATCTTTTTCTTTTAATATTACCAAAGTATATAATGGCATCCCTCAAGATCACAAACTGCTTCCTAGTTTTAGTCTTAAAAGGAAAGTTTTTTCTTTATTACCTATTTGACATAAAAGTCGGCGAAAGGAAAAGAAAATGGAACTCTTTAGAACTCATGTGCTTTATAGTTTGTTAACATGCTAGTTACATTAACAAGGTCGGGTGTAAGAGCAGATTGGCACCAGTGAACCCTCCCTTAGATTCTCAAATCATTGTTTCAATTGTAAATAATGGATATGTTTAAATTTGTGATGGGAATAAAGATTATAATTATTAATTAAAAAATATACACGATGTTCTGGGGCGATATCCGATAGCTACTGCAGATACAAAAAAATTTCAACGCAATTATTTTTAATACTCCATAAATTAAATCCAAAATAAATATTGTTTTATTTTGAAGGTCTATAACAAAAAATTATTTTCGTCTATACAGAGTGTATCAAAACAATGGTGCCGGGTGTAACTTTTTTTATTTCAAAATGGCAGTACGCTGTATGTATATGATATCAAATTTGGATCGTTCATCAAATTCTACACGTTTTATGTGTACCCTTGCCTGTACCTAAACCTAACCTTTCTTGAGGTATTTAATTTACTTAGAAACTGCCATTTGCAACCCCCATTTTATTTATTCTTATTTTAAGCCTTAAGAAAAAGATTTCTGATACAGATGTAATTGTTGATGATTTCAATAATTGTGTATTGAACGAATTTTTTTAAATATTTTTAAATTGTAAGGAACTCAACATTGCTAAATTATTTAAGAAATCAAAAATTGACAGTGATAATCGTGTTAGTAAAAAAAGGTTCGCTTGTAAGTTAAAAGATGGCGCTCAGAATCAGTAATCAAGTAAAATTTGTAGCAATTTCACCACGTATTCTTTGTTTCTACTTTCATTAGATGATTGGATTATATTAGATCTTCGTAATTTAAGAGTTTTTTTTTCTGTTTAATTTCAACGATAAGAATTTGTGTGCTGCTTTTCAAATTATTTTGATAGTAAATCAGGAAACGTTCGCTACTAACTGGAAAGTGCCGTTTCAATCTTGATTTAAAAATGAGAAAGGTTCGAACATTTAACAAGAGATGGCAGTGCTGCGAAAACTCCTTGTTTCTGTTTTCGTTGGATCTCCACATTGTAAAAGTCTGTTTTGTTTTATTTCAAACGCAAAATGTAAATTTATTTCTACAGTAAGTTAAGAAACAAACGGCCACTTAAAATAAAAAAAAAACGATAGGTTTCGACTATCTGTCAAGAGGTGGCGCGAAAGTTAAACCTACTCCAGATTACGTGCATTTTTTGTTTCTGCTTTAGTTCGTGATTGATTTGGATTATTCAAAGTTCACATTTTCACAAATTTCGAATATCTACCGCATTTTACTATTAAATACAAAGTTGCGTTATAATGTATTATTTTGAACTTTAAACTAATATATTTAAATTGTCTATTGTCTCCAGCACACTTAGAGAAACACTTTATCTTTGCGTAAGTCACGTTCATCGTCGGCATTGCGCTACTCTTCTGCTGATGAGGCTTAAATTAGGGCTGAAATAGCTACACAGGCGATGCCCGGGGTCCCCATTGCAACCCAGCCGATTAGCAATAGTTTTGTGACACCCAAGTGACAACATTGAAAAATGAAAAAATTTGAACTTGTTCGACTTTCTAATTAGCGAAGAACGGTACATTATAAAAATAATTATTAAAAAGTATTAAAAGGAAGAAATGTGTGAAACGTGGTAATCAACCGTCGAACAAAATTAACTATACCTAAGCAAGAAATGCATTTGGGGTTTTAACTTTCGCCTCGTAAGTGCCATCTATTGAAAGATATTCAAACCACTTCCTACAGGCGGTTTTTCATCTTTACCTGAAGCGTTTCTTAACGCAGTGTGGTCTTTGAATTAAAAAATAAAGAAATAAAGTTTAAAATGTAGAGACCAACAGCCCAGTCGTCTAAAGAAAAGAAACAAGGAGTGCTTCAAGTTTCTCCTGATTGCTTACAGTGCCATCTTTTGACAGATCTTCGAACTGTTTTATGTAGGTACACCTTTTTTTCATTTTTAACCCGCGATTGAAACGGTACCTTCTTCAATGTATGCGTTGATCTTTTTTTCATTTCATCCCGTCTTTTTGATAAAAAAAATTCTTTCTAGATACCTACTGAGGTATATTCTACATGCCATAAACGATGGAAATTAAAATGTCAATTTGATCAAATGAATTTTATCAATTCAACAATAGTTGTAATTGTTACAGCCGTTATTAAATGTATTTTTATTGT
Organism: Dorcus parallelipipedus; assembly: GCA_958336345.1. Classification (NCBI taxonomy): domain Eukaryota; kingdom Metazoa; phylum Arthropoda; class Insecta; order Coleoptera; family Lucanidae; genus Dorcus; species Dorcus parallelipipedus. The sequence goes on along the minus strand of OY284476.1, from coordinate 50,325,002 downwards.
TACATGGTGGTCATGGTAATAAATAAAATGTAATTTTAAATAGCATGCCCCATGTTTTTTAAGTTGTGAAAATGAAAAGAATAATTGCACAGTGTTGGGACACCCTGTATATTTGAATAATAAAGATAATTCATATTTTTTTAAAGCTGCCCGGAAACTTCCCTGAAATTCATTTTGTTTTATTTTAAGCGTTCTACAAATATTAATTTTTTTTTAATTATTTCCTTTTTGTTTTCGACAATCGCAACTCAGTTTCATAAATGTATGCAATTAAAATCGGTTAACGTTCTTGATCGACGGAAATTTATAAAACGGTAATTATAATTATTAATTATTAAAATCAACATGACATTGCCAGTTGACAGCTTGCTCTGGATTAACTGGATGAACGAATTTGTAAATTACGATTCTACAACCATTTTTAAAGTTGGTTCTTGTCCGATGAAATTTGTATCACAAAACATTGTTAAAATCCACTGTACAACAGCAATTTCCCTCAAGAATACCTACAGTTACGGACAGAAAATTTCGGATGTCACTGTCATTCCAATGACGTAAAAGTTAAAAAAATATTCCTATATGTATACGTCAGATGAGTGACAGTGTCATCCGAAATTTTCTGTCCGCAACTAGACATAATTTAATCTTGAAATAGCTGTCAGTGTAACAGTGAAACGTCGATTTTAATTATTAATAAAATATAAAGTGCCCCAATGATCTCGCAATTCTGTTTTTTTTTAAATTATTTTTCTCTAAATAAAAAAATTGTTTACCAAAAAAAAAAGGATTTAGTTGGCTAAGGCCTGGTTTATCAATCACAAGTTAACTTTAAGTTAAAGTTAACCTTCTGTTAATTGCCATAACAACAATTGTCTTCGTAGTAGTTACTATGGGAACAAACTGAAAGTTAGAGTTAACTTGCGATTTATAAACCGGGCCTAAATGAACAATCACTGAAAATAAACTAGGAAAGAGATGTGATGTCAAAATAATTTGATTCTTGTCGTTAGATAATCAAAAGAAACAAAAATTCATTAAACTACATAATTCGATTCATATATTTCGAAGTCATATTATTTGGAGAAGAAAAAAAAACAGTTAGTTTGCGTAGTTGTATTATTTTTCTATTAACTTCAAGACGTTCGTTGTTCAAAATAAATTATTTCAATTTTAAAATTCGAAAAGTACCGCATTTGTCTATCATCAATAAACTATTTATGAGTAAGTAATTGCTTAGGAACGCTCGTGTGAAATGTTACTAACAATAGACGCATTTAAAACAATGCGTTGTTGCATTTGCGGATAGTACCGAGGGTATTTACGCGTAATTTACGTAAATTATGAAAATTTTTCAATGAAAATGAAAGCTCCTTCTCTTGCGTCACAGACGACACAAATTTCACAACTTTTTACACGATCGTCGATTCTTTACTACACAACGTTCCACGAGCGACTATGGTAATGTTTAAAAAAAATTTTGTAGTACATAGTCAGAAATGTCAGTGATGTTTGTTGTTGTTATGCAAATTGCATTTCTCATTTGTGTGCATCAGAATTATCGACACGTTTTAATTCAAAAACTTTGAGAGTTGTGTTGTCTTTAAAATATTTTTGACATTTTATCACCGTCTTCATCATCAGCTTCTCGCGGTGCGGCTGGGATCAACATACTCGAAGTAATTCCTCCTTCGTGTTCTCAAACCTGATTTATTTATTTTTTTACAACTATTTGTAATTTGTGGTTTTGTATACATAATTATTTGAAGTTTTTGTTAAGTTCTTTTTTTTCTAAAAATAAATTTCTTATTAGTATGGCTTCTGTGAACAAATTCTTAGTAAATGGAACTGCTCAATATAAACCGCGCTCTGAAATTTATGTGATTAATTAATATGTAATTAATCAGTGAATTTTATTTTGTAGTGTCTTCTTGGAAGATCACGATTCACTGTTGCGTAAAGATACTGAGTGACATGACTCATTTTTTCTGATTTTCTTTTATTTTTTAATTATTTCAGTTTATTTTATTTCAGCCTTTTTCATCTTAGAGATCATATTTTTATTCCTCATTTTTTTTTCTCTGCGAAACGAATTTGCTCAAAGTTTAAACTTTTAAATAACTGCCTAATTCCGATTATCTTTTAAATCACTTTTTATTGCAAAATGAACTTTCTCAAAATTAAATAATTTCATGACTTGTAAATATTTTTGTGTTTGAACAGTTTTCTTCAAAACATTTTTTAATGTTTCCTTCTTTTTTTATTATTATTATTATTATTATTATCATTCAGTTCTGAAATTGTTAAGTCACTTGCAGTATTTTTTTGTTTGAAAACATTTTATAAAGTACCTCAATTTTTATGATTTCAAATTATGTCGTTCGTGTTTATTTTTACAACTATGAATCCGAAAAACCGGTGACATCCAGTGCAAACGAAAACAAATATTCACTATATTCCCAAGCAAATTTATAAATATGTACATGCGAACATGATTTATGCAAGCGTTTCGTGACATTAGTGTTCTTTAAATTTTACTTTTAGTTTTCAACTATTTAACATGTTACCGTCAATGTGAATTAAATGAAAGTTGTGCCGGTTTATTTTTTTTAAAACGGTTCATAGCTCTCTTCTCAACTAATAATAAACGTATTTAAATTGGTTTCGCTTTCATGTTTATGGCAAAGAATGTTTATTGCTATACCGTGGAGCAAAATAAAGAGTCTAAAGGAGGTAAGTTTGTTTCCTCCACACTTCGTAAATATATTGAAGGAAACGTTAATTAAAATTAAAGCGAGATCGAAGAAAAATATTAAATATAATAATAAACATGTTTACGTTTATCTTTCGTCCTTTTCTTAAGGAAACGATCGTTCAATACTGTCGTAAAGTTATAAGCAAAACCTCTTAGGCCCAGTTTAAATTTAAGCTGAAGCTTAAACGATAGGAGCGATTAATTCAACAACTGCTGTTAAGGGTTTAAGCGTCGGTTTAAAGTTAAGCTTGAATTGTACAAGTGCTTTTTAAAATTTACAAGTTGCGATTAGTGACGAAATAAAAAATCCAAGACAGGTTTTATTCCTTGGGCAATTCCTAAAATATAATAAAGTTTATCTAAGTGTGTAGTATGCCATGAAACTGAAAGAATTGCGTTGGTAGAACGATTATCAACTATCGTTTTCTACTTTATCGACATTTAAAGTGTTTTACAGTTGAGGTTATGTATTTTTAAATACAATCTAATCTACCGTTGCAAGACACGTCGAATGTTTATTCAAATTGCGGAAAGCGTTTGGCTTCGAAACGTTGAAAAGTTGGGAATGTATTAAATATAACCTTAAATTGTCAAAAATCTAGTGCTGATTGAGAACGGTACAGTGTTGCCAACATACTGAAACGGAAATTCCCTTTGCATCACCAAGGAAAATCTGAAATTAAAAGAAAATCCTCCTTTTTCCCTTTCGTTTATATAGTATTTTATTTACTTGGCATCTGCACTGTCAAATTGATTTCATGTTGGGATCAATGCTTGTTTTATTTGACAGTATTTTTAAATTTATTCATAATAATTGGCGTTGTTAATTTTAAGAAGAAACAAATATTTTCTAACGTTACTTATCATATCACATCTAATTTGGCTTTTATCTACTGACATGTTAGTAACTGAATGTATAAGTACAGTTGCGGACAATAAAATCCTGACAAGAATTTGACATACCGTGCGCGTTTCCACAAATCGGGCTTTTACTGAGGTTATAAACGTCGAATATATTAAAGTGAGATTTACATTGTGCATGATTTTTTTTGTTTCAAATGTTGACACTGTGTGCAGATGTCAAGTAAATGGAGTATAAAAATCCCTTAAGTTGGCAACACTGCTGGCCAAACTAGAGCTGCGTTCGTTTGTTCAACTCCGTTCACTCTATGCACTCTAAAGAGCGAGAACGAATAACTGTTAATACAAATACGAGTGAGATAAAAGTGCGAAACGAGTAAATAGAGTGAATGGAGCTGAATAAACGAACGCAGCTTAGATCAAGTTGTACACTGTGATCAACAATAATGATTTTGCAATTTATTATTCGCACAGGGTTGTGTAGAAATTATTATTGATGTCCTTATAATAGTAGATAGTAAATAGCTGCTTCTCCACAACCTTGATGGTTAATTTTAAACTCTTTTGCTTAACATTTGTCAATTTATTTAATTATCTTATGTTGTTAATTTAATTTCTGGATTTACCTACTTCATTTTATTCGCAGTGATTTCTAATGATTGAGGACAGTATGAATTCGATGTCGCAGTTCACATATTGAGTGTGGCCATGCTGGAAAAAGAGTTTCTGTTTTGTTTGGCGGTAATTTCAAATTATATTCGATCGTTAAAATTCACTCTGTATTTTTCTTTCATCAGTTGCCACGTGCATTTTGTAATCCTCTTTCTTCTCGCCTCGACGACTTGAATGTATAAAACTACAGTGTGATTGAGGAGGATATTTTGACTTTGGCGCCATAGTATTTAGTGCATTTCACGTTTTAAACGTGACTACGATAAACAAATATTGATTTTAGTCAGTTGTTTTAGAGCCGACGCGTCATTTTGTTTGTTTTGTTTTTGTTTCTTTTCATTTTACTAGATACTACTATTCTTATATTACAAAAATGACTATGGTGAGTTGCCAACGTAACAACAATTTAGTCTGGCGGTACATTCACTGACGTGTATGTATGGCCGTTTCAATTCGACTATTAAAAATTTTAACGGTACTCCCCTCAGCGCCTCTTGTGAGTTTTTAAGTAATTGCAGTTGTCATTACGTTACTATCAGTAGTTCTGTAGTATCTTTAATAGGGAGCGCTGAGAGGAGTACTCCACGGCATGCTTTCTCGAAACAGAATTTTAGGCGAAATGAAACGGCCATACATAGACGTCAGTTAATGTTAATGGAGCTGACCATGATTCAAATCATCTAGTTTGCAATGAAATTGATTCTAAAAAAAATATGTTGGTAGCATAACTGTCGTCTTCTATTTTACCGACATTTTATGTCTTAAAGTTGAAGTTATTAGCTATTTTTAAAAACATAACGTCTAACTTGCCGCTGTAACAATTGAAAAATAACAATTTACTATGGCGGTAAATTCAAATCGTCCCCAGCCATTAAAAACGACACCGTAGTTTGCAATGAAACTGTTTCCAAAAAAAACTATGTTGGTAGCACAACTGTCGTTCTCTGTTTTACTGACATTTTGTGTCTAAGGCCCGTGTGACACCATGCAAGATTTGATAACATTTTTGTTGCAAAGTGAGGGAGATGAGCTACCACAGTGAATTCTGATTGGTTGAATTGGCACTTCTCGCTCACTTCGTAATATCATAATGTCACACGGGCCTTAAAGTTGAGGTTATTAAGTACTTTTGAAAACTGTTAATTTGCCGTTGCAACAGACAATATGTTTATTCAAATTGTGGAAAATGTTTTTAAAATCGAATGTAAAATATTTATTATCGAAATGGGGAATAGTTGGAAATGTATTAAAATATTAAATGTAACCTTGAATTGTCAAAAATCAAATTCTGATCAAAAGGAATACAGTGCTGCCAACCCCACAATTTTTTTAAAGTCAGCTCTATGGCAAACGAGATTACTTTTCTCGATCACATTGTACTTAAAGAAGTCATTGTCGAAAGATTTTCCCGAAGAACTTTGTTGATTAATTTTAAGGAAAACATTTTAAATAAAATTCTACTATCGAAAAAATATTTCAATTATCAATGTTCTTTATAAATATTGTTTTATTAAAAAAAAAAAAATTTGACATTTGTAAATTTATTTCATTATCTTATTTGCCATCGCAATTTTTAGTGTATTTCACGTATTGAGTATGGCCAGACTGGAAAAAGTAGTATGAAGCTTGTTTTTTGTTTGGCGGTAAATTCAAATTACTACTTTCGATATTTTACTTCTTTTTATTTTACTATTACTATTTTTGCGTTAGAAAAAAATGACAAGGGTGAGTGACAGAACCGAATGTTGCCAACGTAACGACAATTTAGTATGGCGCTAAATTATAATCAACGTCAATCATTAAAAATCATACATCTATCATCATCTAGTTGGCAATAACATTTGCTGCGTTCGAAAATTATACGTCGGATGTATCTGGAGCGTATGATCTCATCTTTCTCAATCACGATTTTTAACCTATTTTGTATCTCGCTCATCCGCTTAAAAAAAATCTTGTGTATATAGAATTTCCATGACAACAGGCGATCTTTCACATCCCACATTTAAGTAGGGTGTGAAAGGATCGCCTGTTGTCATGGAAATAATATAGACACAAGATTTTTTTAAACGGATGAGCGAGATACAAAATAGATTAAAAATCGTGAGTGAGAAAGATGAGATCATACGTTCCAGACACATCCGATGTATAATTTTCGAACGCAGCAATTGATTCTAAATAAAATATGTTGGTAGCACAACTGTCGTTTTCTGTTTTATTGACATTTTGTTTCTTGTTGTTGTTTGAGGTTAAGTGTTTTAAAAAATAATAAGAATATCTAATCTAATATTCAAGTTGTAAAAAATGTATGACTTCGAATGTAAAATATTTCTAATTGGGTAAAGTTGGAAATGTAATAAATATAAGCTTAATTTGTTAAAAATCCAAATTCTGATCGAAAAGAATACAGTGCTGCCAACCCACAATCTTTTTAAAATCAATTTCATGGCAAACAAGGTAACTGTTTCGATCACATTGTACTTGAGAGTTTCCTACACAACTTTGTTGATTAATTTTAAGGAAAACATTTTAAATAAAATTCTACTATCGAAAAAATATTTCAATTATCAATGTTCTTTATAAATATTTTTTATCTTTAAATTCTCTTGCTTAACATTTGTAAATTTATTTAATTATCTTGTGTTGTTTTAATTCCTGGATTTCATTTTATTCGTAACGATTTTTAATGATTGAGGACAGTTAGAATTTGCTGCCGCAGTTTTTAGTGTACTTGACGGATTGATTGTGGCCAGACTGGAAAAAATAGTAGGGAGCTTGTGTTTTGTTTGGCGGTAAATTCAAATTACCATTTTTGATCTTTCACTTCTTTTTATTTTACTATTGCTATTTTTATATTAGAAGAAAAATTACAAGGGTGAGTGACAGAACCGAATGTTGCCAACGTAACGACAATTTAGTATGGCGCTAAATTATAATCAACGTCAATCATTAAAAATCACACTCTATCATCTAGTTGGCAATGACATTGATTCTAAATAAAATATGTTGGTAGCACAACTGTCGTTTTCTGTTTTATTGAAATTTTGTTTCTTGTCGTTGTTTGAGGTTAAGTGTTTTAAAAAATAATAAGAACATCTAATCTAATATTCAAATTGTAAAAAATGTATGACTTCGTATGTAAAATATTTCTAATTGGGTAAAGTTGGAAGTGTAATAAATATAAGCTTAATTTGTTAAAAATCCAAATTCTAATCGAAAAGAATACAGTGCTGCCAACCCACAATCTTTTTAAAATTAATTTCATGGCAAACTAGGTAACTGTTTCGATCACATTGTACTTGAGAGTTTCCTCCACAACTTTGTTGATTAATTTTAAGGAAAACATTTTAAATAAAATTCTACTATCGAAAAAATATTTCAATTATCAATGTTGTTTATAAATATTTTTTATCTTTAAATTCTCTTGCTTAACATTTGTAAATTTATTTAATTATCTTGTGTTGTTTTAATTCCTGGATTTCTTTCTATTCGTAACGATTTTTAATGATTGAGGACAGTTAGAATTTGCCGCCGCAGTTTTTAGTGTACTTGACGGATTGATTGTGGCCAGACTGGAAAAAATAGTAGGGAGCTTGTGTTTTGTTTGGCGGTAAATTCAAATTACCATTTTTGATCTTTCACTTTTTTTTTATTTTACTACTGCTAGTTTTATATTAGAAGAAAAATTACAAGGTTGAGTGATAGAACCGAATGTTGCCAACGTAACGACAGTGTATTATGGCGGTAAGTTCAAATCCTCGACAATCATTCAAAATCACGTTGTATTTGATTCTTAAAACAGTTTGAGTGCTTCGGGATCAATTTAATTTTTTTTTTATAGAAGCTACCCTGTAGATGAAATAAAACTTCTTTTCCAGTAAATTTTTTTCGTATGTCTTACCATTTTCCAATTTTTTCAATTTCAAAGTAATGTACTGGAATTTCAAAATTTAAAGTTAACCAAGATGTTTAAAGAAAATTTTTTTGACACGTTTCATTTTAATTTTTGAAGCGAGATAACGTTTCTGACATTAAATGTCAAAGTTACTACAATTTTTTAAAGATTAGAAAACAAAAATGCTTAGCTGCTGTAGCTACTACGTTTTGAAATTCCAATAGACCACAAACGGTGGGTCTTCAAATTGAAAAAGTGTTAAGACATACAAAAAAAATTACTGCTGGTCTCTTTCAATTGTGTTAAGTTTCTTTAGTTAGCATTTGTTTTATTTTTGAACTGTCAATTGTCGCTGATCTTTTTTTACCCACTTTTATAACTTTCCTGGTGAATACTTCACTTTTTACCTTACAGATCGAGATACTTTCTCTTATCTTTTCTTTTGTTTACTGTCTTGTTTTGACTGTTTTCAAAATCGATTTCGCTTTTGATTGTTTCCTTCCTTTTTTCATTTCTGATCCTTTTTCTTGTACTAGTAATCTTCGCAGGTACTTCGTATAATACCTTATTCTCTTCTCCCCTTTCTTTTTTTGTTCAATCTGTTTCAATTTTAGTTTTAATTTTTACTCATTTAATCTTCCTTCCAACATCTTCTCTTAATGTATAGATTGTCCTCTACATTTTTTCAACTTTTTCCTTTTTTATAATTAAATTGAAATAAGCACTAACACAAATTTTGGCGGAAAAAATTTTCCACCGCAATCGAGAATCGAACTCGAGTCTTCTGCTTACGCGGCAGGTGCTCTGACCATTGAGCTATTGCGACACCGAGTTCAGTTATCGTCTAATATAAATTAGAATCAGATTCTAATTATCGTCCGTTATCGTCTATTATAAATTAGAATCAGATTCTACCGCGTAAGCAGAAGACTCGAGTTCGATTCTCGATTGCGGCGGAAAAATTTGTGTTAGTGCTTATTTCAATTTAATTATATATTATTCACTAACATTCTCCTTATTTAATTAATTATTCCTTCCTTTTTGTTTGACCTCCATGCTCTTTTTATATTGCTTCGAGAAATATTCTTCATTGGGACCTCGTCTTACATCGTCTGTTAGTTTTGCTCTCTTGCTTCACAGGGTCTGCGATCCTCGTCTTCAATACTCATCTGTTTACTTTGCTTAAGTGAATTTGCTCCTCGTTTTTCATCTGGAGATGTGTCCTCCTCGTCTTCCAAAGTTCTTCCACATCTCTTTCGTACTCATCTTTATCATTGCTTCCAAAACCCTGTGCAAAAAGAATTACGACTTTAATACTTCTCAGGTGGCATGTGCATCGGCTCCTCTCACTTCTGATAGTCGAAATTTCAAGCAATGTTACATTGGTCGTGCGGATTTAATAATACTAACGCTGTAAGCAAGGAAGCATTGAAAGGTAATTGAAGATAAGCTTTGATAAATCCAGAAGGAAAAGTTATGTAGAATCACAACTATAGATAATGTCAAGAGGATAAAGAGTGCGTACATTTTTTCCTATGTAGTGAACATTCTAGATCTGACAGAGTCGAAGTGTATGTACGGTCGTGAAATTTTTTATCGAAATTAACAATTTTATCACCAAATTACTCCACATCAAATAAATCACATCGATTCGAACGGCTTTAACGTGCAATAAATCTACAATTGAAGAGTGGATTTTCAAAAGGGTCTAAATGCCATTTCCAGAAAATTTCAGGCAACGCCTGTGTTATTATTATTATTTTTTGTTTAATGTTTAATGTGTAGCTTGATGAGTACTGTCCGGTTTTTTTTTTCTTTTCTAAATGCAGGTTAACCATTTCTTGGAATTCTAAACTCGCATAATAGATCTTGATTGTCGAACAGATTAAATCGCACGGACGTTTCCATCGACTCTGTAATTATTTAAATGCAGCCAGAGTTGATTGTTTCCTAAAAATGGGAGCGTTACCTCATCATTTCATCATTTTACAAGAAGGGCAACAAGAGATTACACGGAAACATTCCCATAGTCTATATTCTATAGAAAGAAACTTTCATCTACTAAAGTTTTCATTGATTTTTTTTCTTATTGATATACAGTAGATTCTTTTTTTTAATAATTTTTAATATCTTTCAATTGAAATCGTTAAACACACGACAACCACCAAATATTTCTGAAGCGACTTTAATGGCTCTGGGAGAATTTTTAAAGCAATGTAGAACACTAGTGGAACTGCAATAAATATTAACAACTATGCCGAGCTCGGTGTTCGAATAATGTTTAATGGGGCAAAAATAAACGGTCGCACGTCAATCGTAAACCCAGGTAAAAACCGAAGTAAACATGGGCATTGTTGAATGCCGTCGAGGAATTGATCAAATTAAATCGGGGGGCTTCCCAAATTCTATCGGACAACAAGGAAAAGAAAACAACAATCCACATTGCCTTCCGTCTATTTCACACTAACAACAAATACAATTAATTACAACAAATTATATACAAATAAAAATATTAGGATCGGGTTTTTTATTGAAGAAGCTACTTAAATCAAATTTTTGGGGAATGCCTTAGAGGTTGTGTCTGCTGTTCGTCTTGTTGGGGGACTTGTTGCTGGAAAGGATGGGGGATCTCCTGGGGGAATTAATGTCGCCGCGGTCTTTTTCTCGTTCGCGTTCCGGAGACGGCGATTGGCTCCCTTTGACCGTCTTCAGGTTGATTTTGGTTTCCAAATTTCGAAAACTGAAAGTCAAACGCCATCGACTCTATCGATCTTAACTGCCTCAATGTTTAATTTACCGTAACGGTACGTCACTGGATGCCCCCTCGTCGGTTTTACCTTGGAAAAGAAACGCCAATGGCCAGCTGATCCAGGAAGAGCTCCTGCAACATTAGTTCATTTTGATTTATTCATTTTAAAGTCATCCTCAGAGATCCAAAGAATTAAAAATCATGTCTTGGCTAGATTTTTTTTTCTCTTAAAACATAAGCATTGTAAATATCTTTTCCGTTAACCTTCGTATGCAGGTGTACTGACAAATATGTCTAAAAAGTGCATCCTGGTCGTTTTAAATTTTCTTCTTAAAACATAAGCGTCATAAAACTATTTTTTCGATCGACCCTCGTATGTAAGAGTACTTACGTTGGAGGTTGCACGGTAACGTGATTTTCCGGTGACATAGAAGACTCCGTCAGGTGTCTTCTGGTGGTCGATAGAGTCTTGGCGATGCTCGGATTGTATATTTTCGGATCGCTGACCATACGCACGAAGAACGACCGTTTGTACGCCAGCGTTTCCTTCTTCTTGCGGTCCAAAATTTCGGACACCTCGTCCCTCAGTTCCTGCAAAAATCCACTTTTAAACATTTTTATATACGGGTGGCTGTAAAAAAGAAACGGGGGGTTTTTCCTAAGGACGGAATGACATCATCGGAAACTGACCACCGTACCTTATGTAATTATCTGCAGATCATTTTTCTCATCGTAAATAATAGGCACGTTGCATACGGAATAAAACCTGCTGAGTAATAATTAATGAACTAATTACGGGTTCCGTTTTGAACGCATCTGCTGCTCTCGGCGGCGTTCGTTTTGCATCCGCGTGCTGACATTGACGTGAAAGCCCTTGATTAATTAATATTGGGGCGTCATTAATGTCAATGTTCTGTGGATGCGGTGGTGATTCAAGAAGTCGAAGCTATAAAGTTTTGGCATTCGCTCCGGTTATTATTGGACGTGATAAATGATTCATTCCGTGCCATTAACAAAAAAAAAGTATAACACAAGATCCGTGCGTAATCGATAAAACATTCTGTTATTGAGTTATTGGAAATAAAATATTTTTCACAGCAAAGTTTAAATAATTACAAAAGGATTTCATGCTCCTTTTTATCTATTTAGCCTTTAATTACGTGTTTGTTATATCTACAATGAAAGAAGGATCATGGGAAAGTATTGAAAGAGCCGTGTAACGAAGCCAAAGGAGAAACTTTCAGAGAGAACTATACAAAGGATACAAGAAAAACAAAATTAAAACAGTTGGATAGACAAGCAAAAGAATAAAAGGCAACGCGGGAACTCACACGATGACAACAAACGTCAAGATGAGAGACATCGAGAAACGTCAGGATGACAAACGTCAATGTGACAGATGTAAGAAATGCCGCTGCTTAACGAATAAAAGCGAAACCACATTCGTTTCTGATTGACCAACACATAGGCCAGGTATTTCAGTCACAGTTTTAACTTTAAATTTCAGTTTATTCCCATACTAACAATTATCAAAACAATCGTTTCTCTGGGAATAAACTGAAGATTAAAGTTAAACTGTGAGTGATGGCAACCACAGTTTAGTCGCTAAGACAACCACCGGAGCAAACATGTGAATAAGATGCAGCTCTGCGCGTCGTTGATTCGAGTATGCATTCAAACCAATGACGTAGAGTTACTTAATCGCCGTCATGAAAATACTGCCTTGGCGCTGACCGGCCCTCGTGCAACGCACAATTGCCTCGGCGTTGCCCGACCCTCGAGCGGCACTCATACCAATGTTTGCGACAACAAATGTCAAGATGACAAACATCAAGGAACGTCAGAATGACAGACGTCGAAACATCATGTTGACATCTACGTAACGGAGCGAGGATGATGATCGTCAAAACAAACAAAATTAAAGCCGCCCCTTAACGAATTAAAGCCAAATCGTATTAGTTTCTGCTTGGCCAACAAATAGGATCGCAACCTCATTTTGGTCGCTAAGACAACACGCGGAGCAAACACGTAATAAGATGCAGAAAATACTGCCTTGGCGCTGACCGGCCCTCGTGCAACGCACAATTGCCTCGGCGTTGACCGACCCTTGAGCGGCACTCATACCAATGTTTGCGACAACAAATGTCAAGATGACAAACATCAAGAAACGTCAGAATGACAGACGTCGAAACATCACGTTGACATCTATGTAACGGAGCGAGGATGATGATCGTCAAAATAAACAAAATTAAGGCCGCCCCTTAACGAATTAAAGCCAAATCGTATTAGTTTCTGCTTGGCCAACAAATAGGATCGCAACCTCATTTTGGTCGCTAAGACAACACGCGGAGCAAACACATAATAAGATGCAGAAAATACTGCCTTGGCGCTGACCGGCCCTCGTGCAACGCACAATTGCCTTGGCGTTGACCGACCCTCGAGCGGCACTCATACCAATGTTTGCGACAACAAATGTCAAGATGACAAACATCAAGAAACGTCAGAATGACAGACGTCGAAACATCACGTTGACATCTATGTAACGGAGTGAGGATGATGATCGTCAAAATAAACAAAATTAAGGCCGCCCCTTAACGAATTAAAGCCAAATCGTATTAGTTTCTGCTTGGCCAACAAATAGGATCGCAACCTCATTTTGGTCGCTAAGACAACACGCGGAGCAAACACGTAATAAGATGCAGAAAATACTGCCTTGGCGCTGACCGGCCCTCGTGCAACGCACAATTGCCTCGGCGTTGACCGACCCTCGAGCGGCACTCATACCAATGTTTGCGACAACAAATGTCAAGATGACAAACATCAAGAAACGTCAGAATGACAGACGTCGAAACATCACGTTGACATCTATGTAACGGAGCGAGGATGATGATCGTCAAAATAAACAAAATTAAGGCCGCCCCTTAACGAATTAAAGCCAAATCGTAGTAGTTTCTGCTTGGCCAACAAATAGGATCGCAACCTCATTTTGGTCGCTAAGACAACACGCGGAGCAAACACGTAATAAGATGCAGAAAATACTGCCTTGGCGCTGACCGGCCCTCGTGCAACACACAATTGCCTCGGCGTTGACCGACCCTCGAGCCGGCACTCATACCAATGTTTGCGACAACAAATGTCAAGATGACAAACATCAAGAAACGTCAGAATGACAGACGTCGAAACATCACGTTGACATCTACGTAACAGAGCAAGGATGATGATCGTCAAAATAAACAAAATTAAGGCCGCCCCTTAACGAATTAAAGCCAAATCGTAGTAGTTTCTGCTTGGCCAACAAATAGGATCGCAACCTCATTTTGGTCGCTAAGACAACGCGCGGATCAAACACGTAATAAGATGCAGAAAATACTGCCTTGGCGTTGACCGGCCCTCGTGCAACATACAATTGCCTCGGCGTTGACCGACCCTCGAGCGGCACTCATACCAATGTTTGCGACAACAAACGTCAAGATGACAAACATCAAGAAACGTCAGAATGACAGACGTCGAAACATCACGTTGATGACATCTACGTAACAGAGCGAGGATGATGATCGTCAAAATAAACAAAATTAAGGCCGCCCCTTAACGAATTAAAGCCAAATCGTATTAGTTTCTGCTTGGCCAACAAATAATAATAATAATAATAATAATAATAAAATAGGATCGCAACCTCATTTTGGTCGCTAAGACAACGCGTTGATTCGAGTATGAGTTCAGACGAATTAAGTACAGTTACTTAATCCACGCTACGAACGCGAGACGTTCCAGCTTAGTGTTTTTTTGCGAAGCATTTTGTCGAGAACATTCAACTGCCTTGGCGCTGATTGGCCCTCGTGCAACACACAACTGCCTTAGCGTTGACCGACCCTCGAGCAGCACTTGAAAGAACACGCGTCGAAATATCAAAAAGGCGAAGCCGCGACACATTTTTCTTTCTTAAAATTAAACAACAAAAATTTAACATCCGGGCAAAACGCGCAAATAGAATTTCCGTCCGCTAGGAATCCCACACGTTCGTTTACAAGCAGGACTGAAAAGCAGTCTCGTACAATAAAAGTAAAACTACAATAATAAAATTAAATGTTAAGCGCCGGGAAAACCCGGAATTATTGTAACAAACCGATCCCCAGCGTGAGCGTGGCGATCGCACAAATAGAACAATTATCACAACGCAATAAATAATCGCACAAAAGGTGCGACACCAAACAGAAAACTCCGACGAGAAACGGAGTAAAACCGCTCAACATGTGACCAAGAGCGTAAAGATTGACACCCTGAAGTTGATGAAATTTCAAAGAGGTACAATACCGTGAACCTTTCGGGCACGTCGGCTCCGCTGCGACCTCAGCGTCCTGGGGGGAAGACGACACTCTCGTGACGCTATAGGGGTTTTCCACCGGCGAACCGGCGAGGTACAGTAGCGGACAATAAAATCCGGGCAAGCCATTTGCACAATGTAAACCTCACTTTAATATTTTTGACGTTTAATGCATGTCACTAGTAATTGAAATATAACCTCAATAAAAGCCTGATTAACCAAATTTGTGGAAATATGCACGACATGTCAAATTCTTGCCCGGATTTCATCGTCCGCTACTGCACTGTTACGATTGAAAATTTCATTTAAGTCATTCACAATATTTGGCAGTCGCCCTGTATTTCTGCGGGAAGCAAGAGTTCAGTGGGCCTACGTACGACGATCGTTACATTTCATAATATTGCAACACCAAACCGTACGCTGTTATTTAGTCCTGCGGTATCTGACTATTTCATTCTTTCGCCCGGCTAAAATTGACTTCATTCGTAACGACCACAGTCTCAGCGTGGTTAGAGAGAACGCAGCCTTCGGCGTCGCGTTCATTGTTTCAGCAGAGCTCCTGGCGTGCTGACTTTTGTTTGTTGGTGATTAAAATCTTTGTGCTTCTTTCATGAATCTTTTGATTGAAGCCTGAAACGGAATCTACTCCGAGGTTTGTTTGAAGCACGCCGAGTGAATTCAACCTCATTATTAAGCTTCTCTAAGGCCTGTTTTTGGGATAAAGAACAGGTACGTCTTGTCGGCAATTTTGTGCGTACGTTCTGTTTGTAACACGTATCGCTCCTCTATTAGTGGTAGTTTTACCGTTGCTGGAAACATCGACATCCCTTGGGTGTAAGAAAAGGCCGGAATCGGAGTTTGAAACGAATAAAACCCCCGGAATCCCGGTCCACCTTCATCTGTGAAAGTGAACCTGACCTGCAAACGCGACGCCACTTGGTGACGTGAACACCTTCGCCGAATTACGTCATCGGCAGCACTTGCCTCCGTTGGAGGGCTCTCTCTAACTACTGACTGCTGTTTGCCTTTACGCTGGATTTTAGTTACCAGGTCGTAAATATTGTAAATATTCTTATTGACTTATTTTGTTGACTCATTTAAACGCGGCGTTGTTATTATTTTTATTTACTTGTTAATCAAGTGATTTTCATTAATCACCATATGCTTTAGTTGTGAAGGAATAGCAGATCTGCTTATCGGTTAAAGTCTAACTTGTTCGTTTGCTTGATAACAAAGTTTAATTAGTTACATTTCGTGTTCGATTCATTGGGACCCCTTCTGGGTCGCACTCAATATTTGTATTTTCACCATTTTCTTATTTTTACCAATTTTGAGCTTGACAAATAAAAACTAGTGTGATCAGCTGATGACTTTTATTTTATTTATTTTATGCCACTGCTTGCGCAGATTTTTTTATCTTGTCGATCAATCAGCCACACACACACACATACTCCATGGACGCCGCCGTCGAGGCCAGTTGTTGGAGAGAAGAAATAAGGAACATCGAGACGTTCTGAAGGAGTCTCGACATCAGACTCGTTTCATTTTCAAAAGAGATGAACAACTGAGAAAAATAATGTGGGACTTTACTTTATGAACAGCCCTTGTAGATGCCTTCATGTATTTATTTTCAATCTTGCCGCGCATTTTTATTTTTGTTTGTATTATCTGATCGAAACATCCATCACATAAAGAATGTGCAAGGTAAACACTTAACTAATTCATTTCAAAACAACACTGAAGCTTAAAGCAGATGTTGAAATTGCTGTCCTTCAGCTTGAATATACAAACGTACCCTGCGCTTCATGTTTTCAAAGTTCAAATGCGTTTGTCAAGTGTTGGGGGGGGGGGGTTATGTTAGCACGAAAAAATAATTTGACAACTGTCACTGCTACAAACTTTTAGGAGAAAAAACACTGAAATCAGAGCCTACTTTAAATTGGAATTTAATTGAATGCACAGTATAAGTATACCTATAGGTATTATGTACAATGCGACCGATAGAGACCAATCCAAGAAGGATTGATTACGTATATCAATATTTAGTCCATGTAAGGTCAACTGGTATAATAAATATATAATACATTTTCCCATGACGATTTCAGAAGAAAATCCTTTTTTATTTAAATAATTCCTGACGTATGTAGGTATCTGCTTTCCCCAATAATAAATATATCTTTCAAGGATGCGCATTTATTAACATTTTCAGATGATTTGTCACACTCGAACTTTATTGTTTACGTGTTATGCCGCAATACTTTGGCATAATTTGGCAAGAAACCGTGGAATTGTGAAATGCTGGAAATTGGAGGCAAAATTCGCACACTCACGCAGAAGCCGGTTCCGTTTCAGAAACAGAAGAAGAAAATTCCTACCGATTTGTGCGCACGCACGTGACCAACTACGTCGTCGCTCGAACAATTACATAAACAATGTTTTTTTGTTTCCGCTTGTCTAACGAGACCGAGTTTTTTGTTATTTACGATGCGAAAATCGTGGGACGCTCCCAATCTGAGACAATTTTTAAATTCTGATGTGATAACATGATATGTATGTAATCCGAGGAAGACGTTTCACATTTAAGGTCCGTTTTCACGCTCATGCAATTTGTGCAAATGTGCTTGTGCACACAAATTTGCACAAGGAAGTCGTTGCGTGTAAACGTAATTTTTTTGTTTGCACAAGCTAGAAAGTCTGGTAAACTGCATGTATTTGCACATGCATTGGCGCAAGCAAATTTTTATGCGCCAATGCTTGAACAAATCCATTTGCGCAAATTGCTTGAGCGTGAAAACGGACCATTATATAATTCGCTTGTATTTTAATTATTATCATTTCCTAAACTGTTTACGAAAAACAAATGAAACTGTTTATAAAAAAGTCATTTGCTATGCGTATTATATTTTAAAAATAATTTTGTGAGAAATTCTGAGCGCTTTTGTGAATTTTTGCGAAAACTTGGAACATTTCAACAATTTCACGCCAAGAACTTACCCGTTCTTTCTCCGTTTCGTGCGTTTCGAGTAATTCCTCTGCAAATTCTGTAATTACCTCCCAAGCGTGATCTAGAACAGAAGTCTTAAATATAACTGAGAAAAGATTGTGTCTTTATAAAACGAAAGTTTTCAGAAAAGTATTCAGAAAAAAATTAAAATAACGCTGCTACTTGAAAAGTTTCTGAATTTAGGAACGAAACAATTTTAACTATTTGTTTATGCAATATATGTTTAATCCTAAAAATTATAATAAACGTTCTGAAACTGATGCTATTAGCTTATTTTATTTTTAAAATTTTTTGGTTGAAACAATATTATGTCATTTTTCTTTAATTATGTTATAAATATTTTTCTCTTTGTTTAAATAAAATTAATAACACTCAACATCTGTCTGCAGTTGCTTTTTTCTGTTAGATTCTTTGAAAAATGTTATTTGTGACAAAAATACTACGTATCTCAGGACAGTTAGGACGTCGGGTAAATAGTATTGAAAGAAATTCATAGAAGTTTCAAAATTCCGGAAATTTCTAGACGGGTTTATACATAAGCAAAAACAGTTCGAAGAAAAATATTTCAATAAAAAAGTCAATCATGTATTTACCGAAATATACAGCGCCTCTCAGCGGGCACTATACAACTTTGTTTATCTTGTTTTATTAATTGAAAGTGTTGTATATTTTTAATTTTTTTTCCTTCAGAAAATTCGTTTTTTCCAGGAGAGCTACAGGAAGGCTTTAAAATTTCATAACTCAAGATCGTATAGTGTTTTGATTACTTTTTTGAAACACACTGTATGTAGCGGATTGTCGTATGACTAATCTAGGAGCCTATCGTGAGGTCGAAAAGTAAGGAATAAATTCAATATTTATTTAAAAAAAAAAACGCCACACTCGGACCCGTTAATTCTGTTTTTCTGCTACTAAGTTTATTTTGAAAATGTTCTGCGTTATACAGGCTGTCCCGAAGAAACTCGGCCGAGATTAATTTTTGTTTTTAAAAATGGCATGTCTCTTAACCGGCCTACACAATCTTTTTATTTAAAGCACGTTTTCCCCGTTTTAGCGCTGAATGAATCAAAACAAACATAATGTTGAAAATGCGATCCAAGCAGCTCTACAGATTGCAGTTAGTTGTTGATAAAAATACTAAAAAAAATATTCAAGTTGTCAATAATAATTTTTCCACGTTAATAAACCAATTCAATACTAAAACCAGTAGTAATTTCATCAGGTTATGGGCCCAGAGTGGCGAAAGGATTGAAAGAGTACCATTTGAAGTGTCTAGGAAAGTAGAACTTGAAAAATGAGTGGAAGCGGTGCAGTTGGTATCGAGTTATTAAATAAAGATAACTTTGACACGTGGAAAATACAGATGGAGGCTTTATTAGTCAAAAATAATGCTTGGAACTATGTAAATGGAGCTGTTGTAAAACCAGAACTTATTGAAGGCGATGCAACTTCGGTGACAGCGTTGAAGACTTGGATTGACAAAGATTGTAAGGCCAAATCGGATATTATTTTGTCGATGAATCCTTCCGAGCTAAAGCAAATAAAAGGATGTACAACGTCACGGGATGTTTGGTTGAAGCTGGAAGCAATATACCAATCGAAAGGTCCTGCAAGAAAAGCTACACTTTTGAAACAACTTACCTTACACAAAATGAAAGAAGGAGAAGATTTACGGGAACACTAACGAATGTTTATTGATACTGTAGACAAATTAGAAGATATGGATATTAAAATAAATAAAGACTTGCTAGCCGTGATGCTTCTTTACAGTTTGCCTGCATCATTCAAAAATTTCAGATGCGCCATAGAGTCAAAAGACGAGTTGCCAGCACCCGATGTCCTACGGATGTTACGGAAGAATGTGATGCAAAAAAGAATGAAAGTCGGCAGTGCTCAATACAAAACGCGTTGGCAGTTAGGTCTTTAAATAAGAGATATACTAGATAAAGCCGCGAAACAAGAGTCTACATATAAGACTGTTAATAAAATTAAGTGTTTCAAGTGGCATAAGTTTGGGCACAAAGCTTCGGAATGTTACAGTTCTAATAGAAAGCAGTACGCTAACAAAACAGAAAATGTGAGTCTGTATGTCACATCAAAAACTATTTCAGAAAATATTTTTCAAATGCAAGATGAACTCCTAAGAAGATGTTGGTGCCTTGATAGTGGATGCACTTCCCATTTATGTAAAGATTTGACAAATTTTAACAAGTGCGACAAGAATTATATTGGTAAGCTAAACCTCGCCAATAACGCGACTACAAATGTCAGTGCGAAAGGTGTCACTTCTTTCACTGCAAATGTCAAAGGAAAAATTACGAACGTAAGTTTAAATGACACCTTGCACGTTTCGGATCTGCGTACGAATCTAATCTCAGTTGGAAAAGTTACCGATAATGGGTTTCGAGTAATATTTGATAAACACGGCGCAAAGATTGTCGACGAAACTGGTAACGTAAAAATTATTGCAGATCGTATAGATGGACTGTATTATGTGCGAGAAAAGGCAAAAGTTGAGTGTAAAACAATTACTTCAACTAATCAAACAAAAGTCAGTTTGTTGGAAACATGGCACAAACGTCTTAGGCACCTGAACATTCAGGATCTCCGCGAAGCTGTGAAATCTGGAGCAATCAAAGGGCTAAACATTGAGAATACAAACGAAAAATTAGAATGCGAAGTGTGTCTTCGTGCAAAAATGACACGTCTGCCATTTCCGAAAAGTTCCGGAAGAAAAACGGATTTGTGCGACATTATCCATGCTGATGTTTGTGGGCCTATGAGAGTCCAGTCTAATGGTAAAGCTCTTTATTTTGTTACATTTATTGATGATGGTTCTAGGTGGTGCGAAACTAGATTTCTTCGTCAAAACTCCCACTTTTACTCACAATTTTCTTCAATTTCTTGTAAAATTCTAAATACTTTTTTATGTAGTAGCTTGTGCTTAAGGTCCATTTTTTTGGTATTATTGGCGTCTGATATTAAAAAGTATTTAGGTAATAAATAATCAAATAAATTTGGAAAAATTTTATTTTGGACAAACAAAATTGCTTAAACATGTCAAGTTTGATGGTTTTATTTATTAGAAAATATTTTGAAAAAACAATTGGACGAATTCTCTCGGATTACACGCGAGTACGGGGGGTCGATTCTCGAATTACGATTATCCATGTCGCCTGCGACATGACGTCAAAATGACGCAATTCCCGAACGATTTATATAGTTTTGAATGAGAGTCTACGTCACTTTGACGTCATATCGCATGCGACATCGGTAATCGTAATTCGAGAATCAACCCCAGGTCAGAGAAATTCCGAATTTTTTTTCTGTTCTTCTTCTTTCCACGATTGTTTCCAAAATTGCAATTTTGTTTTGATCATAAAGAATTTTCAAACAGTTTCAAAACTTGGGGGAATTTTAAAACTTCTGTGCTTCTTCCTTAAGTGTTTCGATTTGATTTTGCCAATAATTGCAGTTTTGCTAATTTTGCTTTTATTACAAAATTACAAAAAAAAAGTCAGTCACTTCAAAATGTGGGAAATAAAAACTACAACTTTGTAACTTGCAATTTTGTTTTAACTTCGAAATTTGGAAAAAGAAAAAACTCACAATTTATGTGTTTCTTTGATATCCCCACAATAGTAGTTTTGTTTTAATCCGAAAGAAATCGAAAAACTTCGGTCACTTATTTTTAAAAAATGTGTTTCGAAAGTTTGGGGGGGGGGGGGGGAATTTCAAAAAATTCAATATTTGGTTAATGAAAGGTGGAGGTCCACGAAATATTTTCAACTTTGGAAAAGAAAAACAAATCGTTGTTCTTTTCAAAATTATGTTTTAATCTGATCCTACTTGTAAACTCAATAGGCACAGAGCTTGAAGTAACGCAAATTTCTTTTACTAATAAAAAATAAATGTTTAAGCATCGTTCACACTGTAGGATCATAAAATATGTTATTTGCGTTTTGATAAAAATTTATATTACTTTGATACTCATCGCATAAATAAAATGTAGCTCTATACATAGAATATAGAATATAAAATGTATACAGTGTTTTTCTTTTGGTTTTCCCCTTTTGTCAATTATGTTTCCGAATTTGTCAAATCACTTTCCAATCCGCAGGCCTACTATACTTTGAACGGATTGGACAAATTCGGAAACACATTTGACAAAAGGGCAATACAAAAAGAAAAAGACTGTAAAAAGATATGCAAAAGATAAAAATATAATATTTTAAATTGTGACGCCTTAAAAATCGAACCTAGGCAACCCATTCTACTTTCTTGCTTCAAATACAATATGAAAACACGAAGTTGTTTCTGATTTGTCTGATGGGTTGCCTATTCTGAAGTCGTCAGGCGTCACGATTTAAATTGTATATAAAAAAGATCGTTGTAAAATATACCGTCCAATGATGAAACGTGCCTTTCCCCCACGGTCCGTAAACTATAGCGGTTGCCTCATCCGCCTTTTTTTAAGAGAATCTACTACATCTACGGGTTAAAGACTATTAAACTCTACCAACTCTTAAAAAGAAAATACCAAAATAGTATATTATTATACAAGTTTCACAAGAAGGCTTATTGTAACACGAGTGGGGAACCCAACGGAACGAGTGTTACAATGCCTCTTGTGAAACGTGTATAATATACTATTTTTTCTACTTTGCGTCACTTATTGAACAAAAATATGAAAAATATTGGATCTTTTTAGTATATGGGGAATTTTAGTTGTAATGCGTGGCAACACTGAAAACCTTTCGTTTTAATCAAAAGCACATTAACAAGTTATTAATTTTTCTTATCCAGCTTCATTGTGAGTATATTGTTAAGTAACAAATAAATACTGAATCATTTTGTAAAATCTATTAAATATTTTCAATTAAAAATGACTAAAATTTCCCCAAAAACAGTGTCACAATGAGCTTCATTGTGAAACTGTTTTTGGTGTCACAATGAATCCATTGTGAACGCAAAGTAGAAAAAATTTATTCATTAATATCACTGATTCATTAATAGCACTGAAATATACACACAAGTCATACCATGATTATTGTTTGACACCCTGAAATATTATATTGTTTAAATGGCAGTCAAAGCTACTGATTTACGTGGTATCCCATCGTAAAAAAATGTTGCTGCTAGTTTAAAAGCATAAAATGATATATTCATATGACAGTTTAAATTTCCCGCGTCTCTTTTTAGTGTTTTTTACCCTTTGCCTTTGACTCACTGCTTTGGCCTAATACAACACGAATGATATAATCAAAATGTTTTTCATTAAAATAATTAATGCTACACATTTGAGATATTATTAAATTAATTACAACTTATTATTCACATAAACATTGCTACTTATGAATCACTATAACATTAATCTCGTTACCCATATTTAGGTACCCAGTGTGTGCAGTGTGTCTGCATTTCACCAACTTTAGAAAAAAAAATTGAAAGGCGGGAAATTTAAACTGTCCTCAAATATTTTCGCTCATACTACATATTTAACTAGTCCAGTGCAGTTGTTAAATTGTTCCTACTTTGAAAATGTTAGTAAATTAAAATAAAATACAATAATATAAAAAGTATACCGTGATCAACAATGATTGAAGGTTCTTATTTGAAATATTTCCGAAATATTATCAATTTCTCATTTCGCAACAGATATTTACTACCTATAAGGACATCGATAATAATTTTTACACAATGCCGCGCATTGTTGATCACAGTGTATTTAAGCGTTTATTACTTATTAAAGCACGGAACTCAAAATTCGAAAGATATATTGAAGATGGAGCCACCTTAAACTCCTATAATATTCAATAAATTTCCCAACTTCAAAAGTTAAATATCGCATATTGGGCCGCGCTTTTGAAGTGACTTAAAGATGTGACAGTGTCTGCTAAAGATTCCTTGTCTACTAAAATTTTCTAGTTATTGTAAAAAATCTACTAAAAAAGTAGATTTCTACTAAATGTGGTCACGCTGCTCATCCGTGCTCCAACCAACAGCAACACACATCGTCACCGATAGACCTTAATTTGCGAAAAAGATAAATCCGCCGAGCGACCCATCAAATGGAAGATTTCGGAAAGACGAAACAAAGTTGTCATACCGACGCCATCTTGAAAACCGCCAAAGAAAACCGATAGATAGTCAATTTTTTTGTTTTAATGAAAGCGCGCCAATATAAAATGAAAAAATAAGGTATATTCCGAGCGCCATCTACTGTCAAAAATTGAAACCGATTTTATTCTTCAATTTTGGTTTTTGTTTTATTTTTTTTTAATTTGCTTTCAGACGTTTTCTTCACTTTAATGGAAGCACATCAATAAATGTAATAAAAATTCAGCAACTTAAGATGAGCGCCATCTGTCCAAAATTGAAACTGATTTTCTTTTTCCTTTCTTTTTTTCAATTCAAACTTCTTTGTTCTTTTTCTTCATTTTTAGATTTAAGACACTTCAAATTTGTTGTTCCTTTGTTTTATTTCTTTCTCATACGTATATCATGGTATCTTCATTTGTTTTTTTTTTTGTTTCTAAAGTTCTTAGTTTCGTTATTTCTCGTTTTCCGTTCGCGTTCTTGTTTTCATGCAATTCTTTTGTTTTAATGAAAGCGCACTAAAATAAATGCTATAAAAAAATGAAAAAATTAGATATAAAAAGAAAGATGTTCCGAGCGCCATCTAGTGTAAAAAGTATGAAACAGATTAAAAAAAAAAGGTATGTATGTACTTTAAATTTATTGTTCCTTTGTTTAATTTCTTTTTCACATAATATGGTGTCTTCAATTGTTTTTTTTTTGTTTCTCAAGTTCTTAGTTTCGTTATTTTTCGTTTTCCGTTCGTGTTGTTGCTTACATTATTGTTTTCATGCTATTTTATTCTTTTGTTTTCATGAAAACGCGCCAATATAAATTCTGTGAAAATCGAAAAAATAAGATATGAAAAACGCATGTTCCGAGCGCCATCTACCGTCAAAAATTGAAACCGATTTTTTTTTCTTCAATTTTGGTTTACGTTTTCTTCATTTTTAAATTTAAATACTTTACACTTATCGTTTCTTTGTTTTATTTTATTTTTTATTTGCTTTCAGACATTTTCTTCACTTTAATGGAAGCGCATCAATAAATGTAATAGAAATTCAGCAACTTAAGATGAGCGCCATCTGTCCAAAATTGAAACTGATTTTCTTTTTCCTTTTTTTTTCAATTCAAACTTCTTTGTTCTTTTTCTTCATTTTTAGGTTTAAGACACTTCAAATTTATTGTCCCTTTGTTTTATTTTTTTCTCATATGTATATCATGGTATCTTCAATTGTTTTCTTTTTTGGTTTCTAAAGTTCTTAGTTTCGTTATTTTTCGTTTTCCGTTCACGTTCTTGTTTTCATGCAATTCTTTTGTTTTAATGAAAGCGCACTAAAATAAATGCTATAAAAAAATGAAAAAAATAGATATAAAAAGAACGAATGTTCCGAGCGCCATGTAGTGTCAAAAGTATGAAACAGATTTTGAAAAAAAAAGTATATATGTACTTCAAATTTATTGTTCCTTTGTTTAATTTCTTTTTCACATAATGTGGTGTCTTCAATTGTTTTTTTTTGTTTCTCAAGTTCTTAGTTTCGTTATTTTTCGTTTTCCGTTCGTGTTATTGCTTACATTATTGTTTTCGTGCTATTTTATTCTTTTGTTTTAATGAAAACGCGCCAATATAAATTATGTGAAAAACGAAAAATAAGATATGAAAAACGCATGTTCCGAGCGCCATCTACTGTCAAAAATTGAAACCGATTTTTTTCTTCAATTTTGGTTTTTGTTTTCTTCATTTTTAAATTTAAATACTTTACACTTATTGTTTCTTTGTTTTATTTTATTTTTTTTATTTGCTTTCAGACATTTTCTTCACTTTAATGGAAGCGCATCAATAAATGTAATAAAAATTCAGCAACTTAAGATGAGCGCCATCTGTCCAAAATTGAAACTGATTTTCTTTTTCCTTTTTTTTTCAATTCAAACTTCTTTGTTCTTTTTCTTCATTTTTAGGTTTAAGACATTTCAAATGTATTGTCCCTTTGTTTTATTTCTTTCTCATATGTATATCATGGTATCTTCATTTGTTTTTTTTTTGTTTCTAAAGTTCTTAGTTTCGTTATTTTTCGCTTTCCGTTCACGTTCTTGTTTTCATGCAATTCTTTTGTTTTAATGAGAGCGCACTAAAATAAATGCTATAAAAAAATGAAAAAATTAGATATAAAAAGAAAGAATGTTCCGAGCGCCATCTAGTGTCAAAAAGTTTGAAACAGATTTTAAAAAAAGGTATGTACTTCAAATTTATTGTTCCTTTGTTTAATTTCTTTTTCACATAATGTGGTGTCTTCAATTGTTTTTTTTTTTGTTTCTCAAGTTCTTAGTTTCGCTATTTTTCGTTTTCCGTTCGTGTTGTTGCTTACATTATTGTTTTCATGCTAATTTATTCTTTTGTTTTAATGAAAACGCGCCAATATAAACTCTGTGAAAAACGAAAAAATGAAAAACGCATGTTCCGAACGCCATCTACTGTCAAAAATTGAAACCGATTTCTTGTTTTCCTTCACTTTTTGTTTTTTTTTTCTCATTTTTAAATTTAGATACTTATTTATTTCTTCTTTGTTTTTGAATTTCTTTTTCAAATATGTATGTATAGCATCTTCAATGTTTTTTTTTTGTTTCTATAGTTCTTAGTTCCGTTATTTTTCGTTTTCTGTTCACTTTTTGCTTGCCACATTGCTTGACTAAGTATGTAGGTATAATCGGGACACCTGTATAAGCAGAACTGTAATATGTGTTTCTATTGAATAAATTAAGATTTAATTTAAAATTAAAAACAGTTTCTTTTCGAACAGCCCTCGTAGGTGCTCCTTTTATTTATTTTTGGTCTTCAATTTTGCTGCAGATTTGGATTTTAAGTTAGTTAATTTATTTTTCTTATTTAAAAAAATGTACGGTTTTAATTAATTAATTGATTACAAAATTAACTTGTCTATTAGAAACTAAGGTAATTTATCAGCATTAAAAATTGCGGCGAAGAATGTTAAGAAAAACTTTGCAAGAAGATATTTCTTCCGCTCGTTCTAAGAAGCTATTTTAAATTTCTCACCAATGTCGGCCTCAGTCGCATTTTGAGCCACCACACAAAAACGTATGACGTACTTGTCGTTGACATTCGCCGGAACCATGTGCAGTTTACCAGAAGCGTTGATATTACTCAGCAGTTTCTCGTTTATTTTATCCGTGCCCTTCAATCGAAAGCAGACCAGCCCCAGCTTCAAACCAAAACGAAACACAAATTCACCGACGCTCTTAAAAATTTTCCTCCTCTTCTTCTTCTTACCTTAACTTCGTTGCAAACTTCGAACCTCCTGTCGCGTGATACGTGCGCCTCGAACTTCTTCGCCAGCCGAATGTGATGGCGGATGTAGCTCTGCAATCCCGAAATCCCGTAGCTCCTCATGACGAACCAAATCTTTAGGCTCCGGAAGCGTCTGCTGAGGGGTACACCCCAATGTCGGTAGTCTATGGAAGCGTCGGAGTAACCGTGTTGGAGGTACAAGGGGTCGACGACTAGGGCGGAGGTGAGCCTCAAGCGATCCCTCACCCACATCGTCGAACAATCGAAGTTCACTAGCAACCACTTGTTGGGGTTTGTGTTGAAAGAATCGGCGTTTTCGATTCCGGCGAGGAGGTACTTCAATTCCGGGCAGATGAAGGCGTTTCCGGCGTAGGCCCCGTCCACGTGGAGCCAGACGCAAGGGAATTTCTTGCAGACGGGACCGACTTCCTGCAGGTTGTCGAAGGAACAGCAGGATGTTGTGCCGAGCGTGGTTGAGACGTAGAAGGGGATTAGGCCCATGGTTTCATCTTCTTCCATAGCCTAATTAAATAGGTTCTTGGATAATTAAACCCAAGAAACGAGTTGCTTACCATCATTAACGTTTGGCCTCTTAAAGAAGACCTCTCGTCCGGTTCTAAAATCCGCAACTTCACGAAGCAAATCATGGCGGCTTTTTCCACGCACGAGTGCGCCTCCCTAGAGCAGTAGGCCATCAACTTCGAAAGCAGGATGCCCTCTTCGACGAAGGGATGCTGCTGCTTCAATCTTTTGAGCGCTTGCGCCCTCGCCGCGAGCATGGTGACCAAAACGCATTCACTGGCGGAGGTCTAAAACAATTTCGTCCCAAGATTGTTTTTCACTTTCTTAATTACGCACCTGGATTACACCACCGCCTCGACTTCCTTTCTTGAAGGCCAAAAATTCGTCGGGTAAACCTATCGCTTTCCCTAAAAGATTGTTTTTGCTTTTTGGTGAAGGCTAAGTTTTCGTTGGCGCACAAGAACTTACCCAACCAATCTAAGACGATGGTTTCTAATTCGGTACAAACCGGACTGGCAGCCTGGAAAAGCTCCTGTCGTAACTAAATCAACGAAATTGGGTCGAACTTACCCATGAGAATCCTATGCAGCCGATCCCATCGGAAAGCATGTCGCCCAGGATGGATGGAAACGAGTTGCCCGAAGGGAAATAGGCGTGGAAACGGGGGTGCTGCCAGTGGGTGACTCCCGGCATGATCTTCGAGTCGACGTCCGCCATGATGTTGTCCCAGTCTTCCGGTTCTTCGGGGGCCTCTTCCGGTAGTTGACTGCGCAGGTAGCCCGGTTCGACGTTCGGCGTGACTCTTCTGGTCTCTATGTTTTCGACGTACTTGCATATGTACTCGATCATCTCTTTGCCCCTGCTTCTAAACTCGTCGCAGTCCATGGCGTCTTGCTCTAAAATTTAGAAGAAAAAAATCTGTTTCTATTGATTGGCCAAGTAATTTAGACGTCCGCGTATTTTATTAAATGATTATATTTTACTTTACAAAATATTAGCCAAACTGTAATTTATTTAAAATCTTTAGTTGACAAAACAATTTTAAAAAAAATTGTTTCTACAAGGAACGACTTGATTGTTTAAATTTGGCGCGCAAAACCATTGTGTAACTTTCTTATTTAAAATTGATCAAATAGTAATTGTAGATGCCAATAGAGAGTGCTTGGTTTTCAAAACCTTTTCTGCTCGACGTTCTAGAGTCTAGACCTAATCCAACGCTTCATGTCACGGAACAGTGCTGCCAGAAAAGTTGTAAGCTCCGTAATAGGTGTCACTTCTGTTTCGTGACGGATTTTCACGATATTAGCACTGGCAACGCTGTCACGGAAGACTAATAATAATTAATACATATTTCACATTATTACAAAATAACTAAAATAAATAATTATGTAATAGTAAACTGACAGTATTTAATTTTAAAAAAATTATTGCGTAAGGTTCTACGGCGCCATTAAGAGAGGGCGCTAATGTCAAACGGTTAAAATTTATCAGAAATAAGGAAAATGCAAGTGAATATTCTACTTGCAAAATCTCATCTTTACAATTGTGTTAAAATTATCTTATCTTATATTTTTCTACCGGGATTAAACAAAGTTGTATTAAAATCTAGGCCAGTCGGTGTCTGTTTTAGCTGAGTTCGTTTATTCACACGGTGCGGTGCAGGGTTGAAATAAAATTAAAGTGAGAGCGAATAAGTTTTAATACAAGTAAGAGTGAGACAAAAGCGTGAAAAGAGTAAATGGAGTGAACGGAGTTGAATAAACAAATGCAGCTCTTAAAGCGCCATCTATTTGTCAAAACTGTTAAGTTGCATAAAAGCTTTTTTTTTAAATTATGACATTATTGACGAGCTCTTTGAAGAAAATGTGAATAAATTCTTTAAGAAAAGTTCTGTGAAATCATGTTAATCTTCAATTGTTTCATTTCTTCCTTTCTGTCAAAGTTCTCTTCTTCTAACCGTCAAAGTTTATTTAACTTTCTGTCAAAGTTATACTCTTCTTACTCTCAAAGTTTTATTTTACTTTCTGTCAAAGTTGTATTCTTTTTACTGTCAAAGTTTTATTCCATTTTCTGTCAAAGTCATTTTCTTTTAACTGTCAAAGTTCTAGTCTTATTGTTAAAGTTTTATTCTACTTTCTATCGAAATTCTCTTTTTCTTACTGTCAAGTTTTATTGCACTTTCGGTTTTCCTCTTCCCTAAGTCTGTCAAAGTTTTATTCTTCTTTCTGTGAGTTTTTTTCCTATTTTTTTGTTAATTCACGTTGCTTTCTAAATAAGTAATTGTAATATTCAACAAACGTCAAGTTTCAACTTGGGAAGAAGAAATTACATTTCACATTGACCTCAATCGGATTTATATTTTTGATACACTTTCAAGAGTATGCATGATTATTATCGTAAAGGTTGGATGTAATGAATGTAATAGTTGTCAGATCTTTTAAAAGCCTGACGCAGACGCGCAACGCTAAAGTCAAAATAAATCGACGAAAAACGAAACGTCAAAATTAATTTGTTCTTAAGCGCTTCGCAAAATTGCTGAACGCAATAATCATGTAAACAAATTAAATGCAATTTTCTTATAAAGCTTGTGAAAAAAAATTTAATAATACAGGAAAAATGGTAAAAAAATTGTAGCTCGAAGCTGGCGATAAATCGCACGATTCGGCAACACGGTATTATGTTGAAGTAATTGTTGCAGTGTTGCCAAATAGAAGAGATAGTCCCTCTTTGAAGGGATTTTAGCATCTGACACAATCAAATCAATTTATTTAGTGCTATTACATGCTGTATACATAAATAAAGGTTCAACTCGGAGGCATTAAAAAAAATCAACGTATTTCCAAAGTAGGTAAGTTTTTTTCCAAAGTGGATATTTTTGAAGCGTAGTCGCAAGATCTGGCAACACTGTAGATGATTTAGCAATTATTGTTTTGGTTGGACAGATTTTAGCATCTGACGCAATAAAAATGTTTTAATAACTGGGAGACATTAAAAAAATGTCGATGTATTTCCAAAGTAATCAGCACTTCTTCAAAAGTGGATCAGTTTGAAGATAGATCACA
Organism: Dorcus parallelipipedus; assembly: GCA_958336345.1. Taxonomy (NCBI): domain Eukaryota; kingdom Metazoa; phylum Arthropoda; class Insecta; order Coleoptera; family Lucanidae; genus Dorcus; species Dorcus parallelipipedus. Next base: position 50,293,785 of record OY284476.1, on the reverse strand, counting down.
CGATCTGGAAACCCTGTATCATTCACGATAAGAACATACCGTTGGAAAAGTTGGGACTTAACTTTCTACGCTTGTGATTGAGTGGAAACACATTGCGCGGTTACACAGGAACAAAGAGCACGAAAATTGTATAAACAACAGTTGGCAACGGCAACAACAGTCTTGAGTCTTGACATTGAGGTTAGGTTATTGCGTATTCGTGTTTTATTGACCGAATTTTTATAGCATAGAGCAACAATTTTACTCCAATAAAGTAAGTTCTTGTCAGAGCTTTAAAATTACAAGCCCTTTTACAATTTGCTCTTGCGTAATTCTTTCTCAGCTCGTAGCGCCACCTACTTCGTTCTTAAAGTGAATGGACTATAGTAATTAATGCAGTGTTGCCAAGTAGGAGAGATTTCGAAGAGATTTTCATCTGACGCGATAAAGAGATTTTTTTAATTACTGGAGGCATTGGTTTCTTTAAAGTTGTTCCGACTTATTAAGTAATTTGCATTCTTGTTTTAAGAAAAAATGTTTAAACTGACCATATACGTGTGAAGTGGCAAGAAGCTGTGTTTTATGAAAAAGAAAACAATGTCGGTTGTTAATGTTGCTAGCGTGATGGCATTATTAATTAATCAATTAAATAAAATCTACGCCTAATCCAATGAACTTATAAACAAATACTAAACGGACGCTTTTAAAAACCACAACAGAACAAACAAATTAGTAATTTCGCATAAATTTAAACTTGTATACTGTAGCGTCAAAAAATTTATGTCGTTTTATTACTAAATAATTGTTATGAAGAAAACCCCACATTTGAACATCAATTATAGATACAGAAACGTTATTTCTAAACACCCTATACAGACAATCCACAACCACTATTTCTTGGTTTTTTTAATTCGAAAGTCTAAAGAGATTCTAATTTAAATATTTAAGAAAGATATTCTTTTCTATATTTTCAAAAATTATTTTATTTTTATTTTTGAAATTATAGAAAAGAATATCTTTCTTAAATACATATTTATAACAGAATCTATAAACAGCATGGAGAATTCAATCAATAAGATGAATTTGTTAGAAATTTTTTTTAGCTTATGATATCAAAGGGTTTTTAACTTTATCTCTTATAATAACAAGATCATTTTAAAAAGGTAGAACCAGGGTTGGACTGATTTAAATCGTTTGATTAAAATCGCTGATTTAAATCAAGCGATTTTTATTTTTTTTAAATCATGATGTAAAAAAAATTGTTTACAAAATCTTTACGAAATTTAACATTTTTAATTCCAAAAATAAACCGCTGAAGTAGTAAACATTTAAAATTTTAAGAAAATTACATTTTTTCAACAAGTTTCAATAGGCACACAAGCGTTCACTTATCGCTTTCTCTCTGTGCGTTTTTTTTTAAATTTATTTACGTTTATCGTTTATTATTATTTTTTACTTGGGGTATTCTCTGTTCAAAATTTTGTTAATTCAGCGTTCTTGTTTCATTTCTTATTTGAAATGATCTGATATTAATTCGGTTTTGATTCAAATTAAAGAAAATTGGTTTTGATCCAAACTAAATTGAATTGATTTGGTTGTAAACATAAATAAAACTGAACGTCTTCCGATTTTTGGCTTGGCTTTGAATTTTTTATAATTTTTTTTAAATTTATTAAAACTTTACTACTTTTATTTTTTATTTAGATAACTGATCTATCAGATCTATCAAAGAAATTTGGTTTTGATCTGAACTAAAATAGATTTGATTTTGCTCTGAACTAATATCGATTTGGTTTTGAACTAAGATAAAACTGAACCCCACTCAATTGCTTTAAAACTTTACAGTTTTCATCTAAAAAGTGGCCTTTTCTCTGATTATCCTCGAGTTAAAAATGAATCAAAGAATTAAAAAATGCTTACGGCTTTTTCTTTGTTTTATTTTTTGTGTATGTCATGAGCAATAAATTAAAAATCCTGTATTTTTCTTATTCTTTATTCAGGTAGCTGATCAGTCATTAATTTGGCGTTCATCTGAACTAAAAGAGGATTTAGTTTTGATCTGAATTAAAATAGATTTGGTTTTGATCCGAACTAAAATTGATTTGATTGTGACCTTAGATAAAACTGAATCGCTTTCGATTTTTGGTTTCGAAACTTATTTTATTTTATTTATGTCTGTCACGTGCAAAAAGAAATCGGTACTTTTTCTCATTTTTTATTCAAACAGCTGATCTGACATTAATTTGGTTTTTATCTGAGCTAAAAAGGATGATTTGGTTTTGATCCGAACTAAAATTGATCTGGATGTGAACTACGTTATAAACTAAAGTTTAATTTTTATTAATGAAATAGTTTCTTTACGAAACACGCTCTAGAGCACCGTATTTTTTAATTTAATTCGTCAACATCTAGTGCGAACTTATGCGTCACATCGAAGCTGCAATTATTCGTTTTTGAGAATTTTAATCTTCCCGGCGAATTTGAAATTGTTAACTAGATGATGTGGTTGGGTTGCTTTTTTGTTTTCATTGACATACAAACTGATCTTAATAAGATTTCTTCACAAAAATTAATAATAAAAAATGTTCCCATATGTCACTAATATTATGAATCGAAAACGAAGCATTTTAGGCCACTTGTTTGTAGGAACTTTTTCACTTAGAATCAGCTCAGGAATCAATCCCTTTAATTTTTTTACAATCATTAATTTATACCCTGTATATTTTTTTTATCAGACACAAAAAGATTTGGTTTTGATCCGAACTAAAATTGAATAGCTTTCGATTTTTGGCTGTCTTCGTCTAAAAATGATTTCAACTTATTCTAGTTTTTCTTGAATTACAAATGGACTAAAGAAAACAAAATTTTAAATTTTCTATTAGATTTGGTTGGGTTGTTTTGATTGACACATGAGTTCTTAAACCACATTTGGGCTCCATTACAAAGTACATTTTTGTTTTTTTATTGATTGCTTAAAAATATTATACGAAATGTCAAGAAAAATTGACATGAGAATTGAATTGAAAATGAGATTTTTATGTAAAAAACACTAGGTAGAAGTAGAACTATACATCACCCTGTATTTTAAATTTTTGTTTATGAATAAATTGTAAAACATTATTTACTTATCCCACTTCGTTTCGACTTGAGTTCTCTATTACAATACGCCTAATTTATAATATTTATAAAATTTTGTACAAAGTAAACTGTTGCATCAAGCAAACCCAATTTTTGTTTGTGATTTTTAACTTTCATTGTTGATCGATTATCGTTAAATTCGTGCTCACATTTCTAACGCAAAAAAAACACAATTCTCGTACTACAGTCGAATTTTTTTTGTTTTTAATTACAGTGAATTAGGTGAGACGCCATTCGCAAATTGTTTTTCGCTTTAGAATTGACTTCCACCAAACAATAAAGAAGGGACTCTACTGTTTGCCGCAGATAAATATTAAAACAACCCTGCCATTTCATTTAAACCTTCTTCGAGTGAAATTTGTTTCTCGTGAAACAAGTATTTTATCAAACCAGCGAGAAGGAGGCGATTTTGAATTTTATGAGTTTTTTTTTAACTCATTAAGTAGAAAATCGCACGTATTTATTCTACTCATTTTTTAATCGATTGTTAAAAGTTATAATTCATCTTCGTTAGTTCTTTTATTGTAGGAAATAGTTTGACTGCCATCAAATGAGCGAAACTATTATTAAAATTGATTAGAGTGAGTGTTGCAACTTTTGATTCCAATTTGAGATTCACATTAAAAAAGTCAAGTACTTGAAGTTTCCAAGCAGTTGTTCTCTTTCTCTCTCTCTCTCTATCCTGTTGTGTTTAATTGATCTATCAAAATCATACATTTGTTGATCTGTCAGATGGGTTGCTTGAGTTAATTTTTATATTGCTCATCCCTTATACTTAATAGTTATTGCTTTATCGTTGAAGGAAAATAATTGCTTCTCTTTTCGAGTTAAGTGCATCGGAGTTTATGGCAAAAATTTGAATGGAATCTCAATTAAAAACAAAAAAAGACGACCTGGAAAAGCTCGATGCAGTCGAAAGAAATTCGCATAGAAGCACGCGTTTGTTAAATACCTTCTTAATTAAAATACTGAACGGGTTTTCGCTGCTTAGTGCTTGAGACGACGAGATCGTGTGACGACGCAAATACAATACACAATACTAAAGCCCGCCCCCCTTATAAGAATTAACATATTCCGAAGCTGTGCGGATTTTACAAATAACTTTAAATTATGACACTCGGTGTATGTAAGTGGTAGTGGCCTTGCTTCACTTACAATCAGTGTAATGAAAATGTATTTTTCTTTCTGAAAAATTGATGGTGGAGTGCGTCAAGTTCTTCTTCGTATTCAAATCGAAAATTAAAAAAAAAACTTTAGTTCTTAACTAAGAGATGGCATTGCATTTCTAACGCCCTAACGGTCACGTTTTTATTTCGCAAATTGCAACGAAATTGGCGGAGGCGCCGAGGATCTTAATAAGCCTTCCTTGTTAACCAAAAGATGTCACTTTGGCTTTATCGCTTTAGGTTGTACTTAACCGAAGCTTTTTTGTTTTTGTATGTAATTTGCAAGAAAAGAGTCTATATAGATTAGAAGCCAAAAGTTTCTATTGTATACAAAGTCTTTTTTTGGACTTTCAAAACTATACAAAAAAAAAACAGAAAAGGAAAAGACAATCGATTTCGTTTTATTTCGATGAACAAATTAAGGCAAGGCAACAAATGCAACGTGGCTACCGTAAACATTCATCTCCAGGCGATTTCAGCCAAATGAATAATTGCAAAGCACAAAACCAACGTGCACACCCTTCAACGAGCCACGAAGGACCGGCTAACGTGCAAGCGTTTTTAGCGCATGTGAGATACCAAGAGGGAGGTTGAGAGAAGAACAGAATTAACTCACTTCATGACAAAGGAAGACGGAAACAATTCCGTATTGCGTATTGCAAGTCATCGTTTAATCGGCGTACAAATGAAACGCGCGTGGCAGAATAACGGAATATTCATATTATTTCACAATACAGGGCGACTGACAATACTAAAATGATTTTAACAGGATTTTCACCCGTAACAATCTTCTGGGGTGTTTTTACGTAAGTACATGTTAAAGATAATTGCATAAAATTAATTTTTATTTGAAGTACTCCACCATCCATCAAGCAGTGAAAAAAGAAGAAAACAAATGACTATCATAATATTTTCGAAAAGGAAAGAAACACAGAAATCTGAAATAAAATTCCTTAAGTTCTGAAAAATGGTAAACAAAAACAAGAACAACGAACAACAAAACAACAAAAACAAGAAAAAATGAAAAATGTTTTGGACGACTTGAGAAAGCCAATGGAAATGAAAAAGAAACGAACATTTCTGAAGAAAGATCGTAATATCATTTACTGTCATGTAATATCATTTAATAACAGTAACATAACTTTTGGAAAAAGTTTAATCGAAATAAAAAATAAAGAAAACGACAGACGACCTACAAAAGGTAGATAAATAAATAAATGTCTTTATTGGCGAAGGTCGGCTATTAACCGCTCTTCCACCTAACCATACAAAATTAGAATTAAATTTAAACAAATGTAACAAATAGATAAAAAGAAAAACAAATGATGATCCTAATTTTACGGAAAAAAAACGTAAAAAAATTAAAATAAATTTTTGATTACACGTTTCATTTCTGAAGAAGGGTCAACAGTTAGTAACAAAAAAAAAATGAAAATTTTTTGATGATTGAGAAACCCAATCGAAATCGGAAAAAAATAAAAATCCCTCAAGAAAGTAAGAAGAACAAATGACTGAGACAATAAATATGCAGAACGAATTGTAGATTTAAAATTTCTTTCAAAAAAATTATGCATTATAAACAAATGATGATCGTAATATTCGCCAAAGAACGAATTTTTTATTTATTTTTTATTTTGATATCACTAAACACAGCAAACAAATGAAAACAAAAAGAACATTTTTTACTCTTGGAAAAATACAATCAGAATAGAAAAGAAAGAAAACGATAGTTTCAAAAGGAAAAGAAGAAAAGATATACAAATGACGATCGCAAATTTTCCGAAAGGCAAAAAAAAGACAGAAAAACAAATGAAGAATACAATAACAATAAAAGCAACAATAAAAAGGATAATTTCAAAAACTGTTAGGAATAGTTGAGGACGAATTTCAAATTCAAAAACGGTCGATAAAAAATGAATTAATTGTTGCTGCTTAATTTTGACAAATCAGCAGCACCATCTATTGAGTTTTTCCTGAAATACTGCAGTATCTCTTTTTCCAAAACTATAAATTGAAGTCATTATTGCAGCTAATGTTTTGAGAAATCGTAGCGCCATCTGTTGTTAATTCCTTGATTTAATGTAGGTTCCTTTTCCTCGTGAAGTTTTAAAATAGATTGAATATTGTTGCTGTTTTTTTTAATCAAATTGTGGCGCCATTTGCAGGGTTTTTCTTAAGCTGTTGCCGTTATTTAAATATTTTGTTGCTTTCTAAAGTTCTAAGAAATCGTAACGCCATCTACTGAGTTTTTCTTGAATTACTGCAAAGCTTTAAAATGAATTTATTGTTGCTGTCGGATTTTTGACAAATCGTAGCACCATCTATTGAGTTTTTCTTGAATTACTGCAGTACTTTTTTTTGAAAAGCTTTAAAATGATTTAATTATTTAATGTTTTGGGAAATCGTAGCGCCGTCTATTGATTTTTTTTATTGAATGTAGTTTCTTTTGCAGTTTTAAAATGATTTGAATATTGTTGCTCTTTTTTTAATCAAATCATAGCGCCATCTGTTGGGGTTTTCTTGAGCTCGTATGAGCTATCGTATCGATTTTCAAAAACAGAAACCTTTGAAAATTTGAAATTTGAGGAGGACGAAAACAGGTTTTATTTCGTTTCTCGAAAGACAACGTCACTTCCGGATAACAAATTAAAAAAACTGCGATGAAAGTTGTCGACAGTGACACGTAGAGGCTCTTTGTCTGCAAATTCTAAACTGGTATTCTCATAAATATAATAAACAGTCACTACAAATTACATAGTTTGAAAAACTACTTAGACAAGAAGCTTTCGTTGTCAACCAAGAGATGTCACTTTGGATTTAGCACCTTAGGTAATTATCCAAGAGTTCTTTATTTTTATTTGCAAATTGCAATACGAAAGTGATTAAAATGTGATCAGCTTTTAAAAATTATTCTTATTCAACAGTTTTATGTTTTCTATTTGCCATCTGCAACTAAATTGCATCATTGTAAAAGCGGAAATCTTTTTGTTAACCAAGAGATGGCAGCAGGTGACCTAAAGAATCTCAGATACTTATCCAGAGGCCTCTTTAAAATACTGCAGGCGTTGCATTGGCAAATGCCAAATAAATAAATCACCTAAATTCATATCCATCATTATTATAAAAAGAAAATAATTTATCTTATTAGGTATCTTATTAGGTATTGTTGTTGATATTGTTTTTAGGAATTTGTTGCAAGTCGGTTTTGAACGCAGAGAGCTTCCTCTGAACGGCCCTATTTGGGGCCTCATCAGCAAATTGGAAGGCCGTTTGTCATTTCCCACGCAATTTTAGGTGCAGAATTGGCCGCAAGATGTCGCCACCTAAACTGTTACTGGTATTGTTGGTATTGGTTATTAGTAAAGAAACTTCTTCTCGTCATCAAGAGGCAGGCACTCCCAACACGTGTTCTGTAATCACATATTTTGGGGATTTACTAACGAACGTTAATTTTTTGACAAAATTTATAAACAAAATCAAATGTGATACTGTTCCACCCACCCCAAAATTCTCTTGTTTTTGGGTTTTTAATTAATAAATTTTTTTTAAATTTAATTTCGAGATGATTTTCCTTTCTTTTTGGGGGAAGAAATTTCCAAAAGAAACAAAACATTTACGTTACGTTTGAAGTTTGCAACAAAATGTTTTCAAAAACAGAAGGTATACATAAGTTTGTAGTCAATTGTACAGTGTGATCAACAATGATTGAATGTGCCGTTCTGCAATAATAGTTTATTGTCCGCACGGCGCGGTGTTGTGTAGAAAGTCATGTCTTTGATTATACCTAAATTATGCATAAATGCAAAATGATTTTGGAAATATTTCAGATACAAACTTCAATTATTGTTGATCACGATGTACATTAGAGTTTGAGTCTCGATTTTTATAATGACTTTGGGAGTTATCGCTTTCGTTATCTTTTTATGTATTTAATTTCGCGATGTTTTTTTCTTCTTTTTGTGAAAGAAATTTCAAGAGAAACCGAAACTGTAAAATGAAAATCAAATGTTTGGTCCTTCGAGCAGGATCTTCCTTGTTCGTTTTATCCAAGTTGAAAGATAAGATTGTCATAGTCAAATTTAATCTCTTAAGATCCTTTCTTTTTTTCTCTAAATAACGATTTTCTTAGTTTTCCTTCCGTTGTTTAATTTCGTCGTGGCTTTTTCTTCTTTTTTAAAAAGAAATTTCTGGAAAGGAAATAATGACTGTCGCGATAAAACGTTAATAAACTTAAAAATTTAGTAAATAACACTTAATTCATAAATAAATGACTTTAATAATTGACAATAAATTATTTGATCCTTCGAGCCGGATCACAGGTTCTTTAACCAACTAATTAAGCACCTTAAAAAACATTTCTCCGAATTAAGTTCGTGATTTTCAAATTTACATATTTTTCTGTCTATTGAATTAATCTATTAATCTATTAATTAAGCGAAAATTCAATGGTGCCATCTATGTCGACTTCTCTATTTTCGACTTTTTCTGCTATTTATTTTGATTTAAAAACCAATATGCAGTGGCGTCATCTGTACAGATTCCTCCGAACTAATTTCATGATTTTTAAATCTTTCTGCCTCTTGATTTAATTTATGGTATTTGTTTTAATTTAAAAGCGAAAATTCATCGGCTCCATCTGCATAGATTTCTCCGAACTAGTTTCGTGATATTCAAATTTTTCTGCCTTTTGATTTACTTAATCTAAAGCGAAAATTCAGTGGCACCATCTGTGCCGGTTTCCCTAAACCACTTTCGTGATTTTCAATTTTTTCTGCCATTTGTTTTAATTTAAAATTGAAAATTCAGTGGCACCATCTGTACAAATTTCTCCGAACTAATTTTTGGATTTTGAAATTTTTTCCGTGATTTTATTTAAAGCGAAGATCTAGTGGCGCCATCTGTAGAGATTTCTCCGAAATTACAAATTTTCAAAATTTTTCGCCATTTGATTTTATTTAAAGCGAAGTTGTTTGGCCTCTTTATGTGTGCGATGGCTTATTATGTAGCAAGTTGGTTGCTATTTGTGAATTCTCACACAGTTTTAGGTCGAAAATCGGCCGCGAGATGTCGCCACCTAAACTGTCGTTAAAACCATTTCGTGTTTGTCGGAGTTCATTAAGGCCTAGTTGTACAATTCCAGCTTAATTTTAAGCCAAAGCTTAAACTCTTAACAACAACAATTGTTGAAATAAAACTAGCAGTGTACAACTGCGCCTAATTATTATTATTTCCTTAAATTGATTTGCGCCCTCGTTTTACATTTTCTTATAATTTAATTCTGTGGCGATTTTACTTTCTTCTTCTGAAAGGGAATTTAATAGTAAATTTGCTACTAAATTTCGCGATTTTATAAACAATATTTTTGGAATATTTTCTAGATCTTCTACGAAGAATGCAATTTAAAAAAAATTAAGAGCGCCCTCTCTTAGTCTATGTGGAAATTAGGTTTACCTAAATTTTTCTAAAATAAAATTCACTTTAAAAAATCGCGAGTTTAACGAAAACACTCAGGCTGGGTTTCTCAGTCCTAGTTTAACTTTAAACTCCTGTTTATTTCCATAGGAACAATTGATTTTATAATTGCTACTATGGGAATAAACAGGAGTTTAAAGTTAAACTAGGATTGAGAAATCCAGCCTAAGAAAAACTTTTTGGCGCAACTAACTAACTAATTGCTTAAAAAATTGAGAGATTTGAACTGTTTCAAAGTGAACGCCATCTATGGGCGAATCATAAAAGCGTCTTCAAGTCATCGTTATTAAAAACAATGTTTTAATTGTCGACGTTGAGGGCAGAAGTCCTCAAATTATAGATTTAATTTAGCAGTTGTTTAAGTCGGAATAGTTTCATTTCGTTTATTTTTAATTAATTTAATATCCAAAGTCCAAAAGAAGTCTCATGAATGCCACGATTGATTATGTATTATTTGTTATTATTCATCCACCATTGTCATCTCCAGCAGCGTCCATCTACATATATTCTTTTGGTTTCATTTCGTTTTTGTTTTTATTTATTTATTTACTATTTTTTTAATGAGGAAAGAAAAGAAGACCTGTATCTCTTTGTCGCTAATATTAAGGGCTAGTTGTACAATTCCAGCTTAACTTTAAGCCTAAGCTTAAACCCTTAACAGCAATTGTTGAAATAATCGTTGTTATGGGTTATGGGCTTCAGCTTAAAATTAAACTCTCTTTGTATGTACATACAACTGGGCCTTAGTGTATGTATTTCAAAATCCTCAAACGGTTACGCGTATTTTACCCACACCAAGGTTAACGGACCTGCATAACTCATTTAATTTATTCATATCCTCCTTATGGATTTATGGGCGGGCACGCGATGCGTCGTCTTAAATTTCCAAGAAAGAGCGGGGTGGGGGGTGCATAAATATGAACGGGAATTCGATCAAGATCATCTGCAAATTTGGAACGCGTTCGGCATTCATTCTTCGCGCTGCTTCGAGTGGCCGCATGGACGTGACATTTTTCATCCGCGCGCCGCCATCTCCAAGAAGCGCGATTGGCGTTTCCTAATTGAATTTTTGCGGCGATCAATTCAACCGGATCTATTTGCGGAACAAATCGAGATGATTTTTATTCTAAATATTCCCCCGGCGGCGCGGCGGCGGGTTTGTGTTCAGAAGAAACCGAAAACTAATGACGAGGAAATGAGTCAATTGAATTGAAGGGCAAACTGGTCCTGAAGGTGCATAAATCAGAATGCGGATTCACATTCTTCTCTAATCACTATAAGTACAACAATTTGGAATTCTGGAATTGATTAAAGCTAGGGCCGACGCTGGGTAATTTCCCACCTGAATTGAGTCTTACATTTTCCGCCCTTTCTACTGGTCCTATTTGCCCGAAATTTAGCCCGAAAAGTGCATGAGTGCCATCTCTTTGTCAGCTAGTGAACTATTTCCAAGACAATTTTAAGGGCACTTCGGAATAAAACAAATTAAATGCCTCATTCGACAACGAGTACATTATAATAATAATAATAATAATAATTTATTATTTCCAACATGACTACAGAAAATAGTATAGGGAAATCGTCAGTTATAATAAGTAATATATGAGCGCCATCTATTTATAAACTGGTGAACTAAAATTTCCAAGACCATTTCAAATATTGCTTTATGACTAAGGACAATTCAGAATAAAAGAAAAATGTCTGGAAATAAAAAAAAAGGAAGGCAAGAGAAAGATTTGTTTGCAAACCAAAATAACACAGAATTTTGTCTCGCAAGAAAATCATCATTCGACAAAGAACAAATTATGAGCTCCGCCTGTTTGTCAGTTGTTGTTTAAGACAATTTCAAGTTGTATCGCAATTCATAATAAATTGAATAGAATAAAAGAAAAACGGTATTTTGTGTCAAAAGAAAACCATTCAACAACATTCATCAACCCCGTGGCGGGGTTATTCTTCGACTTGACCCGCGCTTTCGACTGCCTCGACATTCGAATAATCTGTGAAAAACTGTACGTATTGGGAGTCAGGGGTACAATTCTCAATTGGTTTGAATGCTATTTAAGCTCCCGAAAACTAAGCGTCAGGTTGCAAAACGCAATATCCTCCGAATATGAGGTTAATCATGGGGTTCCCCAGGGGTCTGTGCTAGGACCACTGATCTTCTTACTATTCATAAACGACATGGTTGAGCATGTTCAAGCCGAAAAAATCATACTTTTCGCGGATGACACGTCCATGGTTGTCGTAGCACAGACACCAGAGGAACTACAGCAAAAAGTTCATGAACTATCTATTAAATTTAGTAACTGGTGCGCCAGAAACAAACTTATTATGAATTTGCAAAAAACAGTAGTGATAAATTTCTTCAATAGGAAAAATCGCGGAAGAGAAACTTTTATGATAAATGACCACAACATAGAACCTTCCGGTTCAAGCAAATTTTTGGGACTAATAATTGACGAGCAATTAAACTGGCAGGAGCAAATAGCCATGGTTTGCAAACGTCTTAGTACCGCTTATTTTGCTATTTCTTAGTTGAAAAACGTCCTCACAACTGATAAACTAATTGAATTGTACTACGCAATAGCTTACTGTCATCTGTCATATCATGTAATTCTATGGGGTAATGCTACAAATGTCAGTAGAGTTTTCTTGGCGCAGAAGCGGATAATAAGATTAATTTTTAATATTCACCCTAGGAATTCTTGCAGGGAAACCTTTAAAAATAGTGGTTTGTTGACACTTCCAGCTATTTATATGTATAAATTTTTAATACACGTCAAAACCAATTTTCAAGTCTATTCTAAAAATTCTAATTATCACAATTATGATACTCGTTCAAAACATTTGTTTGTGACTCCACCACACAATTCCAAAAAGTTTGAACAATCACCGTCCTACATGGGCGTTAAATTCTTTAATAAGCTGCCGGATACGGTGAAATCATTAAATTTAAAATCATTTAAAAATGTGGTAAAAAGATTATTCTTGCGCCAAGGATACTATACTGTTACGGAGTTTCTCAATGAGGATGTGCGCAACATGTTTTAGTTTTTTAGTGGATGTAAGTTTACTCTATTTCATGTTATATGTACTTCAACTTTTGACATGTACATCCATTTTTTATAATGGCTAAGTACGAAAATAAATATGAATATGAATATGAATATGAATGAGCACATTATGAGCGCCACCTATTTGTAAACTATTTTCAAGACAATTGCAAATATTGCAATATAAATAACTAAGGAGAATTCAAAATCAAACCAAATGAATCAAAAAAAAAAGAAAGCAAGAGATGAATGATATGTTTACAAACAAAGTATTACATAATTTTGTTTCAAAAGGAAACAACGAGCAAATTACGAGCGCCATCTATTTGTAGAGTCGTGAACTATTTATTACCAAAAAATTCCTTTTCAATATAGAAAATCTCTAAAATTTGCTACTAAATTCAGGAGTAAATTTTGGAAAAAATCATTAAAAATACATTAAATACATTTTACAGAGCATTTCGGTAGATTAATATAACGCGTGATCAATATCTTTTCTAATCAAGTGACCTATGGAAAAAAATTATGTCTTTATTTGGTTCATTATTTCAAATGCCATTTGAATTATTTTTATTGCATTCCTATCGTTTTGTATAGGAATGCAATTTAAATGCGTAATTCAAGTGGCACTTGAAATAATAAACGAATAAAAGACACATGATTTTATTTCCATAGGTCACTTGATTAGAAAATATATTGATCACCTGTTATATTATATATTATACAGGGTGAATAGTGTGTTCTCGGGCCATATCTCCATAACTACTGAAGATATAAAAAATTTTCTGCACAATTTCTTTTTTAATTTAAGAGATCTACAACACAAAATTATTTTCATCTATACAGAGTGAATCAAAATAGTGGTGCCGTACATAACTTTTTTATTTCAAATGGCATGCCCTATATACGAGACCAAATTTGGATTGCCCCTAAAATTCTACACATTTTCTGTATACCATTGCCTATACCTAAACCTAACAGTTCTTGAGATATTTAACATATTGCCTAAAAACTGCCATTTACAGCTACTATTTTATTTATTCGTATTTTATTTATTTTTAACTCTAAGGAAAAGATTTTTGGTACAAATGTAGTTGATACATAAGCTTATCACAAGCCATTATTAAATGTACTTTTATCGCTACAGGGTGGTCACGGTAATAAACAAAATCTCAGAAATTTCAAATTGACAAAACTCACTTGCCCTAAATTTTTCTATCCTAAATTCTTCGTTTAATAAAGTACTTTCATTTTTGTTAAGTATGTTATATACCTACCTGAGATATTTTCTGAGATTTTCAGATCTATTTGAATTATTTCTCTTAAAATGAACACTTGTCTAAGGTGGCTGTGGAAAACCGGCAAACAATGAACCGGTTGACATTAATAATTATTTTCCAAAGTGTTAGACTGTTGGGAACTTGTTAAGACATGAATTATTAGATTTATTGAATTATTTCTTTACTAAACACTTGCATAGCCAAAGTTGGTTGCATCCGCTGGCAACGGGCTTGACGCTTGGTCGGGCAATTATAGGTGTGTGTGCGAATCCCCTCCTGGGACATATGGGTCCTATGTGAGAAATGAAACACTTATGTATGTGTTGGATTGTGTTCAGGATTCATTTCGGCCCCTTCGAACTAGGTTTTCTGCGTTTCCCGGTTTGTAAGACGAATGCCGATGAAAAATACCTAGTAGGTCGGTCGCAGCCGCAGCTGGCAATATTACAATAGACAGCGTAACGCATCCCTAACAAGCTCATAGAGAGCTTGGGGCATGTATGACGTAAGTACAAAAAGATGTATAACTGTTTAAAGGAGTCACGTACTTGAACTAACTAATGCCTGTACATTATTGTCATCTGAAAATGAATTATTAAAGTCAACAGCTTCATTTGTTTGCCGTTTTCCACGGCCACCTTAGACAGTAACTCGTTTTAAAAGAAATAATTCAAATAAATCTAAAAATTTCAGAAAATAGCGCAGATAGGTATAAGATATACTTAACAAAAATGAAAGTACTTTATTAAACGAAGAATTTAGAATAGAAAAATATAGGACATGCTATTTAAGAAAATTGAGTTTTGTCAATTTGAAATTTCTGAGATTTTGTTTATTACTATGACCACCCTGTAGCGATAAAAGTACATTTAATAATGGTTTATGATAAGATTATGTGTCGACTACATCCGTACCAAAAATCTTTTTCTTAGAGTTAAAAATAAATAAAATATGAATAAATAAAGTAGAGGCTGCAAATGGCAGTTTCTAGACAAAATGTTAAATATCTCAAGAACGGTTAGGTTTAGGTATAAGCAATGGTATACAAGGTATGAAAATAATTTTGTTTTGTAGATCTCTTAAATTAAGAAAGAAATTGTGTTGAAAATGTTTTTGTATCTTCAATAGTTATGGAGATATGTATATTATAATATAAGTATATTATATTTTAAAACAAAACAATTTGAAAAGAATCGTGACAAAACAAAGAAAACAAAATAATCAAATTGTTTTTTGTTTTCCTTGTTTTATAAATTTTCGTATTTTTAAAAATTCTATTACATATTTTATTTTAAAAAAATTGTTAATCTATTTAATTGTGCTGTAAAATCGATTGTCTTTTGTTTTTATTATCATTAAAACGAATTATTAAAAACAAAAGACAATCGATTTTACAGCACAATTAAATAGATTAACAATTTTTTTAAAATAAAATATGTAATAGAATTTTTAAAAATACGAAAATTTATAAATTTGTACTATAAAATCGATTGTCTTTTGTTTTTATTATTATTAAAATAAATTATTAAAAACAACAGACAATCGATTTTACAGCACAATTAAATAGATTAACAATTTTTTTTTTAAATAAAATAGAATTTTTAAAAATACGAAAATTTATAAAACAAGAAAAACAAAAGACAATCGACTGCACAATTCATTAGATTAATAAATAACAATAAAAAAAAGTGTTAGGAAGGAAAGATGTCAAAACAACTAAAACAAATTAACAAACTTTTTTGAAAAAATATACATGTAACAATGTTTCAAAAAAGTAAAATAAAGCAGAAGACGCAACAAATCAGAATTCGCTGGAGTCATACAAACGAAAAAAAGCTTTCGACATGTTTCAACAGATGGCGCTGTTGAATATCTTATAACAACGCAAATCATTTTTGTGACCATCCAGAAATGACTCAGTTGAAACACTGACAAAACTGTTGTCATTGCTTGCACAGTATGGGTAACTGTTACCTGTATACGTAAACATCAAAATTAAAGACACTAAAAAAAGTGCTACCGACTATTTCAGTCTTTTTGACTGGCAATGTATTAGGAGCAGTGTTGCCAACTCGCTCGCTACAACTCCGTTCGACTGTAATTGGAATAGCGGCAATTGACGGTCTGCGCGATGCGGCAGCGTCAAGACAGCTTAAGGCGAGTACACAATGAATTTGCATAAAACGTAAGACATAAGACATAAGCCGTAAGAAACACATTTGCTTTGTTCTCGTTCTCGTTACATAGGCATAGGTCGAATTACTGTTACGGCTTATGTCTTATGTTTTACGCAAATCCGCTGTGTACGGAGCTTTAGGTTGGAGGGAGATGTAGCGGGATTTTTACAACCCGCTTGGCAACACTGATTGGGAGTATCTCTTAGAGTTCTCATTTATCATAAGAAAACAAAAGCACATCGCAAAGTGGAGAATGTTTTTTTATTAAATGGAACATCCCGTATATTGTTCTCTAAAAGAAAAGATCATTTTCCCGATTTCAAAAATACAGAATATGTTGATATTTGGAAGAGCCATTTGTGACATGTTTAAGTTTAAATTAAGAAGTGAATTTTGTCCGCTCTAGCCGCCATCTCGTACGTGATAGCTCATGGGGCAGAAGTATTCGGTGCTATTTGCTATCCACGGCACAATTTACTGGTCAGAAATTATTCGTGCTGCGGCGCGATTAATTGACACGTTTGCATTTACGCGCTAACTGTGCGTATGGCCGTTGGGGTTGCAATGAAGTTCTCGAGCTACTGTTCTGCTGATGAGGCCCCAAATAGGGCCGAAATAGATATACAGAATATGCCCCATTGCAATCCTGCCGACTTGCAACCAACAATTTTGCAAGTTTACGATGATACGCTCTAGCCGCCATCTCGTACGTCATAGCTCATCGGGCAGCAGTATTCGTTGCTGTTTGCTATTCACGGCACAATTTACAGGTCAGTAATTACTCGTGCTGCGGCGCGATTAATTGACAAGTAAATTAATGTTCAAAAATCAAGGCGGCCTGGAAAAAATTCTTTATTGTTAATTTTTGTTATATTTAAAACATACGAATTCATATTGTCATTTGCTGACTAAAACAGTGATTTTATAAGTTTTGAAACAATTTTTTCAAGGCCGCCTTAGTTTTCTAAATGTTAACATGTACATACAGGGTGTTTCCTATATTACATTCCAAAATTTTCTGTATATTGATATTTACGATATACAGAGTGTTCCAAAATTCAGTACGCAAATTGTGTGCGTGAGTAAAGTATGTCAAAATAGATAAATTTTGTTAATGAACTTATGTCCTAATATGCAAACTTACTGAAGTGCGATACAATAACCGATGAAAACATACAAGAAAATTAATAATTGTATTCAGAATGATATATGAAGTTATTTGTTATAATTTTATTTATAAAAATTGTTCAAAATTGTCAGGTGCTTGGTCTAGTGCGTTGTTTATTGTTCCAGGAACACGGTGTCAGTTGCCTTGTCTCGTGTGTCACTAGTTCTCATCGGTTATTGTACGCACGTCAGTAAGTTTGCATTTTACGACATAAGTTCATTCACAAAATTTATTTATTTTGACATCCTTTACTTACTCACAAAATTTGCGTACTGTATTTTGGAACACTCTATATAAGTCACAAGCGGCTCATCCAGATATCAACAAGTTATATATTTTTGAAATCGGGAAAAAGTAATCTTTTATTTTAGCAAATAGCAAACAATCTACAGAGTTCCAATTTAAAAAAAATTGTATTTTTAACTTTTGTCTGTAAAGTTTTTATTTAGATCTTAAAATAAAGCAAAATACGTACGTATTAAAAGAAACTGTACTTTCATCTAACAATTTACAAAAGATAAACCACTAAGGAACAATATTCAGAAAATAAATTAAAAAACAGGGTAACACCGAAAGAAATTAAGTCGCAATTAAAAGTTGTTATAAAACACTTAGGGGAGCCACGACAATAAAAGATTTAGACACGAAACGTGTGAACGATTGAAACAAGCAAAGGAGCAAAACTCAATTTATTTTTGGTATTTGTAGTTATGGGTGATTCAGGCAACTCGTTCGTTAAAAGTTTACGGAATTGCTTTCTCATATTTTGGATTTATAGATTACCGATAACGATCTAGGTAACTGTAATATTTTCAACTTTCGGACACTTCCGGCTATACCGGACGTTGCTGTCAACTTTCTTATTTTAAATGGAACATCCCATTTTTTATTACTTTTTTGAATTCCTTCCAGAATTCTAAACCAATTTTATACCGCATAAGATACAAGAAAAATGAACTGTTTCCTAGTTATTTTAATTTTTTATTAACCCTTAAGCACCTATGTGGTGTTGTCAACACCCCAAGCTTTTCTTTTTATTGTTTTTTGTATTTGTGTGTTAGTGAATGAGTCGAAATTGGCAGTACCTTTCATCCATTCGTTTCTCTAAAGCAATATAGCCTCACGCATCCTGTTTGATTGTTTCGTTTAGTATTAGAATTAAAATTTAAAGCCTCTGCGTAGCTGGGGTGTTTGTAGACCCCCACCTCACCATTAACGTGTACGGTACACAGGAGTAATCAAAATAATTTCAGGTTAAATTCTTATTATTTTCGTTTGTGCGCTAGTTAAGTTTTACAATTAAGATGGGAACACGATTCAGAACTTATGAAGAAGAACAGAGGTATCTTCAATCACTTTTACGAGAAGTCTTTCCAGAATCAGAACCGGGCCAAAATAATATGAGAGGTGCTGAAATTGGCGACAATTCCGATGCAGCAGAATCTGATCACCAAGAAGAACGTAGCGGAGGTGACACAGAACAAGAAGGGGGGGACGATGAATCCATAAATGTGTACCCTGGTCCATTTTTTAATTCGAAAGATGGCAAAACTAAGTGGAGAAAGATGTGTGGTCCAAAAAATGTAAGAACTCGTGCTCAAAATATTATTCTACAATTACCTGGCGTCAAAGACGCCGCTAAAGGTTTACAAACACCCATAGAATGTTTTAAACTATTTATTGAGGACGACATTATACAAAGGATTACAATAAACACAAACATTTTCATTGATACTGTAACAAATAATTATAAAAATAAGAGTGAAGCTAGACATACAACTGAGAGTGAAATCAATGCAGTGTTGGAACTTTTAATTCTAGCTGGTGCATTACGTTCCTCTCATAAAAATCTGCAGGATTTATGGGATAAAAATGGTTTTGGAATTGAGATATTTTATACCACTATGTCTATGAACCGATTCCTCTTTGTACTGCGTTGTCTTCGCTTTGACGACTTACACGATAGAGCTGAAAGACGTCGACTTGATAAATTAGCTGCCTTTCGGAAAATTTTCACAATTTTTGAAACAAACTGTAAGAATTTTTATTCAGTTGGTGAATACACAACTATAGATGAACAGCTAGTAGCATTTCGTGGAAAGTGTCCGTTCCGTCAATATATACCAAGCAAACCATCGAAATACGGTTTAAAAATTTTAACTTTATGTGATGCTAAGACTTGGTATACATTGAGCATGGAAGTTTATCTTGGAAGTCAACCTGAAGGACCTTATTGCGTATCAAACTCCGCACAAGAAGTTGTCAAACGATTGATAAAGCCAATCGAAGGAACCAACAGGAATGTAACTGCAGATAATTGGTTCTGTAGTATTCCTCTCGTATCAGAATTATCTAAGGTCAACCTTACACTCGTTGGAACTTTGAGAAAAAATAAAAAAGAAATTCCAAGTGAACTGGTAAATATAAAGGATAGGCCTATTCGAAGTAGTATATTTGCTTTTCAAGAAAATGTAACCCTAGTGTCCTACGTACCGAAAAGGAACAGAAATGTAATACTCATTTCTTCTATGCATTTCGACGATTCAATTGATCCTAAATCAGGGGATGATAATAAACCAGAAATTATTACAATGTATAACGCGACTAAATCAGGTGTAGATGTGGTGGATGAAATGTGTGCAACTTATTCGACTTCCAGTTGTTCTTTAGATTAGTAGACTTAGCCGGCATAAATTCGCAAGTTATTTATACTGCTAATAATCCAGACACGGCTTTGGTAAGAAGACTATTTCTTCGTGAAATCGGATTATCGCTGGTAAAACCACAGATCTGCAAAAGGGCTTCTAACTTGCACGTTCCTAAGTCTCTCCGTGAAAAAGCTGCAAGAACTACTAATTCAAAAGATGTACATAATCCTGGAACTTCTGGAACGCAATCTAGAAACCCACGTAAAGAAAAGCCTACAAGATGCACTATTTGTCCGAGAAACAAAGACATCAAAACGAAAACTTATTGTGCTAAATGTATGAAAAGCATGTGTCTCAAACATATGCAAAACATTTGCGAAACTTGCTCAAATAGTATATCAGTTGAAGAGGTGGAAAATTAGACTTTTATGTCACTATACAGATTTAACGTATTTAGATATTTGCGCATACGGATAGCAGAATAATAACCACAATAAATACTAAATAAAAAATAGTTTTCTGACTTTTTGATTGAACAATACTTTTCAAGTTATAGTTGTGCAATTATATACAGTTATTCAGTTTTCATTTTCGAATATCATCCTACTATAAGTATGCACAAATATCAACACACCCTGTACAGTACGTTGTTACTTTGAATTTTATTTTTAGTTACACCTGTTTATTATTTAGTTAAATAGTAGTTGATTTAATTTAACTGTATTACTTTTCAGTATTATTTCTCAATAGTGTGCTATGAAAATAAAAGTAATTTTCATTTTTCAATTCATCAATCTAGCAACTGTCAAAAAATAGTTTAGCTATGGCTATGGCTAACCACGAGCGAGAATATTCAAACGCAGACCTAATAAATGTATTTTTTATTTATGGCGAATGTGGCAGAATTGTTAGCAGAACTTGTCGTGTGTTTAATGAGAGATATTCCCACTTACAACCAATGACTAGCACAAAGTATAGAAAACTTCAATCAAATTTTCTATAATAACGTAAACGTTTTAGCATATTTCCATGCAACACCGCATGCTTCAATAAGAAGATCTGCTTCAGAAAACCTGGGACTGTGTTACTGGTCTATTCAGGGAATTCTTGAAAAAACATAAAATGCATGCCTATTCCATTTAAAATGTGCAAGCTTTTCGCCCTGGCGACGAAATATGACATGTACATACAATTTTGCAAGGCAATGTTAATCAAAATTCAGGAGGATCAGAATTTTTTGAAAAACATTATTTGGACAGACGAATCAAAATTCAGCAGGGAGGGAGTCACAAATAGAAGAAACTTGCACTTTTGGGCCCAACAAAATCTGAAATTGATACGTGACGCAAATTTTCTTTAATTATGTTTTTTCTTTAATTATGGACAACCGTATTTGTTTTGAAATTTACAATGAAAATTTGAATTCAAATAAATATCTGAAAATTATAAGGGGAATTGTATCACATTTCTTGGATGATTTGCCACTTAATGTTTTAAATAAATGTTGGTATCAATCAAATGGATGGAGCTCCGGCACATTCCAGCTATGAAGTAGGTACATCGCGATTCGGTCCAATTCCATGGCCCCCCAGGTCTCCCGATTTGTCACCTCTTGATTTTTTCCTATGAGGAACCATTAAAAATAAACTGTATTCAACTCCTGTGAATACCAAGGAACAACTGTTACATCGAGTTAGAGCTGCTTTTGCTGAGCTAGATGTACAGATGATTACAAAATCCACAACCGAAGAAGTTAATAAAAGAATTTTATTTCGTCTAGATAATAACGGAGGTTACATAGAACAAATATTATAAATGAGACCAAATGAGACGGTATTATAATTCCATATTGATTTAGTTATGTTTTAACTTGAAATTGTTAAATATTTGATTGTATTTGTCTAAACATGCATCAAATGTAAACAAAAATACACTTGATACCGTGTGGTACACTTAATAAATTTATGTTTAAGTATTTTTCTTGGATTTTGAGAGTGAAGATAGCTTACTTGAAACTTATGCTAGAAATTAATTAAGAAAAACACTTCTTTTTTTAATTTTCATAGCACACTATTGAGGAATAATACCGAAAAGTGAAAAAAATCGATATGTCAAAGATAAAATCATCAATAGCAAGTAAACGGTAAGAGATAGGTATAGGGAAAGCTGATACAGAACGAAAGAACACTTAATTCTAAATCACATGGCATAAAAATATACCGGGTGTTCCATTAAAAAATAATTGCTTTTGGACAGTTGAACTTGGTCCGAATTGGAGTTACTTTTTAACTACCCTGTAAATAATTAAGTATAAAATTGAATATAATCTGAAAGAAAATATCTAAGAAACAGACAGAGAGAGAGAAAAATTAAACAAAATCCAAATCGTATAAGATGAGATTCCGGGAAAAAAATCTGAAATCAAATGAAAGGTTTCCGAAGCGCACCTACAACAGAGGCAAAGATTAAAGTAAAAGGAAAACGTAGGGAAAATTGAGAGAACAATAAAGCAACAAAAGAAAAGGTATTTCTAACGGTTAGAAGAAAAAAAAAGCTCAATAAAAAGAAACAAAAAGAAAAAGAAAAGAGTGGCACACAGCACAAAGGAAGAAAGAGGCACATTCATAGGATGGATACAAGGTTTTAGAATAAAAAAAAGACGATTAAACCAAATTAAGAGAATATCTCGAAGAAACTAAAAGATCAACGTTGACAAAATTCGGGATACTTGTAAAATACACAAGTCGAGGCCCTTTTAAGAAAATCGGAAATGAAGAAGAACGCCGAAGGATGAAAGATGAAAAAGGTTTTCGAAGCAGATCTAGAATAAAAGCGAAGGTCAAACTAAAAGGAAGAAGGAAAAATGCTAAGGCAATTGAGACAACGACAAAACAATAACAAAAATGAATCATCTAAATCCCTTTAAAGTAGTTGCACGGAAAATGGGACAAAGAATAACGTCCTGGGACAGATTTTGGAAGCAAAATAAAAAAAGTCCAAGGAATGAGAAAAAATACTGAGAAATTTCAGACAACAGTATAAAAAGGGGCAGATTTAAAAGAAGGATACGATGCAAAAGCAATGGACAATAGGACACCAAATAAGGTGTTAAGGAAGAAGAAGATTTCTGAGAAACTAAAAGAACAACGTTACTGGAATTAAGGATATATATCCAAAAGAAAGGATTGCCGGCATATAAAGTCAGAAACAGAATGAAAGGTGAAGAACATAAAAAAGAAAATGTCGACGAAATGAGACAACATTAACAAAGGAAAGCATAAACGGAAAGAAGAAGAGATTTTGGCAAAGAAGAGTGCCTAAAAAAAAGAAAGGACAAACTTGTAGGGCGAAAGGCGAAGCAAAGATAATTAACAATAGAATAGCAGATGACATATTGAAGGAGATGGTTTTTAAAGCAAGATAAAAAATGATCAATTAGAGTACTGCATAAAGGAAGAAAGGAAAGAAGCTGACAATCGACAATAGAAGTCAGCAGATGATGTGTTAAGGTAGAAGGCTTTAAAACAAGGCAAACTAGATAAAACCAAAATAAAAGAAGATCTCGCAGAAATTAAAAGAACAACGTTAACAAAATTTTGAATACTTGTAAAGGATAGAAGGCTATTAATGTGGCCTACTGTAGGCCAAAAATTAACATCATGGATTTTGTTTTATAAAAATGGCAATATCATAAACAAGGTACTGCAAATTGAATTTTTTAATAAAAAATTGAAATAACTCGGAAACAGTTAATTTTTCTTGTATCTTATGTGGTATAAAATTGGTTTTGAATTCCGGGAGGAATTCAAAAAAGCAATAAAAAATGGGATGTTCCATTTAAAATAAGAAAGTTGACAGCAACTTCCGGTATAACCGGAAGTGTCCGAAAGTTGAAAATATTACAGTTAAATAGATCGTTATCGGTAATCTATAAATCTAAAATACGAAAAAGCAATTCAAATGGGAAGTCCGTAAACTTTTAATGAACGGGTTGCCTGAATCATCCTGTATAATGCACACTTTGATTTGACAGTTGTACCATCTTCAAGAATTTTCAATTTTCAAGAGCTTACAGAAAATAAAAGAGAAAAATAAAAATAATATTTGTCAATTGTGAACAGCCAAATTACCCTAAAAATTTTGAGCCTGTTTCGCAATTTCATTGTTACGTGAAAATGTGACATCGTCACTTATTTAGAATTTTCTGCGTGCGGTCCCCTACCATTTTAAGAAAAATCGACAAAAATTTATTTAAAATTATTTACTTTATTATACTCAGGCCCGGTTTTTCAATATCAAGTTAAACTGTAACTTTCGGTTTATTTCCATAGCGACAATTGTGTTCTTATGGGAATAAACTGAAGGTTAAAGTTAACTTGCGATTGAAAAAACGGGCCTAAGGGCCGATATTATAAAGGCAAGTTAGCTTTAACTACCCATGGTAACAATTGTGGACACAATTGTTGTTATGGCAATAAAGTGGGAGTTAAAGTTAACTTACTTTTATAATACCGGGACGTACTCACTTAAAAATATTGAGTCACTTTTACTTGAAGTGAACAACTTTTTTTTAAAACTTTTTACTTCGGTTTTCTTTTTAATAATGTACTTTTAATTTTTTTGACTTTTATTTTCTTTCCTTGAAGTTCCACAAAAGTTTCAAGACAAAATAAGCACCTACAAATACCAATTGTACTTATGTACCACGACGCTCACTTAAAACGATACTCCTGTATGCAAACCGCAAGCTTCTAGCGTTTACAAATAAATTTTAAAAGTGTAATGTTCAAATTTCAAAAATTCTGCAAAAGTTTCGACACATTTCGATACGTTAAGCAAATTTTTCTTTTTTATATAATGAAGCAAAAATTTATAAATTCACTCCCCAGGTTAAAAAGAAAACTTACGAGGACTGCTTACGTAAAAACAAGTCTCACAAATGCATATCGGATATCGGCGCTATAGAGGGATGATAATGGGGGATTGCAACGATAAAGGGCAAAGAGTAACCCTACCTGTTGATCCTGCTCCGGCGAGGGTAGGAAGCCACCACTGTCCAGGCAACCGTTTAACTCAGGGTTAGCGACATCGGCGTCGGAACGCTCGCTCCTACCCCACTCTACGCTTTTCGCACATCATCATCATCACCATCACCATCGCCGCCGCCACCGCCACCACCACCACCGCCGCTTCCTTTATTTCTTTATTTAATTGACCGCGCACGAAGTGAACGGGGAGGGAGTTTTTCCCATTTACATCCTCAGATTAAACAGGGACGTGTATTTTGAGGCGTGAATGGAATTATTTATTTGGAAGGGTTTCATTGAATACTTTACATTTAATCTGTTTCTTTGAAGCACTTACGTAAAAATAGACGACGTGGTTAATTTCATGTTTATTTAATTTTTATAGTTATAATTAATATTTCTTTGAAGTAGTCAACTTCGTGGTTCTTGACAGAAGTAAACATTTTTTATTTATGTGTTTTCAGCTCTTGCTGAAGTTCTAAGAATGTGTTTTTTTTTTTTTAATTAAACTCAATGTGTATACGAGGGATGTTCAAATATTTTCGTACCCAGCATCAAAGACTTTGGATTATGTTGTCCCCTACGTTTATTTATTATCATTATTATTTAAATTGTCAAACGACCTGCCTATTTCAATCAAAAATTACTCAACTTTAAAGTGATTTTTTTTAAGTAGTCAATAAGTACTCTATGACTACGTTTATCTCGTACGTTCAATCCGATTGAGATTTCAATCGATTGAATCCCGACATAAATAGATCTAATTTGTCACTTCAATCCGATCGAGAACATAACTCAATCCGCCTGAAAGTGGGGATTGGATTGACGAAGCCGCTTGAAAAATAGCTAATATAAACACGGATGCAAATTTTGGCTGGGTCCGACTCGTGGTTAAAGTAGTCTACCCATGGCGGACCATCGATCAGACGGTCGAGTGGTTACGTTTTAAAATGCGATCACGGCGCCCTTGGTATGACCAGGAGTCTGACAATGAATCGGACGAATTCGACTATGTTTGTCAACGAGTCGGACTGGCTAACTTCATGTTACATAACCATGTTATAATATCAAATTACTAGCACTGCCATTAATTTATTTCTAAATTATCCATGTCAATTTCAAGCGGATTGAGGTAGATGATCAAAAACAGTTCAGATTCACGAATCCGCTTGAAATCTCAATCGGATTGAACGTGAGAGATAAACGTAGTCTATGTCATCTAAACTGCAAACGAGAAACTTATTATAGTTTTTTTTTATAATACCTGTCAGATTCCTAATTTCTAGTAATTTCCTAACATTCAAGTAACAGGTATCAATATCAGAAATATGTGACAGGTATTATAGAAAAAAAAAACTGAATATAGTATAATGTCACGGTTTTAAATTTGGAGTCAAAATGGCTCCAATTGCTGTACTCCAGAAATTAAAAACGAACGAAAAATTGTTTGATAATAACAATATTTTATTGAGCCTATAAATCTTATAGGCTCAATAAAATATTATTATTAAATAAAAGGTTCGGTTTTAATTTCTGGAGTAGCGCCTATAAGTTCAAAATGTGAAATGGGCTAAGTCTTAAGACAAAGGAAATGGTTACATAAAGTTCACAAACTAAATTCAATAAGAAATTGTGCACCACCTATTGACAATCACTTAAACTTTTCTTGAATTTGAACTTCTTTTTTACTTATTTCCATTTAACTTAAACATTTCTTCTTTCTAATTTTGCAATTCCGTTTAAATTTTGCTCTATTTTTAAAATGTTAATGTTCACAGTTAAGGTCCGTTCGTTTGTCTGCTCTAATCAGGTTAGAGCAACTTGAGTAACGAGTAAGGCGTTCGTTTGTATTCGAGCAAATGATCTAAGTTTGTTCGTTTGTTTCGAGCAAGTAACTTGAGATCACATCGAGCAAGAAAAGTTGCTCGGTCTGCAGAGGTGGAGTGAGAAGAGTAGAGCAGGAAACATAACCTCTAAATTTAATTTTGGTGCTAATATGCCAATAATAAAATCGTTTCATCGCGATGTGCAAAATATTTATTATATTTTAGAAGGATCTGGAAAGTGAACAACTATCAATAAACGCATATTAAAGATAGGTCTTCTGTTTTAGATGATTTAATATTTTTGGAAGTTACGTCAGTCATAATCAGCTGTTTCTAATTGACATTTTTATATTTGATTGATGTTCGTTTGTGAAATACTTCGAACGTTCGAACTTACTCTTGTAGTCATGTGATTATGATCTGACTGCTCGATTTGAGCAATTTAGATCACACAAACGAACAAACCTTTAGTATCATTGTGAGCATTATTTTTGGTCCAATAAAATTATTTTCGCTAAAGATGATTGGCAACACTGAACGTCTGCTGACGTAAAGAGGACTATGGAGGCCCTATTTCGATTAAAAATTATTCAACTTTGAAGTGGAGATTCTGCCAAGATTTATAGAAGAAGTAACGAGTGTTTTTTTTTCATTTGGCGTCGAAGTTGGCCATAAAAATTTCATTGTGAACCAACATCCTTATGACAGTTGTTAATTTGACGTTTGAACATGCAATTCCTAACCTTGCTTTCGAACTCAACAGTCAACAGTACGATAGGTCGACACAAGAATGTAATCTATTGTAATAAATGAGAAATGACAATAAGAATGAGATGTGTTGTAACAATAAAGACAGACAATAAGAAAATAAAATTTACAACAAATAATCAAAATTGTGGTGCGTTCACAATAAGTACCTTGTCACGGCCAAATTTAAAAAAAAGGTTATAAAAGGTTATAAAAGGTTATTAAAGATTTTAGATTTTTATTAAATTAAATGATTTCATGTACCTAATTAATCATAGAGAAGTTACACAATACTATTTTTTTAAATAATTTCTCTTATTCTTTATTGTGAATTTTCTCAAATGTTCGTTTTTGAATATAAATCTTAACGTGACAATATAAATATGATTCGTGATTACGAATTAAAAAAAAAGCTTCATTAGGGCTGACTTTGAAACTAACCTACTTATACAGGTGTATGTTAAATACCGTTTCCATAGCAAAAAATAAATTCAGTCATTCTTTTCTTAACCTTCTTTTGCTAGAATGACTTTCTTCGTTTATTTTATTTTTTTCTTATACATACCACGTGTCCACCGAGTGTGGTTTTCTTTTATGGCGTTTAAACCATTTAATATAGGAAAAAATTTCAAACGCTATCATCCTCTAATATAAAACTCTATACGTTAAATTTATTTGCACTTACACAGGGTGTTCATTTTACAAGTGTCAGCAACTATCTTTAATATTTCAAATGGAATGCCCTATATATTATTACGTTTTTTGATAGATCTATCAATTTGGAAATATTTCTATACCTAAACCTAGTATTTACCGAGATAAACGCCATCAACGAAGAAACATCTTAAATGCAGGCCCTTTTTAAATTGGTTCTAACTTGCTTAATTGAAGAGCCTTCATTATTAGTTATTAACGTATAATTACACATGCTTTAAGCTAAGTAACACTATATTAAACAAACCTGAAAACTACGCAGTTTGTTGGTGGCTGGCAGTTCTTTCTACTGAATTTAGAAGTTTTTCTTATGGAACACCCTATAAGTAAAATCATCAACCTAGAATTAAATTTGCTATCTTTTCCCAAACAAAATCCTATACCTATATACAGTTTGTGAGATAATTCTGGTTTTCTTTTTGCTTCATGGTTTATATCATTTTTAGGGTGCTATGAATGTCAACAAAATTGTCTTTTAGCTTTTAAAATTTATATTCAACGATTTCCTGATAGAAGACAGCCAAATGCAAAGACTTTTCGTAAATTAAAGGAAAGACTTGAAAGAACAGGCAATGTTGCAAATGTTATTTCTAATAATATTAACTTTCATGGCATCGTAATAATATATAGGGTATTCCATTTGAAATATTAAAGGTACTTGCTGACACTTGTAAAATGAACAGCCTGTGTAATTGCAAATAAATTTAACGTATAGAGTTTTTTTATTAGAGGATGACAGCGTTTGAAATTTTTTTCTTCAGTAAATGGTTTAGACACCAGAAAAGAAAACCACACTCGGTGGACACGTGGTATATGAAAAGGTTTGTTATACTTCAAAATTCCCGTGACAAAAGATGTGAAATTTGATACAATTTATAATTATGTGTAACCGTCATGTAACTCGCTATAAAGTTCTCCAATTAAATGTAAGTTTATTTCAAATACTGCAGGATTAAATTTAAATTAAAATTTAGAACTTTTTTCTTTTAAGAAATAATCAACAGGCATTCTATGTCATCTAAACTGCAAACGAGAGACTTATCAGTATAATATCATAAGTTTTAAATTTGGAGTCAAAATGGCTCCAATTGCGGTACTCCATAAATTAAAACCGAACGCTTTAATTGCGCGCCATCTGTTGACGATCACTTGAACTTTGCTCGAATTTGAGCTTTTTACGTTTAACTGAAACATTTCATCCTTCTAATTTTTCAATTTCGCTTCACTGTTATAATTTTGCTATATTTTTTAAACATTAACGTTCACACTAGGATTTCAAAAATTCACCCGGTATAAACTTGCGGCCAAAAAGACTGACCCGTCACATTGAAATTTAATGACGTTTTGATTATATTTACATACTGCGTGTGTACAAGTCTTGCAGTTTTGGAGGTTATAGTAAATGTGTTACATTTCTATTCTACAAAGTGGTCAAGAATCACTGTTTGAGTTGGCAGTGCTGAATTTTATTTTTAAATGGTACAACTGGAGTAACTTCCAGTTGTTGACAACTTGACACTGACAGCCTTCACTTTATAAATTTCAAATTCAAATTAAAACACTAGTTTCTATTCACATAACGTACAATCTGGTCGCTGTTATGTCAAATAAACCAACAAAACATATATCCGGTTGCAGTGTTGCAAATAGCAGAATAAAAAAATGCCCTGAATTGTATTGCCAACTCAAACAGTTATTCTTGACCACTTTGTAGTTTTCCCTTCATCTGCTGTATTAGTGACAACGCGCGCAAGTTGAACTTCATTTCAGTAGACCATTTTACCAAGACCAATTTACAATACAAAAAAAAGAATGAATCCCCAAGTTTACACCGCATAAACCGAATTCATACACCCGGTGAATAATTTGTGCACTGAGGAAAGTTAATGATCCATGCGGTCGGTAAATTAAACATAACCTAAAAAGAAATTGGTTATTTCTGCTCTTATTACTTCTCGATTTTTCGCAAAATTTTATGTAGATTATTTATAATTTATAATTTTTTAGATACTTGACCTTGGAATGTCGCACGTACATGTATTATAAATTATTAATTTTAGAAAGTTTTGTTTATTTAATGAGAATTTTTTAAATTTTCGTTATTTTTCGTAATTTTATAAATTTTCTTTATTTCTCGATCGTCTCTTGTTTTGTTGTCCATCAAAAAATGCACAATTGTCAAATTGTAATTTTAGAAAGTTTTGAGAATGAGAATTTTTTAATTTTTATTTTTTTGTATTTTTATTTAAGGAGATTCTTTTTGTTATATTTTTTGTAATTTTATTCAATGAGATTTTTTTTATTTGTTTTTTTTTTAATTTTATAAATTTGTCGATCGTCTTTTGTTCTTTCGTCAAAAATTGCACAAATATCAAATCTTAATTTTAGAAAGTTTTGTTTATTTAATGGGAATTTTTTAATTTTTATAATTTTTTGTAATTTTATTTAATGAGTTTTTTTTAATTTTTGTAATTTCTTTCTAATTTTATTCAATGAGATTTTTTAAAAATTTTATAAATTTGTCGATCGTCCTTTGTTTTATTTTACGCCAAAAATTGCCTAAAGTTCAAATTTTAATTTTAAAAAGTTTTGTTTATTTAATGAGATTTTTTAAAATGTTTACAATTTTTGTAATTTTTATATTTTTTTTGTAATTTTATAGAAAGTATTGTTTATTTAATGAGAATTTTCTAATTCTTATTTTTTTGTAATTTTATTTAATGAAATTTCTTCTATTTTTATTACTTTTTTCTAATTTTATTCAATGATTTTTTATATTTATTTTTTAAAATTTTAATATGCTAAAAAGAAATTGGTTATTTTTTACTTTAACTACTTCTCGATTTTTCGCAAAATTTTATGTAGATTTCCTTTAAATATCCTGTGGATCACGGCTATGACCTTGAAATAGCGTGCAAATTTATAATTTTTTAGATACTTGACCTTGGAATGTCGCACGTACATGTATTATAAATTATGACATTTTAATTTTTAGAACTTCTATGAGGAAAGAGATTAAGCGCCTGACACAAAAGTATAATCAACAAGTATTCTATGTCATCTAAAGTTCGAACGAGAAATTTATTAGTATAATATCATCGGTTTTAAATTTGGAGTCAAAATGGCTCCTATTGCGGTACTCGATAAATTAAAACCGAACGTTTTAATTGCGCGCCATCTGTTGACGATCGCTTGAACTTTGGTCGAATTTGAATTTTTTACTTATTTCCATTTAACTTAAACGTTTCTTCTTTCTAATTTCGCAATTTCGCTTTATTATAAAAATTTTGCTTGTTCAATGTGAGCATTAATTTTTTTGCAATAAAATTATTTTCACTAGAGACGATTGGCAACACTGAACGTGTGCTGATTTAAAAAGACTATGGAAACCCTATTTCGATTAAAAATTATTCAACTTTAATGTGAAGGTTATGCCAAAATTTATAAAAGTGTAGAAGTATGAAAGGTTATTAAAATACATGCAAAAAGATGTTAAATTTTTACTAAATTAATTTATTACATAATTTTTTTAAATAATTCATCGTGAACTGAATTAATTTTTCTCTTGTTCTTTATTGCAATTTCTTTCAAATTTCCGTTTTTGAATGTAAATCTTAACGTGACAACTGAAAGAATTTTAATTTATTTGCATTTTTATAAAAATGAAAATGTAAATGATATAGCAACAAAGTTTGCCAAAAATGAACAATTATTCAAATAATTTACTATTGTATATACATAATTATATAAAAAAAAAACAATTAGCGTAGTTCTCCAGTCCAAGATATACAGAGTACTACCGAACTTCAGTTATTAATAAAAACTTAATAGTACTCAAAAATGCACAACTCTCTTTCTCTGTCTCTGCGAATATTTTTTTTTGTTAAGAAATTATAAATAAAAGAGTTGTGTCTCGGAGAGTTTAGTAGATTTTAATACTGACGACTTTGACTTTGTCTTATAGCTCATATAAATAAATAATAAGAAGTGGTACTCAAACAAAGAAGGTTAACTTTTTGCACTAGGTTGATTTTTATTTTATTTGAAATTTTACTCGTAGTTTTTTTTTAGTTTTTAAACTCGTTATTGAAAGATTTGTTTCGTTCCTTTCATCATGACATAATCACATTGAATTTCCTTTAGGTTTCGCCAGAAATTCCCGTAATACTCTTAACTGACGTCCTTTATTAACAAACGCGAGGGACGTGAGCAGCGAATAAAACAATATTCTATCACGGCGAGATGAAATGAAGTCTGCGAACTTCATAACTTAAATTTCATTTCAACAACTGCAGGGCGGCTGCATTCCAACGCGTACGTTCTTCTCACCCTCGAGTAGGCCAGTGGGGCGGCCCCAATATCGTGCCTTCGACATTCCATTAAATCCATCCCCCATTCCGGTACTTAAAGACAGCAAACTTCTTCGCCCCGTTGGTCGTACTGCGCGCAAGTACGTACTATATCTCTTGCCCACCCTTCGCGTCGTCGTGAGATCTTATTTAATTAGAGCGGCTTCCGATAATTAGAAATTATTCCGCGGAAGAAGGCAGGGGGGGTTCATTTTTACGTTCTCCATAAATAATCGCTTAGCTGGCCGGTTGTGATAATCGGTTTTTTTTAAAACGCGCTTTAGGGTTTATGTCTGAGATAAAAGTAAAAAATTAATTGGAGGGTGTCAATGCGATCTGTACGAGTAGGTATAATAAGAAATTAGAGAATTATGAAAAAAAAAAAGATAAAACTTTTTTTAACAGCAGGCAATAAAGTGGTGGTTTATCGCCAGTAATGATTTATCGGATTATTATAAATACGAGTTAATTAATAAATACCCAATTTCATGTGGCTATCACCCCTTACGAGGATTCTTTCAAAAACGTTCCACATCCTAAACAGATCAAAATTTTGAGAAACATAAGCTTCGGCCACAGCCGAAAATAAATTCCATAAGCTGTCAAAATATGACGCTGATATAAAAACCTCGACTGTATTATACACGTTCAAAAATTTTGTTTTGATTTGATGAGAAATAAATATTAATTAATACTTGAAAGCTATAAGTGTTTTAAATTAATGTAATTGTAGTATAAATTACTTTTTTTATATAGTCAAAAGATGGCGCTGTAAAATACTCTTACATTCACAGACTTCTGTTAGAAAAGACAATTTCGTCCTTGAAAAATTTGTTTTTATTTCATCAAGTACTAAGTATCTTGATAATTCCAGAAACTAAATAGTTTTCCGAAGTTGTCAAAAGATGGCATTTTAGAATAAAGTCTATTTTGATTTGATGGGACGAGAAGACTAGTTAACACTTAAAAATCGCTTTCAATTAATGCAGTTATAGTAGAAAATAGCTTTTATAAGTAATTTCTTTTTAAATAGTCAAAAGATGGCGCTGTCATATGTTCTTACATAATGTCCCCAGATAGATAAGGTACCGCAATTATACCGCCATTTTGAATCAAAATAAGTACGCCAAATTTGAAATATCTTTACCTGTCACGTTCAATCTTAAATTTGCGTGTTTAGTTTGACTCAAAATGGCGGTATTTTAGCTATCTAGGGATTTTATTCTTATATAAAGTCGCTAGATAGATAAGGTACCGCAATTTTACCGCCATTTTGAGTCAAAATAAGCGCGCCAAATTTGAAATCACTTTACCTGTTACGTTCAATTTTAAATTCGCGCGTTTAGCTTGACTCGAAATGGCGGTACTTTAGCTATCTACGGACTTTGTTCTCACATTTTCAGATTTTTGTCGGAAAAGAAAATCTCGTCCTTGAAAAATATGTTTTCATTTCATCAAGAAAGGTATCTAGATATTTAATCGAATTCAAGCAACCAAATAGTTTTCCCAATTTATCACGAGATGGCACTGATACATTACACAACATACAAAAATTTTATTTCAATTTAATAGGACTGGGATTTGAAGATTAATAGTTATCAAGTGTTAATTATTAACACTTGAAGACCTGCTTTAATGCAATTATAGTAAAAAAGTGTTTCTCTAAGCAGTTAAGAGGTGGCATTGTAAGATTTAATAAAATTATAGTAGGAAGTAGTTTTCCTTAAGTATTCTATGTCATCTAAACTGCAAACTTATTATAATATCATCAGTTTTAAATTTGG
Source organism: Dorcus parallelipipedus (assembly GCA_958336345.1). Lineage (NCBI taxonomy): Eukaryota > Metazoa > Arthropoda > Insecta > Coleoptera > Lucanidae > Dorcus > Dorcus parallelipipedus. The sequence goes on along the minus strand of OY284476.1, from coordinate 50,259,254 downwards.
CGTCAAAATGGCTCCAATTGCGATACTCCATAAATTAAAACCGAACGTTAGCCGAACGTTTTAATTGCGCGCCACCTTTTGACGATCACTTGAACTTTGCTCGAATTTGAACTTTTCACTTATCACATTTAACTTAAACGTTTCTTCTTTCTAATTTTGCAATTTCGCTATATTATTAAAATTTTGCTATATGTTTAAAGCATTAATGTTTATTGTGAGCATTAATTTTTTTGCAATAAAATTATTTTCACGAGAGACGATTGGCTACACTGTGTTGACTGAAGGAAGAGGCTATGGAGATCCTATTTCGATTAAAAATTACTCAACTTTAAAGTTGTTTAATAGATTTATTTCAATTTAATAAGGACTGCGACATAAAGGTTAATTAACACTTGAAGACCTGCTTTAAGGGGATTCTTTCAAGCAGAAATCAATGCAATGTTATTTCTCTATTATGGCTTTCGTTATGAATAAAACTTTCTGAAAAAAAATATATATGATTTAAGTAGTGATTGCCCGCCGCCCGTTGCAGGTGCAGAGACCGACAGAGACCGCATGCAAGGGATAGCGTTATGCCGACTCCGTTTTGCAGCACAATTTTGTCAACGAATTACGGAAGTTGTAATTAATCAATACAATTTAAATTTAACCAACATATCAAGGACATGTAAAACAAAGGCTGTGGACCACTATTTTCTTAAAACGTGCATAGTTCACTTCACTACAGCGTTGTACAGTAGAGCCAATTTATTGAAGGTTTGGATTTTTTTTTTGGAAAACCCTACTTGCATTTAATACTCCTATGCGTCAAGTTACCTCGATCATCACTACTTAAATCACATATATTTTTTCAAAAAGTTTTATTCATAACGAAAGCCACAATTCGCCGACAAAAAATGCATTACATTGCTGCTTGAAAGAATCCCCTTAAGTTAATGAAGTTATAGTAAAAAAATGTGTCTCTAAGTAGTCAAAAGGTGGCGCTGTAATACTTAATAAAATTATAGTAGAAAATAGTTTTTCTAAGTAGCCAAAATATGATGCTTCAATATACTCTACGTTCTCAGATGTCTGTCAGAAGACAATCTACTCCTTGAAAGTTGATGCAGTTTTAGTGCAAAACAGTTTATCTAAATGGCCAAGAGATGGTGCTTAATATGTTCAAATGTTTATTCTAATGATTCTAAAGTTTTAGTCGGGAGAAAACCAGACAAGTCAGAAGAAAGCAACATAGTTTACCGATGTTTTCAAAACATTAACTGACTAATCATTAATCAACAAATTAATTGAGTAATAACTTCTAATAAATACGTGTAATGATTTTTTTATGATCAATCATAAATAGGGATCGGAAAGATTTAAGTCGGCGTCATCTCATCAGCCTAGTGATCGCATACATGAAGACGGAGGCACTGTTAACGAATGAATTTATTTATCTATACTTTAGAAAAAGTTACAAAATATATTAGTAAACAGCGATCAAAATAAAAACGAATTAGAGTAGGCGTTGGAATTTAAACGTGTGTCTTTGATAACGTCATAATAATACCAACTGTCAAGCCGAAATTGTTGTTTAACGTTAGCCATGTACTATTCAGTAGAGCTTAAAAGCGTCTCCATGCAGGCGGCGGTTATCTTAGACAGCTGCTTTAATTTTTTTTTAATTAAACGTTTTTCTTGCTTTAGATATTCTAATTTCAAATTAAGGTTAGGTTCGAAGAGAAACGTCAAAAGTGACTGAAGGAACGGCCGTTGAACTAAATGAGCACATGCGTTAGATTGCATCACCAGCTCTAATTCGTTTTTAATTTCATTTTTCATTTCATTCATCACTTATTATTAAGCCCCACTACTGAACGAGAAACACAGCCCAGCGGCGTGTGATGTCGTGTTTCCGAGCGGCAATATTTGCCCGTAACGAACCTGCACTGCGAGTTGTCTGTTTGGTGGGGCAACATTCGTGACGTTTTATACAAATTCCAGGAGCCTTACTTATTATTAATAATTTTTTTAACTAACCTACTTATACGCGTCATTTAAAGTGTTTCCAGATTGGGTGATTGTCGTATATTTATTTTTTTCCTTAATCAATTGTCATTTACAGTGGAACCTCCATAACTCGAATCTCAAGGGACCAGAAAATTACTTCGAGTTATAGATATTTCGAGTTAAAGAAAGAGATTTCAGTTATACACAATGTGCAGGGACATCAGTAAATTTCGACTTGCAGAACATTTCGAGTTGTAGAGGTTCGAGTTATAGAGGTGCGACTGTACTTTCGTTTTTTAGTAGGTTGTCATTTATTTTCCTTCATTTTCAAATTCAATTCAAAATTTGAATTTGCCGCGCATGAAATTAGTTCGAAGAAGCACGTGTAGAGGGCACCACTAAGTAACTAACCAAAATCAGTGAGTATATAATAATTATTTCTATACTAACTGCCAAAAATTCTTAAATTTTCTTTTGTTCTTCATTTTTGTTAATCCTTCTCGATATCAGTCCACAGCGCATTTTAATCTTCTTCATTTCTTTTCTCTTATAAATTAAAACATTTTGCTTCACTCTTTAATAACAAACTTTTCTTTATTAGTCGGTTGTCATTTATTTAATTACTTTTAATTATTTGCGAAACTATTTTTTAACCTCGTAGTTAATTCGAAACTCCTTCATTTTTTTTTGTATTAATCGATCATCTTTAATTTTTATTCATTAGTCGATTTTCTTTTGTTTTTCTCGGCATATTCTGTTGGTTACTTATCCTCCTTCATTAGTCTACTCCTTTTTCGTTTTTCTGCACTAGTTGATTCTCGATGGTTTTTGTTCATTAGTGAATTTTAATTTATTTATTTTTCATCATTAACCAATCGAAGTTTACTTTTATTCATTGGCCGATTGTCGTTTATTTACTTTTTCTACTAATCAGTTGTCATTTGCTTTCGTTTTTTAATCGATTTTCGTTTATTGTCCTTCATTAAAATTCAATTCACAATTCGAACTTGCCGTTCATGAAATTAGTTCAAAAAAGCACGTGCAGATGGCACCACTAATTAACTAACGAAAATTAGTTTGCTGAAATGCACATAGATGGCGCCACCAACTAAAGAAAATTAATTACGTACAGTGACATCTGGGCTGCGTTCGTAAACTACATCTTCTAGTGCTTCTTGGGTGTGTAATCGCAACTTTCTCACTCATCTGATACAATAGATCTTGTGTTTGTAACAAGTGTTTAATTGAAAAGTTTATTAAGTTGGTTTTGATTTTGAAAAGGGGATGATTTTCTAAAGCGATTGACGTTTAACGGATAACAGTTGTCAAACAGTTGTAGTGTTTCGCCTAACGTGACTTATTAGCGCTTTCATTTGCTACATTTATGCGCACTCGGGTATCTGGTATTTAATGTATGTTAAAACAAGATTCGAACTGAACTCTAATAAAGTGCGCCCTAGGTCCATATTCATAAACAGAACTTATGCTATACGTTCAATAAAACATTGTGAATATCTATTTATGTACTGCAAAGATTTCTTTTATGGAAAGTAATTGATAAACTGTATTTAAACCCATATTGGTTGTGCGTCCGCAACACGTTGAAATGCGTACAGATCATGAATTACAAGCGAATTATTATCGAACGCATAGCCTAAGTTTTGTTTATGAATACGGGCCTTAGTGAAGCAAACAAGCAAACAAACAAACGTCAAAACGTCAAATGACATTTCGCCTTTTACGATCTAATTCAAGACCTGCTTCATAAGGTTATGAAAAATTCAAAGGCTTCTTTTCAATTGAACACATGTATTTGAATCAATCTGCGTTGAATTAATTAAACCTCGCATAAAACTGTATTCGAGCGTCTTGATAGGAGCGTTGGCGCTATTGGTCGATTTTTCATTCTAGAGTTTGTGCCTTGCGTTTTAAAGTCTGGCAACGCTGGTCATATACCGTTTCTCTAGCAACAAATAAATAAATTCAGTCATTCTTTTTTTAATCCTCTTCTATTTCAATGACTTTCTTATTTGTTATTTTTTTCTTCTTTGTTACTTCAAAATTCCCTTGACAAAAGATGTGAAATTTGATACAATTTATTAATTATAACTCGCTATAAATTTCTCAACTAATTGTAATTTTGTTTTAAAAAGTAATCGACAAGTATTCTATGTCATCTAAACTGCAAACGAGAGATTTATTAGTAGGGATCGGAAAAATTTAAGTCGGCGTCATCTCATCAGCCTAGTGATCGCATACATGAAGACGGAGGCACTGTTAACGAATGAATTTATTTATCTATACTTTAGAAAAAGTTACAAAATATATTAGTAAACAGCGATCAAAATAAAAACGAATTAGAGTAGGCGTTGGAATTTAAACGTGTGTCTTTGATAACGTCATAATAATACCAACTGTCAAGCCGAAATTGTTGTTTAACGTTAGCCATGTACTATTCAGTAGAGCTTAAAAGCGTCTCCATGCAGGCGGCGGTTATCTTAGACAGCTGCTTTAATTTTTTTTTAATTAAACGTTTTTCTTGCTTTAGATATTCTAATTTCAAATTAAGGTTAGGTTCGAAGAGAAACGTCAAAAGTGACTGAAGGAACGGCCGTTGAACTAAATGAGCACATGCGTTAGATTGCATCACCAGCTCTAATTCGTTTTTAATTTCATTTTTCATTTCATTCATCACTTATTATTAAGCCCCACTACTGAACGAGAAACACAGCCCAGCGGCGTGTGATGTCGTGTTTCCGAGCGGCAATATTTGCCCGTAACGAACCTGCACTGCGAGTTGTCTGTTTGGTGGGGCTACATTCGTGACGTTTTATACAAATTCCAGGAGCCTTACTTATTATTAATAATTTTTTTAACTAACCTACTTATACGCCACACACGTCATTTAAAGTGTTGCCAGATTGGGTGATTGTCGTATATTTATTTTTTTCCTTAATCAATTGTCATTTACAGTGGAACCTCCATAACTCGAATCTCAAGGGACCAGAAAATTACTTCGAGTTATAGATATTTCGAGTTAAAGAAAGAGATTTCAGTTACAAACAATGTGCAGGGACATCAGTAAATTTCGACTTACAGAACATTTCGAGTTGTAGAGGTTCGAGTTATAGAGGTGCGACTGTACTTTCGTTTTTTAGTAGGTTGTCATTTATTTTCCTTCATTAAGTTAATTCAAAATTTGAATTTGCCGCGCATGAAACTAGTTCGAAAAAGCACGTGTAGAGGGCACCACTAAGTAACTAACAAAAATCACTGAGTATATAATAATTATTTCTATACTAACTGCCAAAAATTCTTAAATTTTGAAACATTAGTGGATTTTCTTTTTTTTTAATTCATTTTATTCATTGGTCGATTGTCATTTGTTCTTCATTTTAGTCAATCCTTCTCGATATCAGTCCACAGCGCATTTTAATCTTCTTCATTTCCTTTCTCTTATAAATTAAAACATTTTGCTTCACTCTTTAATAACAAACTTTTCTTTATTAGTCGGTTGTCATTTATTTAATTACTTTTAATTATTTGCGAAACTATTTTTTAACCTCGTAGTTAATTCGAAACTCCTTCATTTTATTCATTAGTCGATTTTCTTTTGTTTTTCTCGGCATATTCTATTGGTTACTTATTCTCCTTCATTAGTCTACTTCTTTTTCGTTTTTCTGCACTAGTCGATTCTCGATGGTTTTTGTTCGTTAGTGAATTTTCATTTATTTATTTTTCGTCATTAACCAATCGCAGTTTACTTTTATTCATTGGGCCGATTGTCGTTTATTTACTTTTTCTACTAATCAGTTGTCATTTGCTTTCGTCTTTTAATCGATTTTCGTTTATTGTCCTTCATTAAAATTCAATTCACAATTCGAACTTGCCGTTCATGAAATTAGTTCAAAAAAGCACGTGCAGATGGCACCACTAATTAACTAACGAAAATTAGTTTGCTGAAATGCACATAGATGGCGCCACCAACTAAAGAAAATTAATTACATACAGTGACATCTGGGCTGCGTTCGTAAACTACATCTAGTGCTTCTTGGGTGAGTAATCGCAACTTTCTCACTCATCTGATACAAGAGATCTTGTGTTTGTAACAAGTGTTTAATTGAAAAGTTCATTAAGTTGGTTTTGATTTTTTAATGAAAGAAAACAGAGCGAAAAGGGGATGGTTTTCTAAAGCGATTGACGTTTAACGGATGACAGTTGTCAAACAGTTGTAGTGTTTCGCCTAACGTGACTTATTAGCGCTTTCATTTGCTACATTTATGCGCACTCGGGTATCTGGTATTTAATGTATGTTAAAACAAGATTCGAACTGAACTCTAGGTGAGCCCTAGTGAAGCAAACAAGCAAACAAGCAAACAAACAAACGTCAAATGACATTTCGCCTTTTACGATCTAATTCAAGACCTGCTTCATAAGGTTATGAAAAATTCAAAGGCTTCTTTTCAATTGAACACATGTATTTGAATCAATCTGCGTTGAATTAATTAAAGCTCGCATAAAACTGTATTCGAGCGTCTTGATAGGAGCGTTGGCGCTTTTGGACGATTTTTCATTCAAGAGTTTGTGCCTTGCGTTTTAAAAGTCTGGCAACACTGGTCATATACCGTTTCTATAGCAACAAATAAATAAATTCATGGCGGATTTCACAAACGTTACTTAAATTTAATCATCCGTTAAAAGTAAACGTTGCCATGGTTACATGTGTTGAAGGTATAAGAATAATTATTCTTAATCGATGATTAAAGTTAAGTGACGTTTGAGAAATCCAGCGTCAGTCATTCTTTTCTTAATCCTCTTCTATTTCAATGACTTTCTTATTTGTTATTTTTTTCTTCTTTGTTATTTCTGAATGAAATGGCATTTTATACTTCAGAATTCCCTTGACAAAAGATGTGAAATTTGATACAATTTATTAATTGATTATTTAAACATTGTACAGTTCTTGGAAATTGTGTATGCTTGTATTAATGCGGAGTCATACTCCCTAGATTTTTGTATTTCTACACTGTACAGTTCATTGTATTTCTGTATCGACACTTATGTCCCGAAGAAAAGAATATGTACTCCAAAATTTCCATCTTGGTATAGTTGTGAACTGAAATCTTCCATTTTTCTCAAGTCTAAAGCTCACAGAGACTATAAACTTGATAAAACTCAAACTAATTATATCCTTTTTTCTGACTTGAGACATAAGTGCAAGATTTTAGTAAGAAGAGACTACAGAAAGTATTGCTCTGATCTGGAAAACTCTATAACTAATAATCCAAAATATTTTTGAAAATATGTAAATGGAAAAAGAGGTTTACCTAATATTATGTATTATGATTCCAAATCTTATTCTCACGGTAACTCAATTGTAAATGCTTTTGCAGACTACTTTCGTACATTTTATAACTCATCAAAAAATTTAAGTGTCAATTTGAACGAACAAACTCCACACACTATTAATTCGGTTGAAATCTCAGCTTCCGATATCTTATCCAAGATTGATATACTCAACATATGCAAAAGTGCTGGTCCTGATAAAATTCCGCCAATCTTAATAAAAAGATGTAATTTTATTTTTTCGAATATTCTTAAAACTTTATTTGATAAATCGTTATCTGAAGGAAGTGTTCCTATTGAATGGAAACTGGCTTATGTTATACCAATACATAAATCTGGCACGAAAAATGATATTACCAATTATAGACCTATTTCTATCATGAACATAATACCCAAAATATTTGAGTCATTAATTACTGACAAAATAAAAGGTTTAATTTGTCCTTACTTCTCCGTAAACCAATGTGGATTTATGGTAGGAAGAAGTGTGGAATCTAACTTATCGTGTTATGCTCAATATATCTTAAGATCGTTAGAAAATAAAATACAGGTCGATAGTATCTACACTGATTTCAGTAAGGCGTTCGACTCTGTCAATCATGACCTCCTTATTCAGAAACTGCAATCGTTTGGCTTTTGTGGACCTTTATTAGGCTGGTTTAAAAGTTATTTAAACAGCAGGATACAATATGTAAAATACAAAAATTTTGTTTCATCTAAAATTGATGTTTTATCTGGAGTACCACAAGGTTCTCACTTGGGCCCACTCCTCTTTAACATATTTATTAACGATATTGCTTTCATCTTTCATAATGTGGAATTTTTACTTTTTGCGGATGATCTGAAACTGTTTAAAAGTATGAAAACCGATTCATATGTACATGTTTTGCAAAACAATTTAAACGCCCTATTTACTTGGTGCAATAATAATGATCTTTATTTAAACCTTACTAAATGCAAATCTATTTCCTTTTCAAGGGCTCAGTCAATCATTATAAACACGTACACTATTAATGATATTATTTTAGAAAATGTTAAATCGATTAAGGACCTTGGAGTAATTTTTGATTTTAAGATGAGCTTCGATGCGCATATTGACAAGATAATTAATAGTTCTATCCAGCAACTGGGTTTTATCAAAAGAGCATGCCAGGAATTTCATTCACCCCAAACTTTAAAAACTTTATACTTATCATTAGTGAGACCAATCTTAATGTTTGCATCTAATATATGGTCCCCTTACTTTCAGGTGCATATCAAGCGATTAGAAACTGTTCAACATAAATTTTTCAGAATAATTGCCCCACGTATGGGTCTACCTGATCCCTTTATCGATCATAATTACACCATTATAGCATCTTCATTAAAAATACCGTCTTTATCATCAATGCGTAAATCAAATGATGTAAAATTCTTATGTAAATTGATTAGTGGTTTTATTGATTGCTCTAAGCTATTATATGAATTGAAATTCAGAGTTCCTTTACAAAGGACGAGACAAGACTCTATATTTGTGATTGACTGTTATAAGTCGTTGTATACTGGTAATAATCCCATTACTCGAATGTGTACATATGTTAATACTCTTGATGTTGATTTATTTGATGTAAACTTAAACTTAAATAATACACTCAAACTCATAAATTCAATAACCCTAAGATATGAATAAACTTATTTAGTTTTAAGAAGGGTTGTCGCAGTTAGTTGTATTTTCATTGATTTAATGTTACAAGTCGTATACTTGTAACAATCCCATTACTCGAACTTGTACTTATGTTAATATTCTGGATGTTGTTTTATTTGATGTAAACTTAAACTAATGAATACACTTTAACTCATAAATTTAATAACTTTAATAAACGAATAAATTTATTTAGTTTTAAGAAGGATTGTCACAGTTATTTGCATTTGCATAGAATTAATGTAGATATAGTACTGCTATACTTAATCTGTAAAAGTGGACAATTACTGTCTGTATTTTCAATATAAATAAATATAAATAATTATAACTCGCTATAAATTTCTCAACTAATTGTAATTTTGTTTTAAAAAGTAATCGACAAGTATTCTATGTCATCTAAACTGCAAACGAGAGATTTATTAGTAGGGATCGGAAAAATTTAAGTCGGCGTCATCTCATCAGCCTGGTGATCGCAGGATCGCAGCTCGATGCGTTATTTTAAATTAATAAGTTATATTTTTCCTTCGTAATTTTGCCAGGAAATTTTATTCTTCTACGCCTATATGGTTCTGATGCAATTGTACGGCATATCCAAAGGTCAGGGTACAATTGATCAGCACTGTGAATTACGAAATCACTCCACTTTGTGAAAACTAAATTTTACTGTGCGACTGTACTTGTTTTATGATACTATACGATATACGAGCCACATTTATGACTTGGTTCGCATCATTATTTTTTCGCGGCAATACTCAATTAACGCGCTAGGAGTGTGTGCGGGACTTGTCCGTTGCAGCATAACAACTTTGCCGTTGCATTAGAATTTGAACCGCGCAAAATATATGACACCTATCCGTATTTTATTAGTATAATATCTTGGGTTTTAAATTTGGACTCAAAATGGCTCCGTTTACGGTACTCCATAAATCGAAATGAGACATTTTAATTGTGCGCCATCTGTTGAGAATCTCTTGAACTTTGCTCGAATTTGAACTTTTCTACTTACATTTAACATTTCTTCTTTCGAATTTGCAATATCGCTTTATCATTAAAATTTTACTATACTTTTAAAATTTTAATATTCACATTGTGAATAAATTTATTTTATTTTAATAAAAACGATTGGCAACACTGAACGTGCGCTGACCATAGGCGCTAGGTTTGCCGGACGACTAATAAATAATCATTCTGCAAAATGCTGCAAAATGGAAGCGAGCAGCAGGTGAGTGTTTGACTATGCATAGGCGCTGACTTAACGTAAAACTGCCGAAAGATTTTGTCGAGTTTTAATTAATTATGGAGAATTATCGCAAAGGCAAAAACGTAGAGGAACCCTTGACCAAGGAAAAGATACCAATTTCACGATTACCCGAGGACTTCCTGTGGATGCAGGTAATTCTAACCCCCCATGAACTCGCCTCCGTCAAGATATTAAAATCCAGCTCTTTCAAGGTTAGGGGTGGAAGTAAGATCAGAAACTTGCTAGAGTACGCTCTGAAGGAGTTCCCAACGAGAAAATGCGTCGTTTGGACGGGCTTCGGACAATCGGTAGGAAAAGCCATAACATGCACGGAAATCATGAAAAGAGAAACGGGCAACACTCTACATCAAATAACGAAACTGTGCTACAGAATGTGAGTAAAAATTAACACTTGCGAACCCTCGTGGCATTACATTTTACGAAAACTTGAAGGGTAGAAGAATATTGGGACCCGTTAATCCCTGAACTGGATCAGTTAGTTGTAAAGAGACAGCTGCCCATGATACACATTTTATTATCAATTGATGCCTTAAACACAGAAGAATTGGGGTAAATATTTTTAACAGCATTTTGTACTGCGTATTAAAAAAAGAAAAACTTTAGGTATCAAGCACCCGGTGTAAAACTTCAGTATAAATCGAGTGAAGTGAAGAAAAACCGGAACAGAGATAAGAGGCCGAACAAGCAGTTTAATAAAACCCCCACGAAAGAATTAGCGGCTTTGAAAGTGGAAAACAAATCTAAAGATCATAGTCAAGACAGGAAAGGTTAATGAAGACTTATTGTTAAGTAAAATAATTGCGTCATTTACTTTAATACTTTAAATATGAAATCTTTATACGTATACTTTGCTTTTAATTTTTTTGGAATTCATCTTTGTACCATAACAAACGCAAAATATTTCCTTAACATTTATTTAAAAAATTAAGCGAATGTGCTTGTGACATCATCATGCCAGTACATTTAATTGTTATAAATAAAATGAAATATATTTTACATTACTCTATTTAATGCAAGACCTATTCGTTTGCGGGCCACTTCAATGTTAATGGCGGTAACTTCTACACGATTTCCAATCTGCAAATTCTGCCCCTTCATTTTGCTGATGTGAATTAATCCATCACAGCCCACCCCAATATCGACAAAGCAACCGAAGTGAGTAACATTAGAGATCCGACCCGTCAACACCGTTCCAATTTTTAAATCGGCTAAACTATTCAAGCTCTTCCTGAACAACGGGGTTTGCTGGTTTACGCTTCGCAGGTCATAATCCAAAGGCTTACACAGCGCATCCATGATCAAGTTTAAAGTCTGCTCGGTAGTTTGAAGGCTTAGAAAGTCCGCTGAATTTTTTCTGTGCTTCACGACCGCAATGAACGAGCTCTCGCCGATTTGATTGACGCTCAGATCAAAGCTCTTAATCACTTTCAAGGCGACATCGTACGATTCCGGATGGATGATAGTGCAGTCTAATTTATTTGCGTCGAGATTCTTATAAAAGTCGACTGCGTCTTCGGCATTTAAAGGCCCGACCCTCAGAAACCCGGCGCACTGTTGAAAGACCTTCACTCCGATGCCCTTCACGGAGAGCAGATCCTTGCGTGAACGAAACGCACCGTTCTGTTCTCGGTATTCGATTATTTGGGTCGCACGCTTATCTGATAACCCAGCGATTCTCCTGTGAAACAACCGTTAGAAGTTAGGCATGAGAGGGTGGGATGCTTTACCTTAGTAAACACTGGGAGGCGGTGTTGAGGTCCACCCCGACGAAACTAACGCATTCAGAAACGACCTCATCGAGGGCCGCCTCCAGTTGTTTCTTGGGGAGATCGTGCTGGTACATGCCGACCCCTAAGTGCTTGGGCTCGACCTTCACAAGCTCTGCTAATGGGTCTTGAACTCGCCTAGCTAAAGAGACTACAACAAAAAAAAAAAGACTAGGGATGTGTGACAAAAAAGGAGAGTAATAGTTTGTACCTGCACTGATTAAGTTGGGGTCTAGAACAGGAAATTCCTTTTTCGCTTCCGGACTGCAAGAGTATATTGAAGCCCCATTCTCACTGACGATCGTGTATGTGACATCCAATGGGGCGAAGGTGCCAGCCTGAATTAAACTGACTATCCAAGATTCTGTCTCCCTGCATGCCGTGCCATTACCTAAAGCTATTAAATTACAGCTGGAAAAAAAATTGTTAGCTTCACAGCAGTTTAATGTTCCCGCCAATCACCTATATTTTTTTAACATGTTCCTTAAGACTGCGGCATCTCTCTCAGATCCTTTCTTATGGGGATATACGATGGAAGTGTCCAGTATACACCCCGTAGAAGACACAAGTGCAATTTTACAGCCGTTAGAAAACCCCGGGTCGATCCCTAGGATCGACCTTCCTTTCGTCGGTGTTTCCAGGAGAAGTTGTTTGAGGTTGCTGCAGAAAACTTCATACGATGCCTTCTCGGCTTTGACTTTCAGCTCGGATCGTATTTCTCGCACAATTAATGGCTGCACTAAAAAAAATTGGAATATTATAGGAAAACTTCCGTCGATTTCTGTTGGCCGTACCCAATCTTGAGTAGGAATCCTTCAGGGACTCGTCCATTATTTTTTTCCTAAACGCGCAAAATCTGCCTTTGTTTATAAATCTGCTGCCGCAGAAATTCGTAAATCTGTTGAAGACATAATCGGGCACGACTATTTTGACCGTCAGGACCTTCTGTGCTTCCCCCCTGTTTATAGCTAAAACCTATTATGCTTTAATTAATAAATTAACATCGAAGGTCATAGAAGACTCACCTGATGTGGCTTAATGTATTTGACTGGAATTTTAAAATCGAAGTAAGTTTCGAATTTTGACTCGTCGATCGGCTTCCCATTCGCAGTTTTGCTTTTCGTTTTTTCGCTTTTCCTCGAGTTCTTCTTCACCTCGACTGTAAAATTACCATCGGTTCTCCTAAAAACATAAAAATTAAGGTACAGGGTGGATCAACTTCGATGTCTCTTACGGGCATCTCTGTAACTATGAGAGATAGAAAAGAAACTAGTGGCCAAGTCTCGATCTCTTTTTTAGAGATAAAGACAATAGTGCAAATTGGCCAATTTTTGTTTACACTATTGACTTTATCTCTAAAAAAGACATCGAGACTTGACCACTAGTTTTTCTCTATCTTTTATAGCTGCAGAGATGTCCAATAAGAGAAATCCCTGTACATTTGGCCAAATTAATTATGAACACATACAATTTGCGTAAAAGTGTTAAGACTTCGGCGTCTGTAGCAATTACATGAGCGATGATGTGAGTAATTCCCTTTTCGATTTTATCCAGGGAATCCAATTCGCTATTCTGCTCTTCCAAGTATCTATAAAAATCAACTGGGCCTGTGTTATTCAACAAAATCAAAGCCGGTTCTTCTAAACCCAATGCCTTTGCCCTCTCGGCCAACGTTCGTTTCCCACCTGGCTTATACGGGGCGTACTAAAACGAGACGAGATCTTTTTTTCTAAAGGCAACTGATTATTGCACTATTAACTCACAATGTATTCAACTTCTTCGATGCTCCTTGCGCTCAGGACACTCTTCTTTAATTCTGGGTTCAGCTGGCCGCTCTTCTCGATGCTTTTAAGCACCGTCTGCGCTCTGGCTTTTAAAGCCAAAATTGCCTCGTATTCCTCCTTGAGGTCCCGCAATTTCTCCGGGCTCATATTACCCGTGATGTCTTTGCGGTACCTTGCGATGAACGGAATCGTGTTTCCTTCCTCGAAGAGTTTTATTACGCTCGTGGCTGTGCCAGCGTCCAAATCGTGTAACTCTGACAGGAGTTCGTGGTCCTCCCACTCGCTCTCGAACTTGATGTTCTGCGATTTCTTTGAATTGCTGGCCGTTTCGTAACCCGAGCTTTCGGTTTTTACATTAATTTTTGAATCGGGCCCGAGCTCGGAAGAAGTAGATTGTTCGCAGTCCAAGTCTTCAGTTCTCACATCTTCCGTTTTAATTAGTTTGCCTGAGCTCTTTGAGGACTGAGCTTTTTGCCTTCTACGTTTTACAGGTGATTCATCGTGACCGTTGGAGTTTTCGGACTTAATTTTTCGTTTTCTGGCAGTGGGTTTCGACTTGGGAATGGTTTCTTCTTGGTAATCTTCGTCTGTAAACGAGTCCTTTGTATTTGAATCGCTTTCCTCATCTGAAGACACTTCGAATTTGATTCTTGTTTGTGCTAACGTGCTTGCAGCTCTCCTAGCCGGTTGCCTTTTCCTGGGGACATCTTCCATCCTGAAGCTCGGGGGCTTGAGCTTAAAGCTTCTCTTTTGGTACTTTTTAATTCACCTCAAAAGAATCAAAGGTGGTTTTGATTTTCACGCGAGTGAGGCGTGTTAAGCACGTTTCATTCTGGAAATGACGAGGAGCATGAAGTCTGTGATGAAGTACAGGCTCTCATTGTATCATTTTAAGGTGCTCCGTGTTTCTCAAACCCACTTTCACCGGCTTTTTAAATCACCAAAATTCTCATTAAAATTGACAGATGACGTAAATTAAACTTTACGTCAATAGATGGCGCTGCAATTATAATTTTAAAAATTCTTAAATTGTTATTAATTTAAATTTTAAATCTTATAGGAACTTCAATTAATTTACTGTTACTTACGGTTTTCTTGTAAATTAAATATATGACAAACTAATATTTCTACCATGACAGTTCTCGGTAGTGTGACTCCCTCTGTACAATTTTCAATTAAACTTCTACCGTTGCCATCACGGCCGCCTGGATTAATGAAGCACAGGGTTGCCACAATCGTTACAATTGTAATGATTTCATTACAATTTAGTCGCTGTCGTTACGTCGTTACTACATTGTTTAAACAAGCAAATTTCATTACTAAATTAATGAAACATTTAGCGATTTAAGTATATCGCGAGAAATCGCTTATTCATGTTATATTACAGTTTTGTTTTGGTAAAATTTGAAACATTCAAATTGATCATCATGAAATTACTATTTACTTATGTCAGTTTGGCCCAATCGGTTTTGTGGTTTGACGTTTACACTCTGCCATAGATAAGTAAGTACCGGGTGGACTATTTTTGATGGTTTTACAGGGTTTCTTGATTATTTATAGGAGTAAAAAAAAACCGTTTTTGCAACCCAGTACTAGAGATGTTCAGAATCGAATCGATTTATAGTTGAATCGATTCTTTGCAAGCGATGCATCGAAAGAATCGAATCGATTCAATATGGTGTGAATCGATTCAAGAATCGAATCGGACAGGTGTGGACACCAATTTTTTATCACCGCGCGCCATCTATAAGTTACTGGCAGCCAATAACTCAAAATGATAAAATTGCGGGTAGCAAAAATACTAGGCATAAAACAGAACATTTCAAATTACAGAAATTTCTTTGACCATTAACGAGTAAAAATTTGCGTTGCGCACTTGAACAGTAGGTATATAGGTATCTTGTATTGTTGTATTTGAGTGTGAGTGAAGAACAATGCCTTCTAAAACAAGTGAAATGTGGAAGCATTTTATTACTGATAACAGCAAATCTGTTCGTTGTAAACACTGCAATGGAACCATAAAATATGATGCTGCGACATAAGTTTTAATTTGAAGAATAGAAATTGGTAATGTGTATGTATTGAATCGATTCATCTCAATCGATTCCACACAATCGATTCGATTGAATCGATTCATTTAACTATTTTGAGCATCCCTACCCAGTACTACTTTTTCGAGAGGTGAAGACAAAAGTTAGCTACTTGGATTTACTAGGGAAATATCGGCCGAAAACGAATTTTCACGAAAAATTATTTTTCACAATATTTCAGCTGATATTTCCCGAACGAATCGAGGTAGCTAACTTTTGTCTTCACCATTGAGTTTTTCTGGAAAAAGTAGCACTGGATCGCGAAAACGGTTTTCTTTTATTCCTATAAATAACCGAAAAATCCTGTAAAACTATATTTTATATTTTATAAATATTTGTAGGTTTTTATCTCTATCGAAGCCCAATGCAGCACAAATGCAATCAAATTGTACAATGAATGAATCAGATGTTTCAGAAGAAATTACATTTTAATTTTTCTTTAATAAATTTTAAATAATGTGGCAATTTTATAATTACCTAAAGAATTTTTTTTTTAATTTTTATAGTTTATTTAGCACTAAACTTATTTCCTACTCCATTTGAATATTGGCATAAAATTAAGAACTATTTACATACGCACATAGAGTACTAGTAAAACAAATACAAAAACTTGTGATTAACTATTTTGAAGTTCCCGCCTTTCATTAATTTCATTACTATTTGACTGTCCTTTTCATTACATTATTTTAACTGCTTGTGGCAACCCTGGTGCACACCGTATGCGTATATTGCCGTATATGAACGCTTGGGGTGCATGTGGTGTGTCATGTGAGGATAATTTAAAGTTAAATGGACATTATCAGTAATCACTGTCAGTGATTTTAGTAGTTTTTAGTATTTAACGGTTAATAAAATATTTTGATTACTAAACAGAATTTACAGCGGATTTAATAATAAGAAATTAAGTAATCGAAACTGATTTTCGCACGCTTGCTTCACATTGCGCATGACGGTAAATTTTTCCCCTGTCGCGACTAAGGAACGAGGAGTGCACCCAAAGTGTGCGCCCAATCTTTATTTGAACGCTTAGGGTTAATTCCTTTAATTATTTTTTTATCCTTTAATTCATTTTTGAACGCTTAAGGTTCGCCTAGGTGTCACTCTTACCCCGGGGTGCGCCATTTTTGAACGCACTCCAGTGCTTGATCCGGCCGGTCGCGTTCTCAGTTCAGAGCCATTTTTCCGTGCCGAGGAGGGAACATGGAGGGAACTACATTACAGTCATCTGTCAAATGGTGCAAAACTTCAATCGCAAATGTCAACAAGGTGTTAATTGTGTTGGTCCTTTATTTTTGTGTTATAATAATTTAAATTTACGGATGCACAATCAATAACCATAAGTAAATAATATCAAAATCAAGAATGTCAAGCTATTTTCAAACTTAAGTGTTATCTCGAATCCTTTCGGAACCGATCCTACCTTATAGATTTCGACGCGGCGATTTCAAATATGGGGTCGTTCATGCCGTGAAATAATTTGTGAATAATAAACAGCGGAAGTCGTCTCCATGAGCTTCTCGTGTGAATTATTTGAAACGTTGAGGAAAACTAAAACGTTTATCTCAATTTAGTATTTTGAAACGAAAATCCTCGCTTAGGATTGACTTATATCCTTGAACATAAATTTGAATAGCAAATAAATTTGAGTATCATTAAATCACTGTCTGTGAGAGGGTACGTGTCGCCTGCTGCCGCAAATTATCGCATGATTTGTTAAAGTGCAGCATTTTGGCATGATAAGAATGCAACATATTTATGATTTATCATTCAAATTGTGATAAAATGTACAAAATTCGAATGAAAATGTAATATTAAACGCAGTAACTATGGCAACTGCGGAATTATGAATTCAAAATTATGCAGAGGGAGCCACAATAATGACAGTTTTCGTAGAACAGACTTTTTTCAAACGCGACCGGCCGTATAAACCACAGTATATGATCGTTGATGTGATCGGTGGTATAAACTATAAAGCACTGATGCTTCATTAATCTAGGCGGTCGTTGTTGCCATAAGCCTGTTAATTGATGTTTGACATATGATTTGAATTCGAATCACGGTTTCGAATTATCTACATCTTGTGTCAATTTCCAGGAGGAGAAGATACTTCAGGTCTGTTCGATACCTCTGCACTTTCTACACCTGTAACACCTGTACTCTTTTTCCCACTCCTACTCGCATTCATTATATGTATACATCTCACTCTCTCAGGAGCGGTTTATGTAAAAAGTGCAGAGCTGTCGAACAGGCCTATCATTAGATGGCACTGTCCTAAAAATGTGTAGATGGCGCTGTTCATATAACGTTTAGGAGGCTCATTAAAATTATTTTTTAATTGGGAATTTATTTATTCTTCATCTTTTCGTTTTATTTAGGACAGTTTTGAGGCTCGACGCATCTATTGGATTTCTCGTCCAATAAAAGTCCATCTTTACAGAAGCACCCGGTCAAATGCGCCGAGGCACAAAAGTCCGGATCGGGGTTCCTGCACGTTCGCAAGCACCCCCCCGCAATATATTCTTTATTTTCTTCACATTTACCTGCAAGAATAAGATAAGAGAAATTTGGGCGAAGTTTCATAATCTTACCACATCTTACTCGAATGGCACAGCTCCTTATCGATGCAAATTCCGTTCTTTTCGTTTCTCACCAAATCTGCGTCGCAGTCACAACGAAACTTGCAAGTGTGATCGCAGGTATTCGGACTTATAGTTTGGGCGCAAGTTGGTTCACAAGGGCTTGTACAGTTTACAGGAACTTCATCTTCTGGACAGTGTATACCTCCTAAGATCGACAAAGTAAAATCTTTTACTACACGAGAAAGTTAATATATTTATTTATAAATGTGATTACCTGCGACCCGATTAGCGACGAGATAAAAGAATATAAAAACAGATAGATACATCGTATTTTGCAATTTGCACGCTTTTACAAATAAGTTTCAACTAAATCGCTCGAGTAATGTTAAGGTGCCTGATTAACAAAGAATGTCAAGGATGAATAAGTCGCATAAATACTAGACACTAGGAATTTGATCGTTAAAAGTAATATATTAACAGAATTGGAATGTCTCTTACATATTCCGGAATATTTATTTAATTTACAATTTGCAAAATTAGAAGCAGTTTGATTTTCCCGCTTAAATTTCTCGTTTTGTCAACTTAAGAAAGTGAAAGGCACTGTAGAGGTTAAATGTCAACATAACCTCACTTGTCAAAACAAATTTGTTAAGAATGAAAGAAGATATTACTTTAAACAACTTCTTCATATTTAGCTCCTCGCATGGTTCTACGGAAGGCGAGGAGCACAAGAAGATTTTTTATTATTACCCAAAAAGCGACGACATCGACGTACAGATCAAAAACATCGGCCTCGTAGAGGCCATCATCCAATTCACGGGGACTTTCAAACCCACTTGCCCGGTGAACGCCCTTCACACGATGAAGAAGCGCCAGTTGTACTTCCAACCGGAAGAAAACATGTGGATGGTCATGACCCTCAACGTGCCGTACTTAGAGCGAAGCAAAGACGGGGTTAACAGCAAGGAATACCTAGACACCGACATCCAAGACAACGTGTACGAAGCAGTTTTAAAGCAAATGTACGCGATGTACAAACTATTCAATGGAACCTTCACGTATGCGCTCCGCGAAGTCGACACGACAATCCTAAAAAGCAAGTTGGAGCAGTTTTTCGACGTGTTTTTAAAATCCTTGAAGCTACCGCATTATGATATATTAACCGTGTTCAACGGAATCCAGTTCTTACCTTTGGACAAGCAGAATTTTCTAAACGTGCAGTGCTTCATTAACGAACTAGAATGTAATTTTCCGATCGTGGAGTACACTTTATTCATGTACAACGATTACGTCATATGGAGCGGTTTAAAACCCGACGACTTACAAGTATTATATCAATACCTAGTGAGCATTCTGCTGCCCGCTCACATGGAAACCGAGCTTCAAGGCGGTTCAATGCCCAGAAATCCATCCTCGCCTTTCGCCTCTTTATACCATGGGAGATTCATAAACGGACCTGCGAATTTAAAAACGGCAAAGACTGTCGGGAAACTTCCTAAAGTGCACCTCACAAACAACAACACGCAATTAATCTATTACCTCTTGATCTATCGAACTCTAAGCGCTTCCGTCTGTTTGTTCATCAGTGAAGCAAACGAGATCACATTGCAGAGGTTTCGCGAACTCGACGAGTTCATCGGCCCGAGGCTGTCATCGATAGTGTCCGACGTAGGTGAATACTGTTCGCAGCAAATTTCTACGCCCTCGAATGTTGCAGAACACGTCCCCAAGTTCATCTACGTGAACAAGATGAACTTGGCATGTAAAAGCACGATACACTTAGATAACAAGCAGATGGGGAACTTGTCTTGCCCCAAGGATTCGGTGAAAATCATTGCGGATATGAGTCAGAGGAAGGCGTTGTTGGGGTACGCCGGTGATATAATCGTGAAGACTATGAACGATTATTGGGTGATGGGGAAGGTTTCTAATTTCAGGGAGTTTTATGTGGCCGTTCAGCAGAAGAACGCCAGTTTAATTGAGATTAACGATGAAGTAAAGCGGCTGTGCGAGACTGAATTGAAAGGAATATTTTTTCATCCTATGTAAATGTGATACACATTGTTTGTAATATAAAATGTATAGGGTATAGAATTTGTGTATATGTTACTTGAAAACTTACACCGAACCATCAAACATATTTATTTAAATGAGGAGAAAAGTTCAACGCTTACACAAAGCAATCCATGCATTAATGAAAACGGTTCGTGATCAATTATTTGACCAAATAATTATTTTAAATAAAGGAAAAGTGAGCTCAAAACTATCAGTTTTAAGGCAGCATCACAAAAGTAGTATCAGTTCAAATTTATTACAAAACGCCAGAATTCAATTTGGAAAATCTCATCAGCAACCAAACCTCTTGTATATTTAGTTGAAGAAAACCAGACACCATGTGATTTCTTGTTAATTTTCAAGAATGTAAGACCTGCGTACATAAGTATCTCTGTTCTTGCATAGATTCAGCCATAAAATTTAATATGTGCAAACATATACACTATTTATGTCACAAATTACAAAATGAAGAATAAAAATCCGATTTTTCCCCAGGTAATTATAAAGTTATAGTTCTTTATGTAATCATAGTTTATCTTTAAGCTTCGTTTTATTCCTATAGAAACAATTGGTAAGATTGTCTTTACAATTGTCTTACACAATAGAATCTCCGAACAAGTTCGTGAGAAGGGAACACAAAAACCGTTCCACTTCTCTCGCCGTTAAGATCAAATAATACAAGTTGAACGACGCTACTTACTCTATAGAACATTTGATCCTTAAGTGGAACCTACCCCTAGACGTGATTAAAAGTACCGTAATTGCCACCGTTTTAAGTCACAAATTCAAATTTACATAGGCTTAACGAATCGCGGCGAATTTACCTAGGTCTAGAGACTTTAATTGCGTGTAAAGTCACTAAATACATAAAGTACTGCAATGCATTAAGCCAATGTATATCTAAATTTGACTCAAAGTGGCGGTAATTGCGGTACTTTATCTATCTAGGGACTTTAGGTGTCATAAGTTGTCATACAAGTCTCTGTCTAAATTTTATGCATAGATTATTAATTAAAACTTATAAATGACGTTTAAAAATGATTTGGTTCCCTCTGGTGGTTAACAGCAGATGTTTGTTTGCAGGCGCGTCTTTAGTTAAGATTTGAAGAAAGTAATCTAATCACAAGTTTGAGCTATTGTTTGTTAGAGGTCACTAATCTCGTTCATACTGATTTTATTAAAGAAATAAACCACGTAATAATACACTGTGATGGTTGATGAAATATTCACTATGTAAATTTAAATTTGACTCAAAATGGCTGCAGTTGGGTACTTTATCTATCTAGGGACTTTAGGTGTCATAAGTTGAATTGCGCATGTCATACAAGTCTATGTCTAAATTTTTTACATATAGGTAATCAATTAAAGCAATGCTGGGCAAAAGAGTCGTGGTGAGTCAATCCCATTCATCAGCAACGACGCGACATCGAGCCGATTTCAATTTAAACGCGAATAAGCGCGAAACATTTCAGCGGAGAAGTATAAGTGGTGGTGGCACACTACCCCTACCCTGCTCGGCTCTGAATAAAGCATATAAATTACGTTTAGAAATGATTTGGTTCCCTCTGGTGGTCAATAGCAGAAGTTTGTTTGCAGGCACGTGGTTTGTTTCTGCGGTAATGGTCGTCGAGTTGTTTACTCAGCAATCGTTTGTGATTGGCTATTAACCTTAATGAGAACCAATCGCAAACGATTGCTGAGTAAACAACTCAGCTGCTGTTGTCGTCTGAACGCGGCCAATGTCTCTAGTTAAGTTTTGATTCAAGTAATCTTATAAATCACAAGTTTGAGCTATTGTTTGTTAGAGGTCACTACTCTCGTTGCATATTGATTTTAGCACAGAAATAAACCACGTAATAATACACGGTGATCAACAATGATCATGATTGATGAAATATTTCCAAAATGTTATCAATCTTCATCGAGATACACAGATACATATAACACTGGAGCGCTGAGTCGTTTATTCAGCCTTGTTAAGAAAACGTGCCGCTGCGAATTATCTTCTCCCCACTACTTCCAAACCAGTTCAGTGATTTTGCGCATTTTAAAAGTATTATGCTTCAATTAAAAGTTAAAAATAAAACAAAATACTTTTTTTATTAATATAAAAATGCATTTAAGTAAAATCTAATTTATCTGTAACAATTGGGTTATCTAAAGCCTCTTTAAACCAAATATAAAAAAAGAAAAAATAGTAAACTGAAATAATCTCTTTAAATGACGGATATTTTCGGGGAACGATTAATATTAATAATGTATTTTTTAATATAACAATTTAATCTAAATACATGTAATTTAGATTAAATTTTCTAAAAATTATTCAAAATTAATCTAATGCGACAATATTTACAGAGTTTATATTACAAAAATATGAAAAAAAAATACTGTTGAAGACAAATTTAAGAAAAATAAATATTAAATATTTCAGGCACCATATAATAATTATAAATTCTTAAATAAAATTAATTTATTTAGCCGTATCCTCTCTGTTGATTTATTATTTAAAATTTTGTCTGCTTTATAATGTTTTACTATAATGATTCATTCTTATATCTAGAAACTTAGCACTTATTAATTTAAACAAAGAATATTCATGACATACTGAGCCTATTTCTACATTCACAGGATGCAGCATGCTGTTAAAAAAAATTAGAAGTTTTTAATAAGATATATTTTTTTTGCAGTATTAATTATTTGTTACTTTAAGTTTTTATCAATTTTTTTTTCTTTTAAAACAAAGATTAAACGCCTTTTCCTAAACTTTTAATAATTGAACACACAGCATTAGACGCAAATACCAATCCTCCTCTATCAACTGATGAAGTAAATTTGGTTACTGAGTATATGTATGATCATCTTTTTCCTTTACTAAAATAATTTTACAGTTTTTACATTTTATATTCCTTATGATGTGTCTAACAACGTAACCACTTATGTACTCTAAAATATCAACTACATACTCATTTAAATTATTGTTGTTAATACTATCTAATAAATAAAAAACTTGATCATTTTGATTTTCTTCTTCTGTGCTGATATGTAAATTATCCATTTCTGGTTCTTCAAAATTAGTGCAGTTAGCATTGGATACACTTATATTTTTAGTAAATAATAATTGCCTTAAAATATTTTTAAATTGAAAAGAGTTGGGATTGATGTTACAACCCCCTCGTGATCTAATACATGCAATAAAATATATTTTAGAGGGCTTTCCTCCCGATACAGCAATTTGTATGAAATTTGTAAAACACTTCATGCTGACAATGAAACCTACTACAAAAGTTTTTCTAGCAGTGAATGTAATTTGATTTTCTCCTATTTTTAAACTTTTCAAGTAATCTATCGCATTAGTAAAAATGTTTTCAACTGTTTTTATATTTTGCGATGTAATTGAACTCTTAAAACCCTTTGCATGTGGTGTCCTGCTATTTTGTGAAAAGGGTGTTTTCGTTTTTGCGTTGAATTATATTTCACAAGTGCTCATACATCAAACTATTAATTACTAAGTGCTTTATTTATTTATATAGGACTTAAGACCCCTTTGGGCAACCACCACATATAATAAAAAAAATATATATTTTAAAGAAAAAAAACACGTTCCTTATGGTCGTTACGGCTTCTAACTAGCAAGTTGCCCTCCAATGGTGGGGGAAACCGATTTTGAACTGGCACGAATTTGCTCTTGTACTGCGCACTCCAATGTTATATGTATCTCGATGTCAATCTTTTATTCCACAACATCTATTTATCTACCTATCTACTAGTCAAAGTTTCTTGACTCTAGAACATATTTCCAAAGAAAGAAATTGTTTTGTGCGATCCAGGAAATCAACAGCATTTCATTGTTTTATGTTTTCTTTTTTTGAATCACAATATTTCCAAAAAAAGAACATGTTGGATATTGGATAAGATAGAAAATAGGTAAAACAAGTTGATAGAACTGATAATCAAAAAATTTATTGAGAAACAAAGCCAAACATTTCGCAAACTGACAACAAGAATTTTGGATGTTTTTTTTTTCTTTAATCATAATCTATTATCACAAACATTTATAAAATATTTTTAAAAATCAGAAATACGATTACTTTTGAACATGCCCCTTCTACTTGTGTATTACAAAAATAAACTCGTAGAAATAGACTATATTTTTAATGTTTTGAACAAGTGTGTCAAGGAAAATGGACAACATGTAAGCCGAAACGTACATGCAGGCACACACACACAGTGAAATTGGTTCCGTTTCAAAACAACGGATTGTGTTAAGCCTTGAACGTTCTAACGACTCTCGTAACATATTGTCGACAAATCGGGCATTCTGCCAGCTGTTTACCGCAGTCGATGCAGGTTGCGATGTGCCCGCATTCTAACAAAACACAATCCAGGGGCGCATCCATACATATTTTGCAGCACTCGTCAATACCACCATCAAAATCTGCAACGATAAACAAATTAAAAGTCGCCTTTTACTCACCTACAGAACACTCACTGTCATCTTTGTGTTGCTTTGAGTCACTCCACAATCTCGTAGCCCTCTCCAGTAATTCACCTTTCTCTACGCACCCTTTATAATCGACTCTGTTCAGTTGCAAAATTTCCTTGAGCTGTTTCACAGATAGGTCGCTCAATTCCTCCTCGGTGTTAAAGTCCGACAATTTCGGGTATTTTCGCACTGGAGGGTCGCAATCCTCAGTGGGGGGCGCCTGCAGTAAATCTCCAACGTGATACATGAAGGTTAAGCTCGCGTTAAACTCACCGTAGCTGTGGGAATCGACGACGTGTCACCGTTTGTTGTGTTTGAATTCGTAGCGCTTTGTCGATTTGTCATGTAGGTGGGCGGAGGTGGAGGTGGTGGTGGTGGTCTTGTAGGGATGTTCCTCCTTGGAGGAGTTGGGGAAGTTGTTGGTCCGATGTTTTGTGGGGGCCAAACATTTCGTGCATGTGTATAGAAAGCTGCCTCTGCATTAGCTATTTTATCAATCAAAATTAGAAAGAACAAATTAAGTTTTTGGGTTGCTTAAAAATTATAACAAATTAATGGAATTTATTGTGAAAGATTTTAAGTGTATTTTTCATTGGATAATAAACAATCAAGCTTTGTTTGTGTAGTCAAAAGTGCACAGTGAAAGTGACATCTTGCTGGTTTGTGTTAATGCCAGTTCACCAATTGTTATTGCTCACACTGTAGAAGCTATAATAAACTATGAGTGTATGAGTAATTTAAAGACGTCGCTTTTAATTGCGTACTTAGTATGTTGAGATGAATGATGTTGCCTTTTTTTCCCTTTAAAATGAGTAACTATTGTTTTCAGTTCGATCAACATTAATTAATTTGAACACTTGTTCTTTTTCTAACAATGAATTACTTACATCTCAAGCTATTCAAGTACGACTGAGACCTCGATGCTAAATTCGGTACAGAACCTCCCAAATTGCTCGATAATTTGTGGGGGAATTTCCTGTGACGAACTGGTATAGAATGTCTGCAGAAAAGCTCAACTAGTTCTTGCTTTTCTAAAAGAAAAAGCAAGTTTAAATCAAAATAAAGTTTCATACATAAAGTATGTATGTTCAATAAAAACAACACAATCATTTAAAGTAAACACTCGGCTATGATTTAAAACTCAATACTTAAAAGTAACAACAAGAAGGTTGCTAAAGTTGTTAACATTAGTGTTAATCCAAGCCAAATTAATTAAATATTAATATTTTATACGTTACCAACTAATCCGTGCGTTGATATATTGTTCTTATTCAAATATTGCTGTAGATCTTTGGATTTTAACTCCATTAATTGTGCTCGATTTGGAGGCCGTTTGTTCAAAACGATGCAAGTCTCACAAAATAAAAACCTGAAAAAGAAACCTCTTCTAGAATATGATAAGTATATTATGTTTCAAATGTACTTACCCATCCTGTTTCTTTAAACACTTTGAGCAATAGTACTCTTCGCATTCGTAACACTTCAACTTCCAGTTGAAGAAGTTAAAGTCCGTATTGCACCTTAAACACGGCATCCTGAGCCGGTTCAATCAACCTGTTCGATGCGGTGACCTTGGCACGACGGAGCGTTACTTGATATTATTCATAATCTAATCGTTTACATTACTGGGATTTATTTCCATTACTCATCACATCTTTCGTATCAGTTACTGTTTCGCCGATAAGTTTCGATCAGCGGCGGGGTGGGGGCTGATAAATATTATTGAACTGTTGCACGTTAACTTCCTTGTTTTTTGATCATAGCGAGTTCACTATGGTGTATGCGTATTTTTGGAGGAATGAGTTAATTTTGCCATGAATAGCCAAATAATAATTTGACAGATCAGATGAGACACTTGTTCGCGGTGACCTTTGACACGCGCAGTGTTGCCAACCGTTCGAAGGATCGAAGGTGCACCTAAAAATCCCGTTGTTTAAAAATCTCTTTCAAGAATTAAGTGTTTGCAATATGTGAATACTTGTGCTATTTTTAATAGTATTAGCGGGTTATCGCAACCATCACGTTAACTTACGGTAAACGTTAAAATTACGTGGCCCCATTCATTTTCCATTGGATCACATGATCTTAACGTTTACCGTAAGATAACGTGATGGTTGCGATAACTCGCTATTATGTTTCCGTAAATTTTATTTATGTTGTACATAAACACAATGGCCGCGTTCACCAGAACAATCGCTCAAGTAGCATTCATCTGTGATTGATGGATTTTTTAAATTTTTTTGAAATAAGCCAATCACAGACGAATGCTGTGTGAGCGCTTGGTTCTGATGAACGCGGCCAATGATCTGTTATTTGCATTCCGTAATATATACATTTGTTCATAGATGGCGCTAGCGCGTTTTATTATTTTTTTATAAGGGGGGACTTTGCGTTTGCGGCAGTGTTGTTCTTTTTGATACTTGATACGGTACCAGATTTAGTACCTTAGTTGGTCATTTGAGTCCTGGCACTTATTTTCAAATTTTAAAATTAAAATCCCCTATTCAACTTCCATTGCAAATTCTGAGCTGTCAGCTGTCTTTTATTACTGTCAATTGTTTGGTCTGTGATTGATGATGTAATTTCAGTTTCACTCTTAGCAGTTTTATCCTTCATATTTAATATTAACAGCTGTGTTTGTAAAGCAGTTCTGACTAGTTGGAAATATGCACTAATGAACGTTTTATATCTAAAAGGCTGTTTTACATTATAACATTTTTTGGTACAAGATGAGAGAGATAAGGTACCACAGTGAATTCTGATTGGTTGAATTGGCACTTCTCACTTACTTTGTATCAAATTTTAGATTAAAAATGTCATAGTGTAAAGGCTGTTTTACAATATAACATTTTTTGGTACACAATGAGAGAGATAAGCTACCACAGTGAATTCTGATTGGTTGAATTGGTACTTCTCACTCACTTTGTATCATATTTTAGATTAAAAATGTCATGGTGTAAAACGGCCATAAAACTAGGGTGGCCAGATGTCTCTTTTAAAGAGAACATGTCCTCTTTCTTGATACGGATCTTTCTTTTTCTTTTTTCTGTGGTCAATGTTCTCTTTTTTCATAAGTACGCATTTTGAATGAATTGTTAATTTTTGATACATATGTCGGCTCTCCGGACTCCCACAATTTAAATTTGGCGCCACTTCGGAAATACATTTCGCGCATGCTCTCTTTAGTCTCTTTACTTCGATTAACGTGAGGATGCCGTGTTGTAAATATTGTAATTCGTTATTTCAAATTGAAAGTATTAATTAATAAACATGGACGCTTTCTACAGACTTTTACAATAAAATTAAAAAATGATAAGTCATTTTTAAGCTGTATTTGAAGTTCTGATAAATGTAAGTATATTGACATTAAGTTAAACAGCAGAAGATTAACTTTCTCTTGAAATTTAGAAATTTGTTTTTTTTTTTTACAAAATGTAAAATAAGCCCCAGTATCATTTATTAACCACTGCCACATTATAATTGCATGCGGCAAACACAGGTAGGACAGTGATGTTTTTTCATCGTGTCCTCTTTTTTCATCTTAGGAATCTGGCCACCCTGTAAAACGGCCATAATGCAACTGTCGAAATTGATGATTGTTGTTTGTTTGTTTGTTTGCTTTGCGCAGCAATGCTGCAATTAATGTCTTTCGGCCATATAAGCCATTCGAGACAGTCACGAAGATATATTAAAGCTGGGTCAAAGTCATTAAACACCACAAACATCCATGGCAAAGGCAGGATTCGAACCTGCGACTTACAAAGTCGGCTAGGCTACCGCTAAGCCACCCGGCGACCCTGAAATTGATGATTACCTCAATGGGCGACTGGACGACTCAGTGTTGCCAACTACTGACAGTCGTTTTCCCTTCACACTGAGACAAAAATTCCCTTTTATGTTTGTTTCTTTCCCTCTATTTGCAATCTTAAACTATTTTTATGCATTTTTGTTTCAAAAATTCCTCTTTTCTCAAGAAATTTCCCTATTTGGAATTTTAAGGCAAACAATTCCCATAAATTGGGAAAATTCTCAGGAATTGGCAACACTAGGACGACTGCTTCTGACGGTTCCAAGGTGGTTCCAAACTACACTACGAACAAACCTAATTTCTGTACCCAAAATTATTGGCACTCGAATGTCACCAATTCTGGTACTGAAGATATCCCTAGTGAGAACAACTGGTTTGCGGTAGGTCAGTTTCTGCAATATGGCGGTTTGTTAGCATCCGTTATCGTAAAATAACTGTCAGATTTTGCATCTGAGTGCAGAACGAGCTTTTGTGTTTATTTAGCAAATGTAATTAGTAGTATATGCGAACGATACATTGGTATGTTGTTATCGACTTCAATTAAAAAGTGAATTATTTTTAGGTTACTTTTGGAATCTTTCGGTCTTCAGTGGCGCAGCAAGCGTAACGCAAGTAAGTTCCTTTCAAGGACTTTAAAGGTTTGTTCTGCACTTTCTACTCCTTCACTCTATTTTTCTCACTTCTACTTACATTGTGTTATATACATCTCACTCTCTTGGGAGCGGTTGATGCAAATAGTGTAGAAAAAGTGCAGAGCAAACGAACAGATCTTAAAGCTGGAGTGCGTTCAGATACCCTACCCAACAGGTAGGTGAAAAAATCACCGAGTTGGCAACACTGCACTCCAGGATTGCTTTGGAGATTTGGGTATTTGAGGATTGCTGTCATTGGTTTTCGTCAATCACGTGATCACTTCCCCTACTGGCGCGTTTCTCATTAGCTCAATCATCTGTTTCTGTTCGTGTTGTTGTTTTAAGGCCAATTTTCAACAGCAATTTACATTTAACACACATAATTCATACCCCCTCCTTAATCGCCAATTCTCCGAATCTCCAAAGCAGGAAAACCGGCGCAAGTTATTTACCGGTGTGGTTATTTATTTTGAATTTGCCGCCAATAGTTTGGAGATATTTGCAATTAAATTAAACTTTTAAATATTTTAATAAATAACATTAAAGGGGGACGCGATTCAAATGCTTTCTTCATTTGTATCGATAGGTATTGATATCCTAAAGTTATCTACAAGTGACATCTAAAACTTAACATCGCGCATGCGCATTACTAATTGGTACCCTATATTCGATCGTACGAAATTCCCTATATCGGTTCAAGATATGTCTCGAAATTCCATACACATTTTACTGTATAGCCCACTTCTAATTATAAGACTATTACCATTACCATTACATTTATTAAAGATAAGATCATAACATAACCTTTAAATTATTATTCATAATAACTAGAAAAATTCTATTTTCTCATAAAGTCAAGATTGTGAGGTACTAGCTGAATTTGACCGTTTCTAAAAGGATAAGTCAAAAACGGTGCAATAAAACCAGTTTAATTTCATATTGTTATTTACTTTGCCCCCCCCCTCCCGAAACAAGTTACTATCTACGCCACTGATCAACCGGTAAATTTACAACAATACTTTTAGGGTCGGTTTATCAATGCTAGGTTAAATTTATCTTTCAGTTTGTTACCAATGGCAACAATTATAAAGTATACGTTTCCATCGGTAACAAACTGAAAGATAAATTTAACCTAGCATCGATAAACCAACCCTTAGTCATATAACTCCCGTGTTAGAATACAATTGACATTTCCCGAATCTTATTTAATATTTTGTTACATTTTAATATACCAACAATGATGAACTATTGTTTTGTCGACATTCCAGAATTTCGTAAAACGCGCATGTGCACTTATAACATGCAGCGGCCTTATTTAGTAACCAGTTTGGACAAGAAACTATTATTAAGGCTCCCTCCTGTTATTCTTAACTCGTTGGTTAGTTAGGAGTTAATTAAAGAATTCTTAGGTTTTCCGTAAAAATACATCTATTGTTCAATCCTGTTATAGATATACCTATTTAAATGAATTTGATTCAATCCATATTTTTCTGCAAAGGTGTCGTTTTATATATGTCGGTGCAGAATGTAGATGGCGTTAATTTAGCGCGTCTTTTTAAAAATTAATTATCAAATCTTAAAATTAAAACTTTATTATAATTACTAATTGCACACTAAAAATCAATTTAAATTAAATACTTAGGTATTAATTAAATGGTGTGTGATAATAGATTTCATAAACCCTCTTTGAAATTTACATCCGTTTTTATTCATTTCATTTCGGCGGACGATCGAATGGAATTTGCCAGATCGCTTAATTGTAAATAATTTCTTAGTTTCTTGGTTTCTTAAAGAAAAAGACATCGGCGATTTATTTGTGCCTTTTTCTTCTACAACGTTCGCGAACACACTTTTTCTTCGGTCCCTCGGAAATTTGTTTTAGTGTGTGTGTATTTTAAAAGCAGTGCGTGCGTGTGTTTTATGATTAATTTGTGAAATAAATAAAAAGGAAAAATAATGTACAAAGTTGTAAGTACATGACTTCGTTGTGTAACGTCTTTGATATTTGAACGTTTAATTTATTTTTAGGAAATAGATGTTTTTTTTTTTTTTTTTCAAAATTGCGGATTTAGTTAAAATTTTGTACTTACTTTTTTTTTCATTTGTTTATACGTTTATAAAATTGAAAGGATGAAAAAAAAAGTTGGCCCATGGGGGGATCGAACCCACGACCTTCGCGTTATTAGCACGACGCTCTAACCAACTGAGCTAATGGGCCACATATGCAACGTATTTTGAATGGATCTTTTAACTTATTTTATTAAAAAAATTCATAAAATTTAGGAATTGTGCTAATTTGTCGATTATAAACAATGTTTAAATTACTCAATTGCAAAAGTTTACATTTTGAATAATATGTATTCACATTTGCATTATTTTTCTTGAATTGTTAGTACGGCTCATTAATATACGAGGGCAAGTTAATAAGTATGGGCAATATACCTATTGATTATTATAATCAATACTCAGTTGTAATTTATATTTTTTAAGACAAATAAATCAATAAATTTCGGAGAACTATAGACTCATTCTAGTAGAATAGTAAATACTTAATTTTGCTGACACTTTATATGTTTAATTTTATGTCTTGGGTACGTCTTTCTTTTGGATGTCTTTTGTTAATTCCTCTCCAATTCTTCCGAGATATCTTTTGTTGCATTTTACAGAGCAGTATCATGGCTTTAGGTACAATTTTGAACCAATTATATTTCGAAAACTTAAGAGACATAAATTTCTTTTACTGGTTTCATTTTATCGGGTTTTTTAATAGTATAGTATTGGGGCCCCCGAGCATCCTCTGTATAGCAGGGGGTCCCTTTGCAATCCAGCCGACCTGCACCGAAAATTTTTGCAAGTTGCAATGACGCGCTAATTCAATCAATCAATCAATTTTTATTTGTGATAAAGATTACAATAAACGTCAATTAATTCACTGCATATATACATACAAATTGTCCGCACTGACCATCTCGTGCGTGGTAGCTTATCGACGCAGCAGTATCGTTGCGAATTTGCTGTTCACAGCACAATTATAGGTTAGAAAACAGTCGCGCGGTGTCGAGGCTATGTGGCAGTATAATATTATTTCTTAAAAACTTCTTCAATGTGACTTATGCCAATTTATCCTTATTCTTAGAATAGAAACGGTAACAAAAGCCTCCTAGATCGATTTATACCGAGAAGGGCGGGCGAAAATTTCGAGGTTTCGTACTACAATTTAGTAACCCCCAACACACAACAGCATCAAGACGGGGTTCCCTGGGATGGTTACCGCTACCAAAATCATGCGCAACAAAATTTCAAGAAGAAAATATATCAGGAGAGGTAAACGTCAGCTCCTTGCTCTGTGGTACCGATTAGGCCCTCTTTTGTTTGTTTTCTTTTGTTGTCGTCTGGTCTGTTTGTGTTTGTGTTGGCGTCCATTTTAAATCCACCTTCTTTCAAGTTTTCTTTTGTTTGTCTCACGTTGTGTACGATCCATCTTTTCTTCCTCCAATATTTTCTGCGCCTTGTAGGTAAATTTTGTAGTTCTTGCTCTATTGTATTCATTTAAACAATTTTTTTTATTTTGTCGTCTTTTTTTAGATTGCGAAATGCTCTGTTACCGATTTCCAATAAGATATTGAATTTTTGTGCGTCGTCCAACACAGAAAACGATCAGTGCAAAGAGTTCGTCCAGCATTGGCCGGTCAGGTCAAGAAAAAAGCCGGAAATTAACAAGCCAGTTATGATTTTGGATATGCCTGATTTGGATGCCGATGTTTGTAAGTCGTAGGGCTTTATTATTATTAAACGAAAAAAAAAGTTCTGTTCTCGTTAAATAGTTTTAAAATCAGTTTGAGTTTATCATATAGGGGCTGATTCAATTGATTTATGCATAAAGGGGATCCCAGCAACTGGTTCATTGGTAGATAGTACATTTGTCACCACCAGATGACAATTATTTATAGATTTCTGTACATTTTATTACCGTAAAATTACTTTACTTGGGACGATTTTGACATACTTTGCGCTGTAATATCTGAACGCTTTGACGAATGGCAATATATTTTTTTTAATGGTAGGTTATACTCCGTACATTCGAATTTGATACGAGAGAACTCAAAATCTCGTATTTTTTTTTACTCGCTGTCCCAAGTTAGGGATTGTGGTCCCAATCATGAGACAGGCCTAAAAGTAATAGAAAACGTAATGTAATTTTGCTTTGAGACGTTAAGGACCCTTGTCCTAACTCAGAACTACCCCCAAAAAAATATAGTTCGAAACTTTTATGAATGATGATGGATTTATGGCAAGTGAATATATAAAATTTTAATATATTTTCATAACGTTTAGTAAATCGTGATAACACTGATAACTTAGAGATTTTTATTGCAAAAATACAAAATACATTAATTCTATTATAACATTTTTTAAATATTTGGGCTTAAGGCCAACTTAAATGGGCTCTAAAGTCAACGAAAACGTAAAAAATAATTCTATTTTAATAAGTTATTATAAACTGCCTGAGGAAATTTATATTTGCCTCTGAAGATTTTTGGATTGTCTAGCACCTTAGATACTTGGGTCTTTTCGACTTCATCAGTATCTTCAATGTTGGGAAACACAAAAGAAGATGTAGTCGAATTATATCGAAGAAAATTCACTCTGTAAATGTTTTCGTGGACCTCTAATATTTTTCCAACAAACTCCTTCGTCGTTTCCTTTTTGGTATCCTTATTATAAATATATTTAACTACAATAAATGATCCTTCAGTAGGACTTAACTCTAAGCTTCCATCAGTCTCATCTCATTAATATCTTCAGAATCAATTTGCCCTGGGTCAGAACTTGAACTGCTGCCATCTTACGCGTTATTCTCCTCTTCAATAATTTCATTATTACTTTCATTTTCAGCATTGAAATCTTCTGCAGTGACTCCTTTTCCTGGAGGAACGTCAAGTCTTTTCTTTCTTTTAATTCTTTGACCTTCATCAGGTGGCAATCGATAGTTTTTAAGATGGTCAATAAATGAGGCTGACAAGCATTCATTTGCGTTGGATGCATCATTCTCATCAAGACTATCTGGAATCCTTTTTAAAACAGCATTCCTATCGAGGGGAACAAGCCCACAAGCCCGAAATCCTGAACAAATAGTTTTCTCAGAAGATTTCTCTAAGGACAACACTGTGTTCCTCAATAAAAGTGGAAAAGTGTCTTTAGGAAGAACGCCTTTGTGTTTTAGCTTCCATTTCAATAGTTCGTCTTTCCAAGCTCTCTTCAATGGCCTAAAAAAGGCAACATCCAATGGTTGCAACAAATGTGTTGCATTTGGTGGCAACAAAACAAAGTCAATTCCATTTTTCTCACATGCTTGGATAATCTCTAGAGAAATGTGACTAGCTAGGTTGTCCCCTAATAGAATTTTTTTTACCGTCTCCAACATGTTTAAAATATAGCAGAGCGACTTTAAAAAACCAATCACTAAATAATGTGTTGTCAAACCATCCAGACCTGCTTCGATTATAGACAGTGTGAGGTAAACCACAGGCCGATCGTCTTGAATTACCAAGGTCGTTCCATTTTTTTGCTTAGTACGGGATCGGGACTTCGGGTGTCGCGGCAGTAGTTGCGATATATTATGCCGATAAATAGAATTCCTTTAAGATCCGATGATCTTGTAATATTCATGGAAACCACAGATCACCGAAACCATTGTCACAGACCATTGTCATACAATTGTCTCCAAGGATATTATGGGATAAAAAAATTTATAAGGAGGTGGAATGGTCGAGCATAAAATATATTGTCATTAATGTCAGTTTTTTTCTGATTTTGTATGGATTGTGTTTTATGTGTAATATAATATCAGTAATTTGAGTTAATATTATTAATTTGTTAGCTGTGTTTCGTTTTGCTGTTGTGTGTTAGTTTGTTATATATAATTTAACAGAAATATCTTAAGTACAGTCACAGGTAAGCCATTCACAACACATTTGAATATTTAGTGAATCTAAAGTCTGAAATAAAATTCGAAACTATAATAAGAATGTATTTCCAAGAATAATAACATATTATTAACTAAACTGATATTTTTAGAGTCGCTGTTGAAAATGGAAATTCCAAAGGGATCCCACTCATGTTGTGTGTGCTCTCATTCCAATTTCCAAATCCAAAAAGATTTTTGGATAAGTTTGAAGCTTGGAGAAGTGCAGTTTCAAATCCGAAACATCTGCACTTAACCAGTGAAGAAATTTTCAAGCATTCATTTGTATGTGTGGATCATTTTAGGAGTACTGAAGATTTTGTCACTGATGGGTCGGTAAAATTAAAAAGAAATGCAGTACCTACTGTAAATTTACCAAGAGGTGATATAACAATAATCATATAATAATAATAATTATGATTTCTAATTGATAGAGAGGTCTTCCCGGGCGCTACAAAGCAACATAGATTGTGAGCCTTCCACATCTCGTACTGCAACAATAGTATTAGATATTTCAACTCCTCCTAAAGAATATCAAGATATTTTAAATGTGAGCCCAAGGAAAAGAATTACACCAATCCCCACGCAAGTGCATACGCAATCAAACATATCAGCTACAACTTCAATTGCACCTCATTTACAGCCATCAGGTAAAATTCAATTTTTTAAAATTAATTTTCATTTATAATTTTGAATTAATAAGTTGATTCAGATTTGTTCAATGAGATACAATAAAAAGTTACACAACATTATGTTAGCCTCTTAAGAGATTTTATTATTATTTTTTTGTAGGTACTTCACTAGAATTGATGGGAATTTCCATGTTACCTTCTTCTTCCAAGGAGCCAGCTTTAGTGGCACCATTCACTGATGTGAGAGAAGTACAAGAATCTTCTAGTGGGTCACTGTACTGCAGTAAGAATGTTCTTGTCCTAAATATTATACGTGTTTACACTTTGATATATATTTATAGGGTTTCCAATGGCGCAGCAGGTGAGTTTGAAGCATTATAGGAAAAATAACTCTCTGGGTCCTACAGAACAAGCACTGTACCAAGAAGCAAAACATCTCCAGAAAAGAGTTGCACGATTAAAACGTGAAAAAGCACAGATTTCGCAATCACTAAAAGCAGCCGAAAAGTTATCGAATAAGTTTGAAAAACTCGCAGAGAAATTTAATCCTATTCAAAAACGTTTTTTTGAAAGTCAGTTTAGAAATACTGGGAAAAAACTCAAAGGACACATGTTTACATTTCAACAAAAAGCCGATGCTATAGCAATTTAGAAGGCAGGACCAAAATCTTATAAATTATTATCAAAATTATTTACTCTGCCATCTACAACAACTTTAAAAGCGACATTAAATAAAGTGCGAATAGAACCTGGAATTTCAAAGCCAATTTTTGAAGTTTTAAGACGACAAGCTGGAAGGATGAATAACAAATACAGCATTTTGGAGAAGCTGATCCTTATTTTCATAAATTTATCACTTTAAGAGAATATGACGGAAAAAAAGATTGCAATATATGAATATTAATTTAATTAAGGGCCTGTTGAAAATTTATTTTTATTTGCATAATATTTTTCCAACTGTAATATACAGCACATCCATTTGTAAAAGACTGGTAAGCTTTTTAAGAACAGAAATTCATTTGGAATTTGAATGTCCACACGCGGAGGCAATAAAGCAGCATATTATTCGTGAAAATTTACATTTACAGTTATTTAAAGAAACTTGGCAATATTATTACTGGACATAAAGACATTTTCCTCAGGTTCCAAATGAATTGGAGAAACAAATTCTCTTAATTCATGAAAAACGAAAAAAGATAAATGTATTGTGCAAAAACTAAGAAATATGTCTGCTTTGCGTTTATTTGTTATGTATTTAATATGAAAAATAAGACTCTTTACTAAACGAGCAATCGAAAATATAGTTGTTTAATTTTAAAGTAATTTAATATCTTTGTTGTTTGTCAATTAAAGCAGGTTCTTGTCTGATGAAAATTGTATCACAAATTGTTTGAAACGGACACTGAATATGCACTAAACACTTAAGTTATCATTTTATTATATGATATCGTTAGAATTGTTGTAATTACATATACTAATAATTACATTACATACTCTAGTTAGGTTTTACCAGGATTTCTCTAACTCATATAGTGAATACTGGAGTATATGTTAAGATGGGCCTGTCCACATCGGAAACAATATGCTTTAAATTTGATCTATCAAGGGTAAGGGTTTCAAATATAAATTATTCTTTTACTAGAGTTTTATTTTTCATATCATTTCAACGAGCAACACCATCACTTAAATCAGTATTTAATATGGTTATTTTATTTTAAAAGTCGACTTTTTGCGATGATCTTGTGTCAAATCAATTTCATATTATTATTTTTAAGAATTTTTTTTTAGAATTACCGTATTTTTGTAGTTCACACGAATTTATATAAAATAAAATATAAGTAGATTTATTAAAACTATTTGACTTTTATTTATTGTCGCAGATAACATACTATATACATACATTCACAAACATTCGTTTAATTTAATCATCTGTTCGAAGTAAACATTACTTACATAGTTAAAGCTATAACAATGTTTATTTTGAATGATTAAATTAAACGAATGCTTCTGAATCCCATTATATGATTGAAAAATAAAAACAAGTATTTCAAAATTGCCGCGTTAATGTAATATAGTAGGGGATCGGGAAAACAGATGGCGGCATTTCGAGAACTGATGTTTTTGCACAAGATGGCTTTCTATATTGGGGTTATTCTATGGTAAACCATTCACACACCAAGTGTCATGCAAATGAATTGCTTTATAGACAACATAAACTTCGCCGCAAAATTAGAGGATATTTAATG
This sequence comes from Dorcus parallelipipedus, assembly GCA_958336345.1. Classification (NCBI taxonomy): domain Eukaryota; kingdom Metazoa; phylum Arthropoda; class Insecta; order Coleoptera; family Lucanidae; genus Dorcus; species Dorcus parallelipipedus. The sequence continues at coordinate 50,220,937 of OY284476.1, read as the reverse complement.
TTGTAGTAAATAAATTGAATATTTCAAAATAAATCAACTTATATTACAATTAAAATATGATTTTACATATATTCTCGATATTCCAACGCAAAAGTATTTAAAGAATAAAAAATTTAATCAAAAAGTCATAAATACAAAAATTGTTTTTTAAACAAAAAACGTCAAAAAGCTTGAAAAAGTCATTAGATGTGGTTGTCATCACGTTGTCATGAACAGAAATAGACAAAAACGCCACTTATCTGAAACTGAGGTCGTCAAATTGGTGACCCTGATGGAAGAAGGCTACACTCAGCAAGAAGTTGGCCGACGATTAGGGGTGGATCAATCTGTGGTCATCAGAGCTTTGCATAGGTACCGCGAAACTGGTAGCTATCAAAGGCGACGAGGCCAAGGCAGAAAAAAGAAAACCACAATTGCAGAAGATCGCTTATTCAGAATAAGTGCAAAAAGGCGACGGTTTTCTACTGCTAGAGCGCTAAAAAACGACCTCCTGCTTGCCACTGGTACAGCAGTCAGTACGGATACCATTCGAAGGAGGCTTAAAGATGCTGCATTGAAGCCGTACCGACCAGCTACTGGACCAGTTTTAACAGCAGCCCACAGGAGAAACCGCTTAGTATTTGCTCGGAGGCATGCTGAGTGGCAGATTGAAGACTGGAGGCACGTCTTGTTCACCGATGAATCTAGATTCTGCCTTTCGACAAATGATCGACGTGCTAGAGTCTGGAGAGCCCTAGGTGAACGATTTACGCAGTGTGCCATACGAGAAGTCGAGCCATATGGTGGTGGATCCGTTATGGTGTGGGGTGGAATAAGCCTTGCTGATCGCACCAATCTTTTAAGAATAAATGGTTCACTGACTGGTGTACGATACAGGGATGAAATCATAATCCCTGTTGTAGAACCGTTTGGTGCTCTACATGGACCAGAATTTATTTTTATGCAAGACAACGCTCGGCCGCACATTGCCAATGTTGTACGGCAGGAACTCGTTGCCGCCAATATCAATGTTCTTGAATGGCCACCACGTAGCCCTGATCTTAATCCCATAGAGCATCTTTGGGACAATATCGGGAGAAAGATTAGGGGTCTTGAAAATCCTCCGCAAACATTAGATGCGCTCTCCAATAATTTGCAAGAGGTTTGGGCAGTAATCGGCCAAGAGGAGATTGCCGCCTTAATAGAGAGCATGCCCAGAAGAATTGCAGCTTGCATAGCAGCAAGGGGTGGACACACCCGCTATTAATCGTTGTTTTGATTTTAAGTTTAATTTTTCGTTTTTACTATTTCTTGTTTATGATGAAATGTTAGAGTTGGTATAAAAGTTATTGAATTCAATTTTGTTTTGTTTGCATTACAAAGTATGAAATAACTTATTTTAAGATTTTAAAAGCTATAATGCCATGTTGACCAAACATTTTTAGTATTTTACTAATTATCCTCTAATTTTGCGGCGAAGTGTATATTGGTAAAAGGGAGCCATTCCCACTTATGGCAAACATGACTGAAGTGCTGGATTTTGAGGTGTCTATAATTCTGTCTGCATGTTTACTACCCCTTCGAACTATTACTTTTGTGGAGCCAGGGTCATCAGTAAAATTTGTCTCATCGTAATTTACGATTCTGTCGGGTGACACTCCCTCTAACGCTTCTTGTAATTGATCAAAATAATCATTAATAACGTCCTTTGATACCATAGCCCTGTTGCTTTTAATATTTTGTGTCTTACAACTTCTCACGGTGTCTTTTCAAAAAGCCTTTTGCCCATTTTCGTCCCGGCATATTATTTGTAAACCTGACTTCCCTTTTTCCTCTTCTATCAATAAATGCCTTTGCAATCATACGGATATCAAAGTTAGTTAGTGGAAAACCCCATTTAGACGCTGTAATAATTCCGTCTACAAACAATTTTTCTTCAGCTGCATTAAAAACATGAGGTCTTCCAGGTTTTCGTCCGTTTTTGCCATTAAACTTTCTTTGAAGTGTTGATTTTGAGACACCATATTTAATTTCAGCATCCCTGTATGATATGTTTGTATTTGCCAAGGCCTGTAGAGCACGTTCAAGGTTTGTATTATTGTAATTCTGATACTTTTTTTTCGGTTTAACTGCTTGTTTTACTTTCACCATTTTGTAATAATTATTTGAGGTTATGTCCCAAGTTAGGCTGCAAAAAGACAACTTTTTTTAAACTCCCGAATAAAACAGATCGAGATAGAGTTTTTCTCATTGTTTTAGCGGAAGTAACATCTATACACAATAACTTACAATCAAAAAAATTGTTGTTCGGGTTAGCTTTCATTAACCGCCTCGGTGGTAGAAAGTTTAACGGTTATCTGGCATAACGAATTTTTAGGATGACAGTTCGTGTATACAGAGTCCTTTATGTTGCAAAAATATCCCATAAATTTATGACGCTATTAAATAAATCGCTTCTTTATCGACAAGATGAAATAACATTAGTTGTCCTATTCCAATCCAGAGGGCTGCAATAAATTTTTATTTTGGAAAAGCGCGGTCTGTCTCATGATGGGGACCGTGTCTCAAGTTAGGTGACTTTACGGTACTTCTCTTTTTATCGTAACGTAGATTTTTGTTTGTCTTAACAAAGATGTAATTTAGGCCACCATTTCGTTGATTGGGGCAGCAAAGGTCACCTGGCATCAATTTTCGAAGGCAACATCCACATCTGGCACCCGGAAATGTCCACGCCTTACGTCTCAGTGCCTTACGTAACGACCACCCCAAATTCGAACATGCGAACTTGCGTGCGCTGGAATCGCGAAGGGAATTGCTACGCAGCAGGTTTCGGCGTTTCCCATCTCGCGGTCATAGACGTTGTCAGCGATAAGGTAACCCTAGCTTCCGTTTCCTTTCACTTTTCTGCACAGCACGTTTTCCAGTTGTTATACGTGCAGAAGTGTTGCGCGAACCGCCCTTGCATGATCACCAGCTTTGAATGGTACAAGGAAGACACGCTCGTGTCCGGTTGTTCCAAGGGGAAGGTCACCACTTGGACGCCCAAATTGGGTTTGGTCAGGTCCATCCATCGCGCCCACAAATCGATCATCGTCTCCATGAAGTTCTCTTGTTCTGATAAGTATTTTGCCACGTCGTGCATCGATGGAAGCATCAAGGTTTGGTCGTGGCCCGATTTTCAAGAGGTCTTCGAAATTAACAACTTCATACCTTCCAAGGTGGCCAACGAAAGCGTCCGTTCGTTTCTTTCTTTTTATTTTGTTAATAAATTACTTGTAGGCTTTCGCGTGGCACCCCTGGAGAGATTCACTTTTGGCTGTCGCGGGGGGGTTAGAAAACGCGTTCTTATCCGTCTATAATGTTAGTACTAAGAAAGAAGTTCACAGAAGCCCATCGAGGAACGACACGTACATTGATGCAATTACGTTTAGCAGTAAAACCGGTGAATTGGTGGTGAGTTTTCCTCAAATAAAAAAAAATGAGGGGGGTTTACTGTTTTTTTTGGGGGGGCGTAAACAGATTAGCTTGTGGTATCAATTTGAACATCCAATGGGGGGTTGCGGTGGTAAGAACGTCATCGAAATTCTATCCAGTTTCACTAAGGTCACGGATGCGATCGAGTGGCACGTCGGGAAGGTGCCCTATTTACTTTGGAGTAGCGAAGGAAATCAATTAGGTATGAAATTTGGTGGGGCCGAAATCCTGATGAGGGGGTGAAACTTGTGTGGTTTGCAGCGACTGCCGGGGCGGACGAGAATCTATGCATTTGGAATTTCCTGGAGAAGTCTTCCCGAAAATCGAAAGGCGACGCCTCAAAACTGAAGAAGAAGGTTTACACAACTGATCCCTGCGTTGCATCGTTCGGGCACACCATCAGATAAAGAATTTTATTTTTACATGTTTTATTGAATCTTATTTATGTGCTTTTATCTTTAAAAAATTATTTCGTACTTTGCTGGAGCTCATACCAAAATATTGAGGATACGTTGTAATATTTTCAATTATTTTTGGTAGTGGGGCTTCTTACGATTTTTAATAAATAAATTCTGAGAATATTATTGGTTTTTAAAAATATTTAAATATAGTCACTTGACTGGAAACGCGATGCCATTGGTCGGCCGTCAGTGTGACGTAGACAATTTACTTGTAAACAGAACAACGTTTCTTAAATTCATCGGTTGACATGTCCTTCATTGAACCGACAAAAAAATTTTCATTGATATTTGCTGTTGTAAAAAATCGATGTAAAAAAAGTCCACTTTTTTTGGCCGCAACTGTACAGTAGTGGACAATAAAATCCGGGCAAGAATTTGACATGTCGTGCGTATTTCGACAAATTTGTTAAATCAGGCTTTTATTGAGGTTATACTTCTGTCAAAATAAATAAATAAAATTCGAATTAAACGTCAGAATTACTAGTGACGTGCATTAAACGTCAAAAATATTAAAGTGAAGTTTACATTATGTAAATGACGTGCCCGAATTTTATTGTCCGCTACTGTACATACCAGCAGTGCGTTCAGAATCTGGCACAGGCATGCTGTTTCCTGGCTAAATAAACATTACATTACCTTTCATTTTTTTTTCTCTCTCTCATTGACGCGTTTTATTTTCATTGATTAACCGATTGAAAATTTATTTTTTCTATTAAACAGTTGTCATGTCATGTCATTTGTTCACTTCTCTCGTTTCGTTCATTCCCTTCATTTGCTTTTATTTCTTTTTTCTCAATAACCAATCTCGATTTATTTTTATTCATTAACCGATTGTCGTATATGTATTTATTTTTTTCCATCAATCAATTGTCATTTATTTTCCTTCATTAAAAATCTATTCAAAGTTTGAATTTGCCGCGCATGAAATTAGTTCGAAAAAGCACGTGCAGATGGCACCACTAAGTACCTAACTAACCAAGATTAAGTTACCTTCCTGTGAGAAATTCTTAAATTTTGGTTGCAATAATGGATTTTCTTTTGTTTTTTTCTTATTCATTTTATTCATTGGATGATTGTCATTTTTTCTTTATTTTAGTTAATCCTTCTCAATTTCAGTCCACAGCGCAATTTAATCTTCTTCATTTCCTTTCTCTTATAAACTAAAAGTTTTTGTTTTTCTCTTTAATAATAAACTTTTCTTTATTAGGCGGTTGTCATTTATTTAATTACTTTTCATTATTTCAACTATTTTTTAACCTTCCCTCGTAGTTAATTTGAAACTGTTTCATTTTTCTTTTGTATTACTCGATCATCTTTTATTTGTACTCATTCATCGATTCTCTTTTGTTTTTCTCGCCATATTCTGTTAGATACTTATTCTCTTTCATTAATCAATTAGTCCCTACTTCTTTTTCATTTTTCTGCACTAGTCGATTCTCGCCAGTTTTTGTTCATTAGTGAAGTTTCACTAATTTTTTTTCCTCATTAACCAATTGCTCTTTACTTTTATTCGTTTCTACTAATTAGTTGACATTTACTATCGTTTTTTAATCGAATGTCAATTATGTTCCTTCATTAAAATTCAATTCATAATTTGAACTTGCCGCTCATGAAATTGGTTAAAAAGGCACGTGCAGATGGCACCACTAATTAACTAACGATTTATTTTGCTGGAATGCACATAGATGGCGCCGCCAACTAAGAAACTTGGCAAGAAACTTAACTACATACGGTAACATCTGGGCTGCGTTCATAAACTACACCTTCAAATGCATCTTGGGTGTGTAATCGCATCTTTCTCACTCACGATGTGTCACAAATTTTGTATCTCGCTCATCTGCTTCAAGAATTTTTGTGTTTGTGACAAGTGTTCAATGTATGCCCTAGCGAAGCAAACGAATGCACTAAACGTCAAATAACATTTCGCTTTGATCTAATTCAAGACCTGGTCCATAAGGTTATGAAAAATTCAAAGGCTACTTTTCAATTGAACACCTGTATTTGAATCAATTTGTGTTGAATTAATTAAACGAGTTAGCGCCTTGCGTTTTAAAAATCTGACAACACTGCTTACAAGTGGGATGCGAAAACTGCGTCCGTTGTCATGGTAATAATGGAAACACAAGACATTTTGAAAAAGACGAATGAAACGCAAAATATGTTAAAAATCGTGAGTGAGAAAGATGCGATTACACGCTCAAGATGCTCTCGGAGGTATAGTGTGAACGCAACCAATGTAACTGTTACTTATTCGCGAATCAAACAAAGTAGGCGACCTCTGCTGATACCATCGAAAGGGTGAACAACATTTCACCGATTGGTTTAACATTTAAAACATCAGAAAACATGCACCAATCAAACTTCGCAACTGCAATGTTGTTCACCCTTTTATCGGCCACTGTCACATTTGCCATTTTGTTTGATACCTACTGATTTGCAAATTACATTGCATTTGCATTTATATAGGTATCATATAGTATGGTGTCTTTTTTTGACACTGACGTTTAAGTGACGCTACTGTGTAATTACTTATACTGTGTCTAGACGTTGATTGTCTATTTCAAAATACAAAAAATTTGTAAGTGCATCTACAAGGTGCAGCGTTGCCTATTTGCGTTATTTTTAAACATTCATATCTTAAAAACTATTCATGGCAAAAAAATTCTAAAAACATATTTGTGCTCCTGTTAATGGTCTGTATTTACACCGAAGCGATGGTGCGACCTTTTTGAATCACGCTGTAGTTTTTTTTTTATAATACCTGTCAGTTTCCTAATTTCTAGTAATTTCCTAACATTCAAGTAACAGGTATCAATATCAGAAATATGTGACAGTTATTATAGAAAAAAAAAAAACTGAATATAGTATAATGTCACGGTTTTAAATTTGGAGTCAAAATTAGAGCTGGCAACGGTTAACCGATTTTGGATATTTTGGATATTCGCGGTGTACAGCATGTCACTCATGCAAATAGAGTTGCATAAAAAAAAGTTTTCATTTAGATTCACATTCAAGTTATGCAACTCTATTTGCATGAGCGACATGCTGTACACCGCGAATATCCAAAATCGGTTATCCATTGCCAGCACTAAATAAAACCATTTCATAAAACGTTTTAGACTTAGTTGCGCCATCTGTCAATCAGTAGTTAAAGTACTAGCGTTTTCATGCCTCTTATAGGTAGACTCAATTTTGGCCTGATAAATTTTATTTTACAAAATTTTCCAAATGCGATCAAATAATACAGCAGAAAATAAAATTTAAGTTTCAAATATGTTCCGAAAGTTTCGAAAACTTAGTGGCGCCATCTATCAATCAGTAACTTAAAGTACTAGCAGTTTTACAGGTTCCTGTAAAGCGCGCGCGTGAACGTGAAATTTTATGGTACAGTTACGGACAGAAAATTTCGGGTAACAGTTGAAGCATCCAACTCATAAACTCCAAGATTTTATTTTCCCGAACGGAGATATTTCCTAGGGGGACCTTCCTTTCCTCTCACTTTTATTATTATTAAAAGGATGTCAATTTGAAATTGCGTGGGTCGAAGTGCGCGTAGATACGGCCACCCCACGGAAGAAGATACAGTTACTCTCTGACAACGAGTGACCGTCAAATGGCTGCATTAAAATTTAATGAAATATGACATTCTTTGTCCTTTTCTTTGGTAGGCATGTTATAAAAAAAAGCATAACATTTTAGGAATTTTTAGGCGTAGGTATAGGTACAGTGGTTACCTACTTTAACTAACGTTAGTAGTTTGACTACTCTTCTGTTAGATGGCGCTTTTGTACTTTACATTTGGCACTGTCAATTGTAAATAAAAACGACTAATGAAAAACATCAGCGCTTAAACGGAAATATGATAATTAATATATGTTTTGTTTGTTTGTTTGTTTTTTTTTCTATAATACCTGTCAATGTCAAAATTCTAGGGTTTCTGTTTATGATCATACTTTCCACAGACTTTCAAAATTCCATATTTTAATAACTGAGTTGCAGATCTTACGATTGCTACAGATACGAATCGACACAATTTGGTGTCATTTTAATGTATAATCGTGCGCAGCTTAAGTGCTACAACTTGACAGTTCTGTGAGCCCTGTACCACAAGGTTTTAAGGGTGAGGTTTACGTGCAGGAAGTGCATTTTAGGTTCGCGGGACTACACGTCAAATTGTGACAATTCGAGTCAGATAGATCAACGAAACAGATTTGAAAAGTAACCAAACCAAAATTAAAAGTGAAGGGAAACGTTTTACAATTTATGTACGTGAATTTGGACTCGACCATCGAGGTACGAGTTAACAGGAGGGATTCGCTTCGAACCGATTCGCAACACATTGACGTCGCCCTGTTTACAGGCGGACATTTTGATAACGACGTCCTCCTCCGCCTGGAGGCGCAAGTTCGATAAGGAAATTTTAAAAATTTTTCTTTTTTATTAAAGAAAGGTAATTCGATAGTATATGGCAAACTTCAAAAAAATTAGAAACTTTTTAAAGCAATGTCAAAAAGAATTCAGAAAATAAAAGCAACTTTCGACCTTCGAATCGGTTAAAATAGATATTTTCTCAAGGACAGCAAACACCAGCAAATCTATAAAAAATAAATTTAGCAATAATTTTCTTCAATGATAATCCATCACTTACTGCTTGCGACGTCTTTTGAGGGGGCAAAAATAGCGAACGAAGACATCCTCGGTGGTTAACAAGTGGTAAACTTGAGGACACTTGTCCAGAAGTTCGCAGTGGCCGGTTGTGTTCGTCGGTGTTTCAGAACAACTCGGTTTCTTCAAGAACGTCTTATTCAATCCCAATTTGTAGCCTCCTACTCACAAGAAATTTTCACCTTATATTATAAATAAGCTCAGAACCTACCTGGTGGTGATTTGAGGGTGCCATTTTCATGCAGGCAATTTTCCAACCACGGCAGTAATAATTTCAATAGGACCAACCTGTCGCGAAAACTGGGATCACTGTAACCAATATCACCGATTGCTGAAAGATACGCGAAGGTATACCTTTTAAAATAAAATACCACTATACTTACTTTGCTCTCCTCGGTCAAAGGAAAATGTATCAGATATAAGACGACGACGATGATAGAGAGCATAGGAAATTGCAAGTTTAGTTTTTTGGTTGGTCAATTTATTCTCGGACATAAGGCGTTCAGGACTATGGCGACGAGAAGCTGGGATTGGTCTAGAAGCAATCAAATGTGATTTTGACCCCCTCGAGGGATGTTGAAAATGATATCCAATGAGAGAACGAAACTCCTCTCTTCTTCTGGAACCCCAACGGCTTTTACCTTTCGTCCTGGTAAGCCGTTTAGGTTCGATATTACAGTCGGTGGAATTTGGTCTTACGACAATCAAAGAACTGACTGGGGTAACAAATGAGTATTTTAGGGCCAAATCCAGGGCCTTCTTCTCGTTTTGGGCGATTTCTTCTTCCTCGTCCAGTAACTGTTGTACGGTCAGATACGCCCAGAGCCGTTCCAAAGACGTTATTGGTCGTTCAATGCTGGGATGCAAGGTCACTGGGCCGATTCTACCACTGCACATAATTCGAGGTAATTCTGGGAATGTGGATGTGTCTGAAATGTTACACACGGTGTTATCTAGACATTTTCCTCTTAGTCTCTTACGTAGTCTTCCAGCGACTATGAGTTCCGATCCGCCAAAGTGAAGCGGAAATTTGGTTTTCGTCAAACTGGTCGCGTCTGGAACGTATTCGAATTTGACCCCACTGAGGAGAGGCGAGGAAATTTCCTTGTAGAAGTTTTCCAATTGCATTGCGGCATCGGGTGCTTCGTAAATGTGTCGTGAGAAGCCGTGGTTGTTGAGCGATACTTTTTTTAGGAAATCCTTATCGGCGCGGTCTCCGAATGACAGAGTATAAATCGGAACTTGTTTGTCGTTTCGTTTTGTTATCTAAAATATTACAAAAAATTATCTGCTACATTCCAAATTTAATTACATGCGATGACTTACGTCTTTTACTATTTGGTCTGTGTTAGTTACACCAATAGATGGTCCTCCGTCGGTCAAAAACATAATTATTGGTTGTGGGAGATACTCATGGCTTCCGTTAGCTTCTTCCGCCTCGATTAAGTTTAGGGCTAGTTGAAGGGCTTCGTGAATATTAATTTTACCTCTAGCACGCAAACTGGATATCCCTTTTTTGGCCTTTTTGATATTGCCATGGTGTCCTGGAAAGGCACGCGGATAATTCCGCTCAACGTTTGACCTGCACCAGTCCGAATTAATTACGTTCAAGACTTTCGTGTAACTCTCAGAATTCACGATGTGAAAATAATCGTTGGTATCTAGCTGCTCAAGGATCGCAAGCATGGCCTGCTTTATTTGTTCAATTTTTCGGCCGGCCATGCTCCTGCTCGTGTCCAAAACGAACACGACGAATTTATTGAGCGGTTTGAATCCGCTAGGTGCGAAAAAATGAACGAAATAGCCGTCTTTGACCAATACCTGAAAACACGCACGCTCGAAGAAGACTTTTCAAAAAGTAACTGGGGTTCTTACTTCTCCTCCTTGGAGATCTCTTTCTACGTCGTATTGCACGACGAACTGTCCTGAGAGTCCTTTAGATACGTCGGTTCCAAGGTGCTTGGCGAACTCTTTTTGCCTCTCAATGTTTGGTTTGAATTGGACCAGGGCGGATTTTGAATCCAATCGGAACACGCTTGCTCTTGGATCCAAGTCGCCCTCGAATTTACTAATTTCATTCCCTGAACGTAGGGGTGGGGTTCTAATAAACTTCAGGGGAATCGATTCGTTTATCATAACCTGTTTGGATTCAAGGTCGTGATATGTTTAGATACAAGATCAAGTTCACGTTTTCATTATTATTAGTATGTAGTAGTTTTGAAAAACAAGTTGTTGTTGTCAATAAAAAAAAAATCAATAAAACAGATTCATTGAGAAAGAGTTCTGCGTTAAATATTTTATAAGATACAGTCCACTAAATTGAACAGAATCATCATTGTGACGGTTTTTCATTTATAAACCAAACATAAAAATTTGGTCCGGTACGAGCCGGATTGAAAAAAGTAGGTGCAGAAATTGAAGTTTGACGCAGAGCAAGTAGCAAGATTTGTGGGTAGATACTAGATATACGCAACGGTTGAGGTGTACGTAAGCAAGATTTGTGGGTAAATATATGCAATGGTACATTGCCGCTAGTGAAGAACATAAGAAAAAAGAAGAAAATTGTGAAGGAAGGGAAATCATCCGTCAAATTAAGTTCAAGTCATCAGGCAGTATACAACATCGAGCAGTTGACATCGATAGACGCAATTTACAGAAAAAGGGTGTGCATTTAGTGGTAGCAGTAAGTCAACATATCTTTTATTTCAATTTGTTATTATTCAATTATTGATTGATGATAATTTATTTAAAGCTTCACAATTTGTATTGACATTTACATACTTCAAATATTGGCAATTTACTGACAGTATTCATTGATTTATACAAAATTTAATTTAATGGCTGAATTACTGTCTTTGACACGTAAACGAGGAGCAATCAAAGCTCGCGTAACAACTTTTCGTAATTACATTGATAATTTAGTTGCAACAATAGAAGAAAACCAAATATTTCAATCAAATGACGTTTTAGAATTAGAATATCGAATAACGCGAATTCAGGACGTTTTAACGGAGTTTGACCATTGTCAGAGTGAAATAGAAGCACTATGTGATGAAAATTGTTTGGAAAATGAATATGTGCAGCGGGAATTATTTGAAGACAGTTTTCATAAACCATTAGTGAAAGCCAAACAACTTCTAAAAAAATGTCAACATCTGGATAACGAAGAAGAGAGAAAAAACAATGCATCACATGATAATACGTCATTGGAATCATCGCACGTACCACAAAATTACAATTCAAATAACATTAAGCTGCCAGATTGGAAACTGCCTCAGTTCAATGGTGAGTACGAAAAATGGCCATTATTTCATGAAACATTTAAATCAGCTATTCATGAAAATGTAAATCTTCCTGTAATTAAGAAATACCAATACTTAACGACTGCACTAGCAGGAAATGCCGCGCAAGTTATACAAGGTTTGCCAATGTCAGCAGCCAATTATGAAGTAGCTTGGAATTTAATTGTAAAAAGATATGAAAACAAGAATCTCAGAATACATAATCATATCAAAGCAATAGTAGAATTTCCAAAATGCATAAAGGAATCTTTCAATAGTTTGCGGCAATTGTTAGACAATTTACAAAGCAATCTAAGAGCGTTGGAAGTATTACAGCAACCTATTAAAGAATGGAATAGTTTAATAATTTATTTGATAATAGAAAAGCTTGATCAAATTACGAAGAGAGAATGGGAAAAACAATTGGTGGAAATTAATGATCTTCCGGAAACCGAGGATCTTATTAGTTTTTTGGAAAAAAGGTGTCACTTACTGGAAAGATTAGAAAAACAATCGAAGACTTCAATGGAAAACAATCAATTTAGAAATTCATTCAAGCAAAATAGACAACAAAATGTAAGTTTAACTCAGACGACAAATAAATTTAGTTGTCCATTTTGCAAGGAAATGCATGAACTTTACGCATGCAAAGTTTTTTTAAAGCTACCAGTAGAATCCCGAATACAAGAAATTAAAAAACATAAGCGGTGTCTCAATTGTTTGAGGGTAAGTCATATATTTATTAACTGTAACAGTAGTAGTAGATGTCGCAAATGTTCCAAAAAACATAATACACTATTGCATTTAGAAAAAATTACAAGCAATGATAATGAAATATTGCCAACACATCAAATTCAAATTGAACATGACAAGAATACACACCATACACTCACAAATCATAATAGTCATTCAGGTCAGATATTTCAAATATTACCTACTGCAATTGTTAAAATTAGAAGCAACGGTGGAGAATTACATGACTGTACTGTTCTCTTGGATTCAGGTTCTCAGTCAAATTTTATATCTACACAATTATGTCGCAAACTCCAACTACCTACAAAACGTGTCAATATACCAGTTATTGGAATTAATGATTCAAAAACAAAAATTTTTGAACGCACAACAACATCAATTCATTCAAAGATAAATGATTTACAAGCAACATTATCATTTCTAGTTATTCCTAAAATTACAGCAAATCAATCTTGTGAAACATTAGATTTATGTAACATGCAACTTCCACAAAACATTCCCTTAGCTGATCCTCATTTCTATAAGTCAAAGAAAATCGATCTTTTGATAGGAGTTGATTTATTTTGGGAACTTTTATGTTACGATCCACCTATACATCCATATTTACACAAAACAAAGCTGGGGTACGTAGTATCTGGTAAGATTGACTGCAAATTTCCCACAAACCACTCCATTATGTGTAATGCAATTACGACAAATGATATATATCAACAATTACGAGAATTTTGGGAAATTGAAAATTGTAGTGATAAAAATTTTAAATCTGAAGAAGAAAGAATTTGCGAATCCCATTTTTTAGAACACATGGTTAGAGACTTTGATGGGAGATTTGTAGTCACAATACCTTTGAAAGATTCCACACAATCGTTAGGAGACTCACGAAAATTGGCGGAAGGTAGATTTAATTCATTAGAATCTAAATTTAAAAAGAATGCAGTTTTTAAAGAGAGATATGTTGAATTTATGGCAGAATATGAATCTTTAGGACATATGTCAAAAGTCAAAGAAACAGACGTTTTAAAGAAACCTTCCTATTTTTTGCCGCATCACGGAGTACTGAAAGAAAGTAGCTTCACAACAAAACTGCGAGTAGTTTTCGACGCTTCAGCACCGACTACAACGGGAGTATGTTTGAACGATTTACAGATGATTGGACCTACTATACAATCAGATTTGTTATCAATTATTTTGCGTTTCCGACAACACGAATATGTTGTAAGTGCAGATGTAAAAATGATGTATCGTCAGATTCTTATCAATCCTGAACAGAGAGCATTGCAAAGAATTCTTTGGCGTTCGGATCCATACAAATCACTTGACACTTATCAATTAAACACTGTTACATACGGCTTGACCTCAAGTCCATTTTCAGCAATTCGTTGTTTAATTCACTTAGCTGATTGTCAACAAGACTCTAATCCAGCAGCAGCTAATATTATTCGAAACTCTATGTATGTTGACGATTTATTACATAGTTTCGCTTCAAGAGAAGAGGCTATAGAGTCTTGTAAATCAATCATTAACATATTGAACTTAGGAAAATTTGAATTGAGGAAATGGAAATCAAATCATCCTGACATATTAAGTCAAATTGGAATAGTTGAATCACCTGACAAAATAGTTCAATTAGGTGAGGGGAGCACAAAAATTTTAGGCTTATCTTGGTCATGCAAGCAAGATAAACTTTTTTATGACATCAGTACCACAATACAATCTAATTTTATATCAAAAAGAGAAATTTTATCTTCAATTGCACGCATTTTTGATCCGTTAGGACTTCTCAGTCCATGTATCATTATTGGAAAAATGATTTTGCAAGATTTATGGAAAATAAAATCATCATGGGAAGACCCATTGCCACACGAATTAAAAACAAAGTGGAGTAAACTAGTTGTTGAGCTTTCTTGTTTAAATGATATACATATTGATCGTCCGATTTGTTGTTCAAATTCTGTATTGAATGAAATTCATGCATTTTCAGATGCAAGTAATAAAGCGTACGGGGCTTGTGTTTATATGACATCAACAAATGCATCGAATCATATTCAAGTAAGATTACTTTGTGCAAAAACCAGAGTTACTCCACTTTCTATGCAACATTCAAAAACCTTGGCGATTCCACGTTTAGAGTTATGTGGTGCAAAAATTGCTGCACAGTTAGTTGATAAGGTTAAAACGGCATTGACCATACCAATTCATAAGATTTTTTACTGGTGTGATTCAACTATTGTCCTAGGTTGGCTTAAAAAAGATGCCAAGACATTATGTATATTTGTAAGCAATAGAGTATCAGACATACAATCGAAATCAAATGCAAATGATTGGCGTTATGTTGCTTCAGCGGAAAATCCTGCTGACCTTTTATCAAGAGGACTTAATCCAAAATTACTGTTATCATGTAGTTTGTGGTGGGATGGACCTTTGTGGCTTTATAACAATCAAAACTATTGGCCTATTAATGAGTATGAAGATTCAAATTTACCTGATACGAAAGTAAATGTAATGATTACAAAGCAATTCATTAGAATCATTGAATTTGAAAAATATTCAGATTTGAATACATTAGAAAAAATTGTAGCTTGGTAATTTAACTTGAAGGCTTCCGCGGCCGTCGTCCATGTTTGAATTGGCTTCCGGTTGGAACCGCGTCACGTTGACTTCTACTGCCGACGTTTCGTTCTTCATTGCAGAAGAACTTCTTCAGGGCTGCTGCTGGTGGTGTTGCTGCTGCTTCGGGTTAGTCGTTAGTCTCAACGACTAACCCGAAGCAGCAGCAACACCAGTACAAATTGTCCTAGTACAAATTGAAGCCATTGTAAATTCCCGTCTATTATCTCCACTTTCATCTCATCCATTTGACTTGCAACCACTAACACCAGCCCATTTTCTTATTGGAAGACCATTAACTTTGGTCCCAGATCCTGATGTAACCGATATCACAGAATCCCGTTTGTCCCATTATCAACGACTTCAAAAATTACAACAAATTTTCTGGAACCGCTGGTCCAAAGAGTTCATTTCAGAACTACAGTGTCGAATAAAATGGCAATCGAACCAACGTTCACTGGATGTAGGAACTGTAGTTGTTATTAGGGATGACAATGCTCCACCGTTGAAATGGTTAATTGGCAGAATCGAAACCATTCATCCTGGAAGAGACGGTGTTACAAGAGTGGTGACTGTACGAACAAAGAACGGACTCATACAACGTGCAGTGACGAAATTATGTCCACTTCCAACTCAAGTGATGTAAACCAAGCTTCAGAAGAAACAATCTTAATTAATTTGAAAGACTTCAACTTTCAAGGGGGGGAGTATGTTTGGATTCAAGATCGTGATATGTTTAGATACAAGATCAAGTTCACGTTTTCATTATTATTAGTATGTAGTAGTTTTGAAAAACAAGTTGTTGTTGTCAATAAAAAAAAATCAATAAAACAGATTCATTGAGAAAGAGTTCTGCGTTAAATATTTTATAAGATACAGTCCACTAAATTGAACAGAATCATCATTGTGACGGTTTTTCATTTATAAACCAAACATAACCTACATATTTAAAGGAAGAAAAAGAGGGAAAGTGAAAATTTTCCCCGAAGAGTCGTCTTTGGCCCCGGAATTATCGATCTTAAGAACTCCGATTAAGCATGATAATCCGGACTAAGACGACTTCATATTAATTTCAGGAGACAGTTTGCAAATGAACTTATAACTCCGCAGGTGATGGAATATAACGGAAAGTGCACTTACATTCACATACAAATCATTCACTGGTTGATTGGGTTAGATGTTGATGACCAATTCGTATTGGTGGTCTTTAAGTCTCAGCAACTCTTCGTACTTCAATAAAAAAGTCGCTTTGCCTAGAGCTTCCACGTTCACAGAAACCGTAAACTGACTAGATTCTCTGGCAGTTAAAGCAACGTGAGCTGCTCCTAAGCCACTCGCAACAGCCTTGGGGAAAAAACTATTATGTACTTGAGAATCACTAAAAGAAAGATCTTATTACTTTCTCGTAAATTTGTTTGGCTTTCTCTTTTTCCTTTACGTAAGCTTTGTAGCTCTTCCCCTTGATAACCATGGTGAATTCCGAAATGTAAGCTTTGTCATGGAGGATGACCGAAAAAGTGACTTCACGCGCCGCGTCGTTCCAGTTTCGAACTTTGCTGGTGATGAGCGTTTGGGCGAATCGATTGGAGATATTGCTTTCTATTTGCATCTCGTAAATCTTGGGGGCCGATTCATCGCCGAAATTTCCCCCCTAAGAAGTAAACCGTAAGAGATTTCCAAGCTTCATTTCACTGAAGGACTGTACAAAACCTGCGGGCCATCTTTTTTACCTTTGCTTGATTCGGTGGTAATCACGAAGGAATCTTTATGTTCTGAGCAGTACACGAAAAATAATACCAACCAGATTGACTTCATCATTTTTGTAATCCTGGTGTAATTTAAAGTGAATTAGAATGTTATTGATCTTTCTTTTTTCTAAATAGTGTTATCTCATAAATTATGGATGGAAGATGAAGTAGGTATGAGAACAAATTGAAATTAAAGAAAAAAAAACACTAAGGTTTCTAAATTAACTTAACTGTCGCATGTAAATATTTTCTGAGATATGGTTTATGAAATACGTTTGAACTTTTATGATAATATAAGATAACTGACAAATATTCTGTGTTAAAGAATGGGGGGAAAAAGTAGAACGTCTGGCTTACTTACCTTCTTTCGCTCTGGTGTTTGTTGGTAATTAATTAAAATATCACAAATGATTTAATTTAATTTACGTTATTTCGGGACGCAGCAGTTCGTAAAGCATCTTCGCCATGTAAAATGAGAAGAAGTTTACGACATACTACGTTTGCGTAGAATTTATCGCAGTCGCTAGAATTATAACAACGTCGTTCGAATTTCGAGAACTGCGAACATTCCATCGAAAGGACTTTTTAATAAACAAATTTGCCGTGGTTAGTTAATTTAAGTTTACATAAAATTCGTTTTATTTGGAGATATAATTCCATAGAAAATTAAAAGCAACAGATGCAATAGTGACATAAAAGTAGAAAAAAGACGTGTCTTAATTAACCCTGTTTATTGTGGCCGCGGTGTTTACTAAAGGTCTGTTCGTACAGGATTTCTGACTAGTTTGAAACTGTCAAATATATTCGCCCATTGAATTAATCACCGCTTCGGACTAGTCAGAAGCTGCTGTACGAACAAACCTAACAAACAAATTTATCAAAAAAAAAAAAAAAACAATTAAAATAAATAATTACGCTGTCACCACCGGAGTTCTAAGGCAGCCGGACACCTGTACGTTTGCTATTGCCCCCATTTATTTAATAATTATTCTTTATTGTCGGAGGACGTAGTTCTTGGACTCAAAAGCTGTAAAAAGTGAATTAAAAATGCAAAAATGTACCGGAAATCAAAAGGATGACATTAACGATAGTAGTCGAGTATATTAAACAGAAACTCAAGATAAAGACAGTGTTGCCAGATCCACCGCTACCGTTTAGGGGTACCAGCAACTGTTCCAATTTTCTTTGTTTTTTCATAAAGGTAGTTTCAATCAGTTTTATAAATTCGTGTTTATGATAGAGAGCATAGGAAATTGTAAGTTTAGTTTTTTGGTTGGTCAATTTATTATCGGAAATAGGGCGTTCAGGACGATGGCGACGATAGGCTGGGCTTGGTTTAGAAGCAATCAAATGTGATTTTGACCCCCTCGAGGGATGTCGAAAATGATATCCAATGAGAGAACTAAACTCCTCTCTTCTTCTGGAACCCGAACGGCTTTTCCCGTTCGTCCTGGTAAGCCGTTTAGGTTCGATATTACAGTCGGTGGAATTTGGTCTTACGACAATCAAAGAACTGACTGGGGTAACAAATGAGTATTTTAGGGCCAAATCTAGGGCCTTCTTCTCGTTTTGGGCGATTTCTTCTTCCTCGTCCAGTAACTGTTGTATGGTCAGATACGCCCAGAGCCGTTCCAAAGACGTTATTGGTCGTTCAATGCTGGGATGCAAGGTCACTGGGCCGATTCTACCACTGCACATAATTCGAGGTAATTCTGGGAATGTGGATGTGTCTGAAATGTTACACACGGTGTTATCTAGACATTTTCCTCTAAGTCTCTTACGTAGTCTTCCAGCGACTATGAGTTCCGATCCGCCAAAGTGAAGCGGAAATTTGGTTTTCGTCAAACTGGTCGCGTCTGGAACGTATTCGAATTTGACCCCGCTGAGGAGGGGCGAGGAAATTTCCTTGTAGAAGTTTTCCAATTGCAGTGAGGCGTCGGGTGCTTCGTAAATGTGTCGTAAGAAGCCGTGGTTCTTGAGCGATATTTTTTTTAGGAAATCCTTATCGGCGCGGTCCCCGAACGACAGAGTATAAATTGGAACTTGTTTGTCGTTTCGTTTTGTTATCTAAAATATTGTAAAATATTATCTGCTACATTCCAAATTTAATTATATGCGATGACTTACGTCTTTTACTATTTGGTCTGTGTTAGTTACACCAATAGTGGGTCCTCCGTCGGTCAAAAACATAATTATTGGGAGATACTCATGGCTTCCGTTAGCTTCTTCCGCCTCGATTAAGTTTAGGGCTAGTTGAAGGGCTTCGTGAATATTAATTTTACCTCTAGCACGCAAACTGGATATCCCTTTTTTGGCCTTTTTGATATTGCCAGGGTGTCCCGGAAAGGCACGCGGATAATTCCGCTCAACGTTTGACCTGCACCAGTCCGAATTAATTACGTTCAAGACTTTCGTGTAACTCTCAGAATTCACGATGTGAAAATAATCGTTGGGATCTAGTTGCTCAAGGATCGCAAGCATGGCCTGCTTTATTTGTTCAATTTTTCGGCCGGCCATGCTCCTGCTCGTGTCCAAAACGAACACGACGAATTTGTTGAGCGGTTTGAATTCGCTAGGTGCGAAAAAATGAACGAAATAGCCGTCTTTGACCAATACCTGAAAACACGCACGCTCGAAGACGACTTTTCAAAAAGTAACTGGGAGTCTTACTTCTCCCCCTTGGAGATCTCTTTCTACGTCGTATTGAACGACGAACTGTCCTGAGAGTCCTTTAGATACGTCGGTTCCAAGGTGCTTGGCGAACTCTTTTTGCCTCTCAATGTTTGGTTTGAATTGGACGACGGCGGATTTTGAATCCAATCGGAAGACGCTCGCTCTTGGACCCAAGTCGCCCTCGAATTTACTAATTTCATTCCCTGAACGTAGGGGTGGGGTTCTAATAAACTTCAGGGGAATCGATTCGTTTATCATAACCTAAATATTTAAAGGAAGAAAAAGAGGGAAAGTGAAAATTTTCCCAGAAAAGTCGTCTTTGGCCCCGGAATTATCGATCTTAAGAACTCCGATTAAGCATCATAATCCGGACTAGGACGACTGTTAAGTACTGTATTTATGATGTTTAAAAAAATGTTGATGTATCGAGTGTGCTTTATGAAAAATAAACAGATTGACAGAAAAGAAATTTCAAAAAAAATACTGCTTATTTTTTTATGAGAAAATACTGATTGCCACTGGAATTATCTTCATTACTAGTGACGGTCAAAACATTGGTCCTTCGTCAGCCGGATACAGAAGCATTTACAGAAGAAGTTACAACACCAGCAATCCGCCGGCGTCACGTCACGCCGCAGCAAATTTAACGAGTAAGTCTCGTTTCGTTTAAAGTGTGCCTTTTCTTATCTTAAACGCTTCTTTACACAAATCAAAGAATCATGCCTGAATTAACACTCAAAGAACTCAAAAATAAGAAAGCGAACCTGAAACGCAATTTGACAAGATGTATAACATATTTGAATACAGCAACTAATACTACGGTATCAGAACTTCAGGAACGTTATGCAAAAATCGAACCTTTATGGCAACAATTCGAGGATATTCAATCAGAAATTCAACTTCATACAGATGAACTTGGTGAACAAGAAAATGTAGATTATGAAGTAGAATCAGTAGATTTTGAAAATAATTATTTCAAATTATTAGCACGGTTAAAAGAACTCATAGTAGGCAATAGTGTCACAAATAATGCAAACAAAATTAGCACTGAACCATCACAAGAGCAATCTAGTAATCATGTTAAACTTCCCACTATAAAATTACCTAATTTTTCTGGAAAATACGTAGATTGGTTTCCATTTTATGATACTTTCAAATCTTTGATACACAACAATGCCAGTTTATCAGAAATTCAGAAATTTCATTATCTAAGATCATCATTGCAAGAGGAAGCTGCCAGCGTAATAGACTCATTAGAGATTTCAGCTGAAAATTATATCGAAGCTTGGGAAATGTTACAAAATAGATACGATAATAAGCGATTAATTGTTCAAGGTCATATTAGCGCAATTCATAATTTACAGACAGCTTCTAAAGAAAATCATGTATTGTTACGTACATTATTAGATGGAGCTTTAAAGCACATTAGAGCACTAAAAGCATTAAATAGATCCACAGATTCTTGGGATGATTTAATAATTTACGTCATAACGGGGAAGTTAGATTCAACTACAAAAAGAGAATGGGAGAATAGTTTAAATAACACGAATTTGCCTACGTTTAAAGAATTTATAGAGTTTTTAAATCACAAATGTCAGACTCTAGAAGCTTTATTCAAGGGATCACAATCACATGAACATTTCAATAAAGGGATGCCAAATCAAGTCAAAAGAGTTCTTTCCTCCAATATATCGTCAGCTAAAATAACATGTCCAATATGTACTGCAGAACACCCTGTTTATCGTTGCAAGAAACTATTAGATCTCTCAATTGTTGAACGCATTTCAATGGTGAAGAGTAAAAAACTATGTCTAAACTGTTTAAAGTCAAATCATTTCGCATCTAAATGTAATGCAGGTTCTTGCCAGAAATGTCATAGAAAACATAATACGCTATTACATATAGATCAAATACGCAATGGCATTCCATCGACCAGCTCGAATCACAGTTCTAACAATCAAAAAATATCAGTACATGTTTTCCTGTCAACGGCTGTTATTGATATTTATGACTCAAGAGGTAAACGTCATTCATGTCGTTGCTCTATTGGATTCTGGGTCTCAGTCAAACTTTATTAACTAACTAATTAATAATTATTAACTAATAATTAACTAATCTTTCAAAAAAACTTGGTCTCACTAGGAATTCATTTGCCTCATCAATAACAGGAATAAACCAGTCGTCCGTTACCATTTCTCATTCTGTTCAAGTGAAAATACGATCTCGATATAATGCATTCGAAGCAAATATGGAATGTCTCATTCTAGACAATATCTCAGGCAGAATACCTATTGTTTCCATTGCAAAAACTGAAATTCACATACCAAGAACAATCAAACTCGCTGATCCACATTTTAATGTTTGCAAGGACATCGACTTACTAATTGGTGCAGAAGTTTTCTGTCAGTTATTATGTGTCGGTCAGATCAAAACATCTTCGAATCAACCATACTTACAGAAGACACATCTTGGTTGGGTGGTATCAGGGAAGCTCATTTCTAATGGAACCACCAATCTTATGACGAATTGTCATCTATCAGTAGCTTTAAATATTAAAGAACTCGATGATTCTATAAAAAAATTTTGGGAACTGGAATCTTATTCAACTAAAAGCAATCTTACGCAAGAAGAACAAGCATGTGAAAATCACTTTTTTCAAACTCATTACAGAACCGTAGAAGGGAGATTCGTGGTTTCCTTGCCTATAAAGGGTGAAGTGAAGACACTTGGTGATTCCAGACAACAAGCTTTGAAAAGGTTTCATTATTTAGAAAGAAAATTAAGTAAAAATCCAGATATCAAAATACAATATGATGCATTTATGGAAGAATATTTGAACTTAGGGCACATGGAAGAAATCTCCGAGAGTCAACTTAAAATGAATTCATCCCCAAGTTTTTACCTGCCTCATCATGCCGTTATGAAACAAAGTAGTCTGACAACCAAACTAAGAGTAGTTTTTGACGGATCGTGCAATTCCACTACTGGTATATCTCTCAATGATTTGCTAATGATTGGACCCAAACTACAACAAGATTTATTTTGTATAATATCAAGATTTAGAACCTTCAAATTTGTTCTAACCGCTGACATCGCCAAAATGTATAGGCAAATCATAGTAAATAAGGAACACAGACGCCTTCAACGCATTCTACGGAGAAACAGTAATCTAGAAGAAATTAAAACGTTTGAATTAACTACGGTTACATACGGAACAGCGTCGGCGTCTTATCTTGCTGTAAAATCACTACAACAAGTCGCACGTGAAGAATCCTCTACATATCCTGTGGGCTCTGAAATAATACTTAGAGATTTTTACGTAGACGATCTCCTTACAGGAGCTAATACCAAATGTGTAGCAGAACAAATAAAAAATCAAGTGATCACCATTCTAGCAAAGGGAGGATTTGAATTGCGAAAATGGTGTTCTAATAATCCAGAATTGTTAAGTGACATATCATCAACTTCAGATACATCTGTTCTGGATTTGACAAAAAATGACAGTATCAAAACATTAGGCCTTCTATGAAATTCTAGTTCAGACAGTCTTCAATATTCAGTTATCCCTGAATCTTCTACCAAGCGAATCACAAAAAGAGTAATATTATCAACAATATCTAAAATTTTCGATCCTTTGGGACTCATTGGGCCTGTACTAATCAATGCTAAAATTCTCATGCAAGAAATTTGGGCATTAAAGATTGATTGGGATGAATCACTTCCAATAGAAATTCACACAAAATGGAGCCAATATGAAATGGAGTTACATGGAATAAGTGCAATAAAAATCCCTCGTTTTGTAGTAGAATTTGAAGATCCAAAACAATTAGAAATTCACGGATTTTGTGATGCGAGTGAGAAGGCGTATGGAGCGTGTATTTACATTCGATCCGTTGATAGACACGATAATATTAGTTGTAACTTGCTTTGTGCCAAATCGAGAGTTGCACCTTTAAGAAATATTTCTCTTCCACGATTGGAACTCTGTGGAGCACTCTTGCTATCTCAATTAACTCACACTGTGATTGAATCAATACCTTATGAAATACACAAAGTGTTTTATTGGACTGATTCTACTATTGTTTTGTTTTGGATAAACTCAAATTCTAGAAATTGGAAAACATTTGTTTCTAATCGCGTTGGAGAAATACACGAAATAACTAATCCTTCGCAATGGAAGCACATCAGTACGAATGAGAATCCAGCGGACACCATTTCCAGAGGAACATCCCCTTGTCTTCTTTTACAGAAAGATCTTTGGTGGAAGGGACCTGATTGGTTACGAAAAGAATCATGTCACTGGCCAAAACCTATCGTTCTTCCGCAATCAATTATCATACCAGAGCAACGAATCACAACTTTGTTTTCTGCCACTGAATCCCATTGGGAAATATTTCATAAATATTCAGATTTCTGCAAACTGATTCGTATTACAGCCTACTGTCTTCGATTTAAAAATAATATTTTCGCACGTTTGGAAAACATTTTAATGATTAAGACTGGTCCAATTACTTCAACTGAATTAAACAATGCCACAATTGCCTTAATAAAAAACATTCAAAAAACATCATTTCACAATGACATCGACCATTTACAAAAACACGGAGGTGTATCCACTAATAGCCCGTTATTGAGTTTAAATCCATTTCTCGAAAGTGGCATTTTAAGAGTTGGTGGTCGTTTGCGAAACTCCAACATACCTTATGATCAAAAACATCAAATATTATTACCATCACAGCATCCATTCACAGAGTTGTTAATAAGATATGAACATTCTGAACAACTTCATTCAGGTGTGCAAGCTACCATAGCTGCCATACGTTGTAAATATTGGATCATAGGTGCTCGCAATTCGGTAAAATCTGTAATTAAAAAATGCGTCATCTGTTTTCGAGCAAGACCAGCAAATATTCATTATATAATGGGCGACTTGCCTGCTAAGCGTTCCCGACCATCTCGTCCCTTTGAAAACGTGGGAGTTGACTATTTTGGTCCTTTATATATCCGTGAAGGCATTAGAAAAAATAAAAAATTAAAGAAAGCATACGGTGCTGTATTCATATGTTTTGCTACAAAAGCGGTACATGTAGAACTAGTAGGAGACATGACTTCAGAAGCTTTTATAGGAGCATTAAGAAGATTTATGAGTCGCAGAGGAAAACCCAGTAACATCTATTCAGACAATGGAACGCAGTTTTTAGGAGCCAATAAAGAATTGAAATTATTACATAATCATTTTCATACACAATTTCGAGAAAATCAATTTTTAAATTTAATTTCAAAGGAAAATATCAATTGGCAATTCATACCACCCAGATCGCCACATTTTGGAGGTATCTGGGAAGCAGCAGTCAAGTCTTTCAAGCATCACCTCAATCGGATATTAAAAAACTCATCTCTCAATTTCGAAGAAACATACACATTGTTGGTGCAAATTGAAGGCATTTTGAATTCACGTCCCCTAACACCTCTTTCAAATGACCCGAATGATTTATCATTTCTCACCCCAGCACATTTTTTAATTGGAGATTCAATGAAGACTATCTCAGAACCAAGCTTGACACACTTAAAGGTGAACTCATTATCACGTTGGCAATATCTGCAACAACTACGTGAACACTTTTGGGCGAGATGGTATAAGGAATAGTTAAACCAATTTCAAGTCCGAAGCAAGTGGAAGATCAATCGAGGTGTACAATTACAGCCAGGACTATTGGTACTATTACGAGATGAACAACTTCCATCTATGCAGTGGCCTATTGGACGAATTGAAGAAGTATTTCCTGGAACCGATGGAGTTATTCGCTCCGCAAGTGTAAGAACTTTACGAGGAGTCACCCGTCGCGCAACAGCTAAATTATGTGTCCTACCTATAGACAATGAACAATGAACTCGGCTATAATTTTTTGAAAGCTCATGCTTTCAAGGCGGGCGGTATATGTTAAGTACTGTATTTATGATGTTTAAAAAAATGTTGATGTATCGATTGTGCTTTTTGAAAAATAAACAGATTGACAGAAAAGAAATTTCAAAAAAAATACTGCTTATTTTTTTATGAGAAAATACTGATTGCCACTGGAAATATCTTCATTACTAGTGACGGTCAAAACAACGACTTCGTAATAATTTCAGGAAACAATTTGCAAATGAACTTATAACTACGCAGGTGATGGAATATAAGGGAAAGTGCACTTACATTCACATACAAATCATTCACTGGTTGATTGGGTTGGATGTTGATGACCAATTCGTATTGGTGGTCCTTAAGTCTCAATAACTCTTCGTACTTCAATAAAAAAGTCGCTTTGCCTAGTGCTTCCACGTTCACAGAAACCGTAAACTGACTGGATTCTCTGGCAGTTAAAGTAACGTGAGCTGCTCCTAAGCCACTCGCAACAGCCTTGGGGAAAAAACTATTATGTACTTGAGAATCACTAAAAGAAAGATCTTATTACTTTCTCGTAAATTTGTTTGGCTTTCTCTTTTTCCTTTACGTAAGCTTTGTAGCTCTTCCCCTTGATCACCATGGTGAATTCCGAAATGTAAGCTTTGTCAGGGAGGATGACCGAAAAAGTGACTTCACGCGCCTCGTCGTTCCAGTTTCGAACTTTGCTCGTGATGAGCGTTTGGGCAAATCGATTGGAGATGTTGCTTTCTATTCGCATCTCGTAAATCTTGGGGACCAGTTCATCCCCGAAATTCCCCCCCTAAGAAGTAAATCGTGAGAGATTTCTAAGCTTCATTTCATTGAAGGATTGTGCAAACCTGCGGGCCACCTTCTTTGCTTTTGCTTGATTCTGTGGTAATTACGAAGGAATCTTTATGTCCTGAGCAGTACACGAAAAATAATACCAACCAGATTGACTTCATCATTTTTGTAATCTTGGTGTAATTTAAAGTGAATTAGAATGTTATTGATCTTTCTTTTTTCTAAATAGTGTTATCTCATAAATTATGGATGGAAGATGAAGTAGGTATGAGAGCAAATTGAAATTAAAGAAAAAAAAACACTAAGGTTTCTAAATTAACTTAACTGTCGCATGTAAATATTTTCTGAGATATGGTTTATGAAATACGTTTGAACTTTTATGATAATATAAGATAACTGACAAATATTCTGTGTTAAAGAATGGGGGGAAAAAGTAGAACGTCTGGCTTACTTACCTTCTTTCGCTCTGGTGTTTGTTGGTAATTAATTAAAATATCACAAATGATTTAATTTAATTTACGTTATTTCGGGACGCAGCAGTTCGTAAAGCATCTTCGCCATGTAAAATGAGAAGAAGTTTACGACATACTACGTTTGCGTAGAATTTATCGCAGCCACTAGAATTATAAAGCTGGGTACACATTAAGCGAACGAAAACCGAATGACGAACGATCGTCGAAGAGCAAACGTTTGCTATCCGTTACTTTAATGTATACGCGCAAATCGGCGTATTTAGGGAGCGAACACAACCGTAGACGAATCGAACGTTTTGCTCGCCTTCGTCTCGACGTATACATTGACTAAATTCGGCTTCGTTCATTCGACGTTCGGTGTTCGTTCGCTTAATGTGTACCTAGCTTAACAACGTCCTTCGAATTACGAGAACTGCGAACATTCCATCGAAAGGAATTTTTAATAAACGAATTTGCCGTGTTTTTTTTTTAAAAACAGGTTCTTGTCTTTTTAATAGTTGTTTGTGTGACTCAGGTTAGTTAATTTAACTTTACGTTTTATTTGGAGTTACAATTCCATAGAAATTTAAAAGCAACAAATGCAATAATGGCATAAAAGTAGAAAAAAGGCATCTCTTAATTAACCCTGTTTATTGTGGCCCCGGAGTGCACTAAGAAATTTAAATAAGCAGGTTAAAGAATGGTAAAATTAAAGAAATTTATCAAAAAAAAAAAGAAAAAAATTAAAATAAATAAATACGCTGTCACAATTTAATGTAGCGGCCCGGTTATAAAATGAGGAACTTTATTGATTGATAGAAATAGAAATGAAGAATTTGTTAAATTGAAATTGATTATGCTGTCACCACCGGAGTTTTAGCGCACCCCGGACTCCTGTACGTTTGCTATTACCCCCATTTATTTAATAATTATTCTTTATTGTCGGAGGGCGTAGTTCTTAAACTCAAGAGCTGTAAAAAGTGAATTAAAAATACAAAAATGTACCTGGGCATGCGACGATGTAAATGGTTCGCTATCTTACTTCAATGCTGCCACCGTTAAAGTTTATTATCGTTGATATTTACTGCTGTAGAAAATCGAAACAAAAACGAAACAAAAAAAGGATTATTTAAAAGGACGGAGGTGACGTCATTTTAAAAATGTACAGTATAAGAATCTGCACAGTAGCGTCAGTCGAGTATAACTGTCACATTTGCCATTCTGTTTGATACCTTCCGCTTGCAAATTACATTATACAGGATGTCCCAACAGTGTGTTCTCGGGCCATATCTCCATAACTACTGAAGATACAAAAAAATTCTCAACACAATTTCATTTTTAATTTAAGAGATCTACAACACAAAATTATTTTCATCTATACAGAGTGAATCAAAACAGTGGTGCCGGACACAACTTTTTTATTTCAAATGCCATGCCCTATATATGAAACCAAATCTGGATTGCCCATAAAATTATACACATTTTCTGTATACCATTGCCTATACCTAAACCTAACCGTTCTTGAGATATTCAACATTTTGTGTAAAAACTGACATTTGCAGCCACTATTTTATTTATTTTTAACTCTAAGAAACAGATTTTTGGTACAGATGTACTTGATACATAAGCTTATCATAAGCCATTATTAAATGTACTTTTATCGCTACAGGGTGGTCATGGTAATAAACAAAATCTCAGAAATTTCAAAATGACAAAACTCAATTTTCTTAAATAGCATGCCCTATATTTTTCTATCCTAAATTCTTCGTTTAATAAAGTACTTTCATTTTTGTTAAATATGTCTTATATCTATCTGAGATAATTTCTGAGATTTTTAGATTTATTTGAATTCTTTCTTTTAAAAAGAGTTGTCTAAAGTGGCCGTGGAAAACGGCAAACAAATGAAGCTGTTGACTTTAATATTTAATTTTCAAGCGTCAATAATGTACAGGCATTAGTTAGTTCTCGTACGTGACTCCTTTAAACAGTTATAAATTTTTTTGTACTTACGTCATACATGCCCCAAGCTCTCTACGAACTTGTCAGGGATGCGTGAAGCTGTCT
The DNA here is from genome assembly GCA_958336345.1 of Dorcus parallelipipedus. NCBI lineage: Eukaryota > Metazoa > Arthropoda > Insecta > Coleoptera > Lucanidae > Dorcus > Dorcus parallelipipedus. The sequence continues at coordinate 50,192,071 of OY284476.1, read as the reverse complement.
ATTGTAATATTGCCCGCTGTGGCTGCGACCGACCTACTAAGGTGTTTTCCATCGGCATTCGTCTGACCAACCGGGAAAACGCAGAAAACCTAGTTCGAAGGGGCCGAAATGAATCCTGAACACAATCCGACACATAAGTGTTCCATTTCTCACATAGGACCCATATGTACCAGGAGGGGATTCGAACACACACCTATAATTGCCCCACCAAGCGTCAAGCCCGCTGCCAGCGGATCCAACCAACTTTGGCTATGCAACCATTTAGTAAAGAAATAATTCAATAAATCTAATAATTCTTGTCTTAACAAGTTCCCAACACTTTGAAAAATAATTATTAATGTCAACCGGTTCATTGCTTGCCGGTTTTCCACAGCCACCTTAGACAAGTGTTCGTTTTAAAAGAAATAATTCAAAAAAACTAACAAAGTTCAGGGAATTATCCGAGAAGGTAAACTAAAATAAAGATTTTTTTTGGAAAATAATAGATCTGCAAAAAATTGAAAGCTGTGGTTGACTGTAATAGTACCCGATAAAATAAAACAAGAAAGAAAATTGATGTCACAGGTTGTGGATAAAATGTTTAAAGAGATTCTAATTAATAAATTAGAATTAATTAAAAATGTACCTTAATATCGACGCTGCTTTTATAAATAAAACATAACGCCGTTATATGCTGGTCCAGAAGAATCAAGATGCCTATAAATTAACAAGGTAACAGGATCGCCTAAAATGCGATTAATTATTTTGTGTTTGTTGTATTATTAGTGAATTTAAATTTTACGAATGACCTGCAATAAGTATAAGTAAGCGATTTTTTTGAACATACCATTTGAATTATTTAGAAACAGGGATTAAAATAAACTACTAATTACATATACTGGAAATGATGGCGTTTAAATTGCTGGGATATTTGAAAATCGTAAGGTTTCTTCCAAAAATGTAAAACGCTACATTTTACCTGCAGTCCATGGCTGAACTATTTTTTATCTTTAATGAAAGTGCTGGAATGTCCACTTTTTTTTTGGCCGCGAGTGTACAGTAGCGGTTCGTATATCGACAAATTTGGTAAATCAGGCTTTTAATGAGGTATCATATTTCTGTCAAAATAAATAAATGAAATTTGAATTAAATGTCAGAATTACTGGTGGCATGCATTAAACGTCCAAAATATTGAAGTGAAGTTTCCATTATGTAAATGACGTTCCCGGCTTTTATTGTCCGCTACTGTACAACATAAAGAAAAAATATGTATATACAAATAACTCGATGTACTTACAATGCGATCGCAAATGATTGAGCGTCCTTCAAAAATATGTACTAATTTCGATACCAAAAACTCGTAGAAAACTCAATTAATAAACTAACCATGCCCAACGTAGGAACACTATTGATTGTCACCTGACCATGAGTATTCAAAAACGGTAAAATTCTCTAGGCCGATCACCTTTGGGTATTTATTTTCTCAAGGACGCTCAATCATTTCGATCGCATTGTATATCTCATTTTATTTTTCATATAATCTCACCCTACTCATAAACTCCAAAGTTTTATTTTCCCAAAGACAGAAGTTTCTCAGGGGGACCTTCCTTCCCCCTCACTTTTATTACTACTATTATTAAAAGAATGTCAGTGAGACTGCATGGGTCGAAATGTGCATGGATACGGCCACCTCATGGACGATACAGTTACTTTTTGACGAGTGAGCGTCAAATGGCAGCATTAAAAAATTCTAATGCCAATTTTAATGAAATATGACATTGTTGCATTGTTGGCCTTTTCTCTAGTTGATATATTATTAAAAAAAAGCTGCTTTTTTCAGCACGTCGCATTTTTGCTAGTGTCTCTGCGTACACACATATTATCAGTGAACTGTCCACTATACCAGTACTATACGTTTTGTGCCTTGATCATGTTGGATCTTTTATTCCGAGATTTGCTTAAGTGCACGCTAAGCAATACAAGCTTACTTCTTACAAGCTTCTCTAAGCCTGTTGCTGGTGAGACTTTATTGGCAACTTTGTGCGTACTTCGGTTTGTAACACATTTTTTTCCTTTGATATTTAGGCGTGTAGTCGTACTCCTTTCGGACTACTCCTTTTTTTGTAACGCCATTTGAGACCGACCCTCGAGTGGAAAAACGCCGACCTTGGAGCTAAAGGTCAAAGCATCGCTGTCTTCCCCCTTGGGCCTGTTGGAGTTGGGCTCGACCGTCGAGGTACGAGTTAACAGGAGGGATTCGCTTCGAATCAAGACGCGACACCTTGACGTCGCCCTGTTTACAGTCGGACATTTTGACAACGACCTCCTCCTCCTCCGCATAAATTCGATAAGGAAGTTTTTCTCTTTTATTAAAGAAAAGAAATTCAATAGTACTTGGCATTACCATCAAAAAACTATGGTTAAATATAACTTCAAAAAATTTAGAAACTTTTTAAAGCAATGTCAAAGAGAAGTGTCAAACAAAAGCAATTTTTGACCTTCGAATCGGTTAAAATAAATATTTTCTCAAGGACAGCAAACACCAGCAAATCTATAAAAAAAAATCAATTTAGCAATAATTTCTTTCAGTGATAATCCGTCACTTACTGCTCGCGACGTCTCTTGAGGGGGCAAAAATAGCGAACGAAGATATCCTCGGTGGTTAACAAGTGGTGAACTTGAGGACACTCGTGCAGAAGTTCGCAGTGGCCGGTTGTGTTCGTCGGTGTGTCAGGACAACTCGGTTTCTTCAAGAACGTCTTATTCAATCCCAATTCGTAGCCTCCTACTTGCAAAAAATTTTCACCTACATTATAAATAAACTCAAAAACCTACCTGGTGGTGATTTGAGGGTGCCGTCTTGATTCAGGCAATTTTCCAACCACGGTAGTGATAATTTCAACGGAACTAACCGATTGTGAAAATTGTCATCAATGCCACCATCACCTCTTACTGAAAGACACGCGAAGGTATACCTTTTAACAAAATAATATACCACCTTACTTGGCACTTCTTGGTCAAACGAGATCGAGGTCAATTTACCAAATGTAAGACGACGACGATGATAGAGAGCATGGTAAATTGCAAGAAGTGTAGTTTTTTGGTTGGTGAATTTCTTATCGGACATAAGGCGTTCAAGACGATGGCGACTACGGGCTGGGGTTGGTCTAGAAACAACCAAATGTGATTTTGACCCCCTCGAGGGATGTCGAAAACGATATCCAATGAGAGAACGAAACTCCTCTCTTCTTCTGGAACCCGAACGGCTTTTCCCGTTCGTCCTGGTAAGCCGTTTAGGTTCGATGTTACAGTCGGTGGAATTTGGTCTTACGACAATCAAAGAACTGACTGGGGTAACAAATGAGTATTTTAGGGCCAAATCCAGGGCCTTCTTCTCGTTTTGGGCGATTTCTTCTTGCTTGTCCAGTAACTGTTGTATGGTCAGATACGCCCAGAGCCGTTCCAAAGACGTTATTGGTCGTTCAATGCTGGGATGCAAGGTCACTGGGCCGATTCTACCACTGCACATAATTCGAGGTAATTCTGGGAATGTGGATGTGTCTGAAATGTTACACACGGTGTTATCTAGACATTTTCCTCTTAGTCTCTTACGTAGTCTTCCAGCGACTATGAGTTCCGATCCGCCAAAGTGAAGCGGAAATTTGGTTTTCGTCAAACTGGTCGCGTCTGGAACGTATTCGAATTTGACCCCGCTGAGGAGGGGCGAGGCAATTTCCTTGTAGAAGTTTTCCAATTGCAGTGCGGCATCGGGTGCTTCGTAAATGTGTCGTGAGAAGCCGTGGTTCTTGAGCGATATTTTTTTTAGGAAATCCTTATCGGCGCGGTCTCCGAATGACAGAGTATAAATCGGAACTTGTTTGTCGTTTCGTTTCGTTATCTAAAATATTAAATATAAAAAATTATCTGCTACATTCCAAATTTAATAACATGCGATGACTTACGTCTTTTACTATTTGATCCGTGTTAGTTACACCAATAGTTGGTCCTCCGTCGGTCAAAAACATAATTATTGGTTGTGGTAGATACTCATGGCTTCCGTTAGCTTCTTCCGCCTCGATTAAGTTTAGGGCTAGTTGAAGGGCTTCGTGAATATTAATTTTACCTCTAGCACGCAAACTGGATATCCCTTTTTTGGCCTTTTTGATATTGCCAGGGTGTCCCGGAAAGGCACGCGGATAATTCCGCTCAACGTTTGACCTGCACCAGTCCGAATTAATTACGTTCAAGACTTTCGTGTAACTCTCAGAATTCACGATGTGAAAATAATCGTTGGGATCTAGTTGCTCAAGGATCGCAAGCATGGCCTGCTTTATTTGTTCAATTTTTCGGCCGGCCATGCTCCTGCTCGTGTCCAAAACGAACACGACGAATTTATTGAGCGGTTTGAATTCGCTAGGTGCGAAAAAATGAACGAAATAGCCGTCTTTGACCAATACCTGAAAACACGCACGCTCGAAGACGACTTTTCAAAAAGTAACTGGGGGTCTTACTTCTCCCCCTTGGAGATCTCTTTCGACGTCGTATTGCACGACGAACTGTCCTGAGAGTCCTTTGGATACGTCGGTTCCAAGGTGCTTGGCGAACTCTTTTTGCCTCTCAATGTTTGGTTTGAATTGGACGACGGCGGATTTTGAATCCAATCGGAAGACGCTCGCTCTTGGAACCAAGTCGCTCTCGAATTTACTAATTTCATTCCCTGAACGTAGGGGTGGGGTTCTAATAAACTTCAGGGGAATCGATTCGTTTATCATAACCTAAATATTTAAAGGAAGAAAAAGAGGGAAAGTGAAAATTTTCCCCGAAAAGTCGTCTTTGGCCCCGGAATTATCGATCTTAAGAACTCCGATTAAGCATGATAATCCGGACTAAGACGACTTCGTAATAATTTCAGGAAACAATTTGCAAATGAACTTATAACTACGCAGGTGATGGAATATAAGGGAAAGTGTACTTACATTCACATACAAATCATTCACTGGTTGATTGGGTTGGATGTTGATGACTAATTCGTATTGGTGGTCCTTAAGTCTCAATAACTCTTCGTACTTCAATAAAAAAGTCGCTTTGCCTAGAGCTTCCACGTTCACAGAAACCGTAAACTGACTAGATTCTCTGGCAGTTAAAGCAACGTGAGCTGCTCCTAAGCCACTCGCAACAGCCTTGGGGAAAAAACTATTATGTACATGAGAGTCACTAAAAGAGAGATCTTATTACTTTCTCGTAAATTTGTTTGGCTTTCTCTTTTTCCTTTACGTAAGCTTTGTAGCTCTTCCCCTTGATCACCATGGTGAATTCCGAAATGTAAGCTTTGTCAGGGAGGATGACCGAAAAAGTGACTTCACGCGCCTCGTCGTTCCAGTTTCGAACTTTGCTCGTGATGAGCGTTTGGGCAAATCGATTGGAGATGTTGCTTTCTATTCGCATCTCGTAAATCTTGGGGACCAGTTCATCCCCGAAATTCCCCCCCTAAGAAGTAAATCGTGAGAGATTTCTAAGCTTCATTTCACTGAAGGATTGTGCAAACCTGCGGGCCACCTTCTTTGCTTTTGCTTGATTCGGTGGTAATTACGAAGGTATCTTTATATCCTGAGCAGTACACGAAAAATAATACCAACCAAATTGACTTCATCATTTTTGTAATCCTACTAAAGTGAATTAGAATGTTATTGATAATTTTTTTTAAATACTGTTATCTCATAAATTATGTATTGAAGATGAAGTATGAGAACAAGTTGAAATTAAATTAATGATGGATTTCACAAACGTTACTTAAATTTAATCAAGCGTTAAAAGTAAACGTTGCTGTGGTTACATGTGCTGAAGGTATAGAAATGATTATTCTTAATCAATGATTAAATTTAATCGACTTTTATGATACCCAGCATAAGGTTTTTATTTCACTTAATTGTAGCGTGTAAATATTTTCTTAGATATGGTTTACGAAATACATTTGAACTTTTATGATAATATAAGATAACTGACAAATATTCTGTGTTAAAGAATGGGGGGAAAAGTAGAACGTCTAGCTTACTTACATTCTTTCGCTCCGGTGTTTGTTGGTAATTAATTGAAATATCACAAATGATTTAATTTAATTTACGTTATTTCGGGATGCAGCAATTCGTAAAGCATCCTCACCATGTAAAATGAGAAGTTTACAACGTACTATATTGCCTAGAATTTATCGCAGTCGCTAGAATTATCTTCGATGTGTAACAACGTCGTTCGAATTACTAGAACCGCGAACATTCCATCCAAATAACGTTTTAATAAACAAATTTGCCGTGCTTTTTCAAGATTATTAAAAGGTTCTTGTTTGTGTGACTCAGATTAGTTAATCTAGTTACATAAAATTCGTTTTATTTGGAAATACAATTCCATAGAAAACTAAAAGCAACAAGTGGAATAATGGCATAAAGTAGAAAAATAAAAGATATCTCTTAATTAACCCTGTTTACTGTGGTCGCGGAGTATACTAAGAAATTTAAATAAGCATGTTAACGAATGGTAAAATTAAAGAAATTTGGCAAAAAAATTAAATAAAAATTATTAAATACGCCATTACCATTTAAAATAACGGCCCTAAAATGAGGAACTTTATTCACTGCTAGAAATAGAAATGAAGATTTTCTTAAATTTAAATTAATTACGCTGCGACGCTTGTTCGTTTGCTATTACCCTCAATTATTTAATTATTATTCTTCATTGTCGGAGGACGTAGTTCTTGGGCTTTAGAGCTGTAGAGAGTGAATTCAAAACGCAAAAATATACCCAAAATTAAAAGAGTGATATTAAGGATAATAACGGGGTACATTAATTAGAAAATTATAGGTGAAGGGTGGAGGCCATTCTTCTTTGCACCGTCACTTCACCCACACCAAGAGTTTTAGAACTTCAACTTCCGAAAAAGGCGTCGGCGATTAATTTAAATAAAAACTTTCGACGATGAGTAATAAAAATTTAATAATAAGAAACAATAAAAAACGAGAAAAAGGGAAGGCCACAACTATTTGGAAGAAGGTTTCGGCGAACTTTCTTTAATTTTGTTTGCATCCTGAAACCGTGATGGGTTAGTGTTTACATTTAAAAAGCAAGGAGCCGAGATGTGGCACCATCTTCAGTGTTTTCCCCTGGGGCTCGTCCAAATAGGTCTTGAGAGTGATTTAAGTTGCCTAATCTCCAGGGAATTAATTATATTATTATATACTTTTCAATTATAAACTGTTTCATAGAATTTGTTAAACATTTTCTTGTAATTCATGACATTCATCGGCTTACGGGTTATTTATTTATTTTTGGAGAAAGTAATGATCAAAATTTGTACCGAAAATCAAGGGCATAGCACCAGCGACGGTTAAAATTCGTGCATTCCATTGCTACATCTAATAAAGTTTTATTGTTTTATGTCTCCGATCTCGAAGCAAACCAAACTATACAAAGAGGAAGACTAATTACAATAAGCCGTATTATTCTGTGGTAAATTTTTAAGTCTAATCGCCACCTTCATATCGGCGAAAGCTTTTACAATCAGTTGTAAGTTTGTATAAGTGGCGAACTAAATAAAAACTTTAACAGCGACAAATTGCACATTTTCAGAGGAAGCCGATGTGTTTAAGCGAATCCTTCGAAATGTGATCGTCGCAATAATTGTACAGACATCAGTTTCTAGTAATCCTGAGATTCGCAAACGTCCCAGTAATTTAAACACTATTTGATTATTTCGTTTAAAAGAAATATAGTTGAGACTTTCGTTCCCGAAACGAAATTGAGATGTGTGTGTGAAGCTCACATTGTGTGTAGTTAATAAAATAATAATCATAAAACTTTATATGTACTTCAATTTACTGCTACATTTACAAAACGCAGCGTTGTTCTTCGTAGGTAGTGCCGCAGCATGCTTTTAGGGTAAATTTATAATTGATTATTAACTGTTTCGTAAATTTTTTAAAATATCCTTCCAGTAATCTGCAACGTTCATTCTCTTACAAGTTTTTTTTTCCGTGGAACAATTGTCAGTCACTCTGTATTTATCGATTATGAAAATGTGTTTGTATATGAAAATTGCCATTTCAACATTTGCACAACAAATAAAAATGTCTTTATTCATTGATTCGATCAATAAAAATTAATACAAGCCACACACAAAGCGATTGTAGAAGAGACTTGCCAATTGTCCTTCTTCTATGGACAGCAAACACCAGCAAACCTGCAAAGAAATCAAACTGAGCTCAAACCGTCTCCGCATTAGTTGATTGCTTACCGCTTGTGACGTTTGCCGAGGGGGCAAAAGTAACGCACGAAGATGTCTTCGCTGGTCAACAAGTGGTGCACCTGGGGGCACGCGTGCAGGAGTTCGCAATGGCCTGTAGTATTCGCCGGCGTTTCAGTGCAACTCGGTTTTTTCGAGATGGTCACATTCAGTCCCAATCGAAAACCACCTGCGTGCCAAAAATTGTAAACCCCCCAGCACGTTATAAACAACTGAAAATTACCTGGGGGCGATTTGAGAGTGCCGTTTTCGTTCAAGCAATTTTCCAACCACGGGAGCGCAGTTTTTAAGTCGTTTAATTTGTTGCCGTCGGCGTCATGGTCGGTCTCATCTGTATCATCAAATCGGAATGACAAGGTAGGTTCAGGTTCGGCTGCGATTACCCTTCTGCTAAAAGAGTACCTAGGACGAACTAGTGCTCTATTTGTAATTTGTAATCTGGCTTCCGATTGAGGTGCTGGTATTCCTGGAGAACCTTGAAAAGCACTGGGAGTCGAATAACCCGAGTAGCCCCCACCTCTCATAAATGGAAAGCTTGTAGTTGCATATAGTCCTTGGGTTTGGAATTGCTTCGAAGCTACAATTGGAATAAACAAGATGATGTGCACAACTTTTTGCCCCTTACCTTTATCGGCTGCTTCAGTCTCGATGTTGGAATCGGTGGAATTTGGTTTTACAACAACTAACGAGCTAACTGGTGTGACAAATGAGTATTCCAGTGCTAGAGCCAAGGCCTTCTTCTCGTTCGCTGTTTTGTTGAGGGCGGTTTCTTTCTCGTCCAGTAACTGTTGGATGGTCAAATAAGCCCAGAGTCGTTCCAAGGATGTAATCGGCCTTTCGATAATGGGCTGGAAAGTTACTGGGCCGCTTCTCGTCCCGCAAATGATTCGAGGTAATATCGGGAAACCGTCCGTGTTAGGGGTTGTTATAAATGCATCTTCTCTTGGTTCTTGCTGATTACGTAGTTTTCCGGCTACTACGATTTCAGATCCCCCAAAGTGAAGTGGGAATTTGGTTTTCGTCAAACTGATCGCGTCAGGGACATATTCGAATTTAATTCCGCTGAGGAGGGGTGAGGCGATTTCCTTGTAGAAGTTTTGGAGTTGAAGCGCAGCGTCGGATGCTTCGTAAATGTGTCGGGAAAAGCCCTGGTTCCTTTGCGATAATTTTTTTAGGAAGTTCTTATCGGCGTAGTCTCCGAACGACAAGCTGTAGATTGGGGCCTGCTCGTTGTTTCGATTTGTTATCTGGAAAGGAAGGGTAAATGATGGCGACCATTCCATATTTTGCTAATTTACATCTGTTATTATTCGCTCTGCGTTAGTAATTCCAACAGTCGCGTCTCCGTCAGTCAAAAACATAATTATGGGCTGTGGTAAGTACTCGTGGTTTCCGCTGTTTTTCTCAGCTTCGATTAGATTTAGGGCGATTTGCAAAGCTTCATAAATGTTGGTACCACCCCCATCGTGCAAATCTAATATCACTTCCTTGGCCTTCTTGATATTGTCGGGGTATCCGGAGAAGGCCCTCGGAAAAGCTATGTTCTGTGAAATAAACGGACATTATCAAGTTCTTTTTCTTTCTTAAGTGATGGTACCTACTGTTAAATCCACGGTGTTTGGCTCCGTTCTGTACCAGCCGAAATGCCTCGCAGTTTCACTGCTATTCTTGGGATCAATTATATTCCACACTTTCGTGTTCGTCTCGAAGTCAACGATGTGGAAATAATCGTTGGGATCTAATTGCTCGAGGATTGTTATCATGGCCTGCTTCAACTGGGTAATCTTTTGACCGTACATGCTCCCACTCGTGTCCAAAACGAATATGATGAATTTATTCAACGGCGTGAGTTCACTGGGTGCGAAGAAGTGAACGAAATATCCGTCCTTGACCAACACCTGAAAACATGCACCTTCGAAGACGACTTCTTAAAAAGTAACTGGGGGTCTTACTTCTCCCCCTTGGGGGTCTCTTTCTACGTCGTATTGCACGACGAATTGTCCCGACAGTCCTTTGGATGCGTCGGTCCCAAGATGCCTGGCGAACTCCTTTTGCTTCTCGATGTTCGGTTTAAATTTGACGAGGGCGGATTTTGAATCCAATCGGAAGATGCTCGCTCTTGGATCTAAATCGCCGTCGAGTTTGCTAATCTCGTTTCCTGAACGCAAAGGTGCGGTTTTGACGAATCTTAAGGGCCTCGATTCATTTATCAGCACCTACATGATTAATAAGATTTGAAAATACTCGCAGCAATAAAATTCGATCGATCTGTATGTTTTTGAATTGCATCAGAAGAGTGCAGGTTCATTGTTGCTTTTTTGAAGCAATTTTTTGTTTTGCGGGAATGAAGAAATTTAAGAAAGGATGCACTTACGTTCACATATAAATCATTGACTGGCTGATTGGGATGGATGTTGATGACCAATTCGTACTTGTTGTCTTTAAGCCTTAACAATTCTTCGTATTTCAGCAAGAAGGTCGCTTTGCTAAGAGCCTCCACGTTCACCGAAACCGTAAACCGATTGGATTCCCTCGCAGTTACGGCAACGTGGGCTGCCCCAAATCCACTCGCGACAGCCTTGGCAAGACAAAATTATGAATCGCCCCAAAAAAGAAGTCCACGTGCTTACCTGATTGTAAATGTTTCTGGCCTCTTCTTTTTCCTTCACGTAGGCCTTATAGCTTTTCCCCCCAATCATCATCACGAATTCGGAAATGTAAGCTTTGTCGGGTAGGATAACCGAGAAAGTGGCTTCACGCGCCTCGTCGTTCCAGTTTCGCACTTTGCTCGTGATGAGCGTTTGGGCGAATCGATTGGAGATGTTGCTTTCTATTTGCATCTCGTAAATCTTGGGGACCAGTTCATCGCCGAAATTCTCCGCCTAAGAATAGGTGAGTTATTTTCAAGCTTCATTTCACCGAAGTAATCGTGCATACCTGCAAGCCCCCTTCTTTGCCACTGTTTGATTCAGTGGTAATTACGAAGGAGTCTTCATTTCCTGATGCGAAATTCTCAGCGAAGTAGTACAGGAAGAATAGAACCAACCAGAATGACTTCGACATCTTCGTAAAACTGTGCAACACAGTTAACGTTATTGCAGAAAATAGATTAAATATTTGGTGGTGTATGAAAACTGATTTAAATTATGGCCTTATTGGACTTTCTTTACAACGTAACATTAAGATAACAGAACGTAACAAAATTAAATGGCAGCAACAAAACAGAACGTCTTGTCCTACTTGTTTCCTTCAGGTCAAGAGTTTATTGATAATTAGATTATTTAATTTACTGTGATTTTATATCTTACCTCTCGATGTGTAACACACTAGTAAGTTACCGATCTTCTTCTTCTACTAAATAAAAAACTTACAACTTGCTCTTTTATATTTATGTAGAAGATATCAGTCGCAAGAATTACATATGTGTTTTCAATGCGTAATGCCGCTTCTGTTATGTGAACTGCTGATATCTAATTGCAAGAATTGTTTAATAAACATTTATTAATTAATATTTTTTTTAACAGTGTTATCTCATATATTACGGATTGAAGATGAAGTATGAAGTTTTTAGTTAACTTAACTGTAGCATGTCAATATTTTCTCAGATACGGTCTACGAAATACGTTTGAACTTTTATGAAAACATAAGATAACTAACAAAAATTCTGTGTTAAAGAATGGGGGGAAAATAGAACGTCTGGCTTACTTACCTTTTTTCACTCTGGTGTTGATAATTAATTAAATAAAATAAAATAAAAATATCACGAATGATTTAGTTTAATTTACGTTATTTCGGGTTGCAACAATTCGTAAAGCATATTCATCATGTAAAATGAGAAGAAGTTTATGACGTACTGTATTTGCGTAGAATTTATCGTTGCTAGAATTATTTTCGATGTGTACAATGTCGTTCGAATTAACAAGAATTACGAACAATCCATCGAAAGAACTGTTTAATAAACAAATTTGCCGTGTTTTTTTTTATTAAATTATTAAAACGTTCTTGTTTTTTTAATACATATTTGGAAAAAGATATCGGCGTTTTATTATTTTGTCTCTTATCTCAAAACGAACCAAACTGTATAAATTATAATAAACCATATTATTATTTGGTAAATTTTTAAATCCAACTGTGACCTTCACATTGGCTAAAGCTTTTGCAATTAACTGTAAGTCTGTATAAATAGCGAACTAAATTGAGGCGTTGAGAACTAAAGTGGCCTAAGCCACAAAATCTTCCTTTTTTTGATTACAGTGTCTAATGATGGTCCTTTGTTTATATTTTTAGTACTAGACCAGCCTAACTTTATTTTCGTAGTATGTCCAGAGATGGAACTGTAAATGTTGTTCTAGAATAACGGTTTTTCACATTTTATTGCATGCTATAGTGGCCTAAAGTGGGTTAGGCCATTATTACTTATATACTTTAGTAACATGACATACGGTTGGCTTCAACATATCACGTTACTGTAAGTTTTCTCATACTATTGCTCCAAGACTCACGGTGGTTAGAATGGATGTCATGGAAGCGGAAGGTATGTTATGTTCTAATTATTACTTTTAAATTAAAAAAAAAATGACTGTTTTAATAATTCTGAGATTATGTATTTCTTACTATCATACGATTGGCGCTTAAAAAACTGGTTTACCAGATTTGTAATTTATAATTATTCCGGATCCTTTCGAGACAGACGAAGAATCCGAATATTAACCATCAGAAGAATCTGAAGATGACCATACAAGAACACAAAGAGGCAGGAAGAGAATTAGAAAAGAAGCTAATTGGGCGTGTAATCAATGCAAGTTTAAACGAACTTCCGGACTTCTTTATAAAAATTCAAAAGGAAATATTGTTCCTGCAAAGATTTTTAAAAATCCGTGTTGCAAATGTAACAACAAATGCATGGATAAAAAAATTCCATAACATAGCAAATTTTGATTTGCAATCTGCTTACCTATTTGGGCAAATAAAAGTTACGAATAAACTTAGAGTTTACATTTTTAAAGTTGGTTCTTGTCCGATGAAAATTGTATCACAAACTCTTTTAAACGGACACTAAATCTCGCACTATACACTTAACGTTTCACCGTCGTTCGACAGCTTCGTCAGAGTTTACACTTCAAATGAGAATAGTAGACGTCATTTTACTAGACTCTATTACTTGCCTAATGAAAATGGATTAGACGTAAAAGTTTGCAAAGATTTGTTTAAGCAAACGTTACAAACTTCTGATGGCAGAATAACAAGAGTCTTAAGAAACATTCCACCAAAAGATAAAAGAGGGAGACATTTGGCAGCTAATAAGACTAATAAAGAAAGCTTCAGAGACGGAAAGAGAGCTACACCTACGCAAAGCAGAACTGGCAAGAACAGAAATGAAAAAAGACGGAACAGAATCAACTTTGCAAGATAATACTATCGCAATTTCATTTGATTTGATGAAAACACTTCCTACCCCTTTGGTTTCGACAGGGATAACTTATGTTATTACAAACGTCAGTTGTGAACTGTCTAGGTAAGGTGTTTCTAGATATGTTGGTATTAACTAAATAGAATTTTTGTGTCAGGAATCCACAGTCTAGCAAGGAATACTGCAGTGATGTACGTTTGGAATGAGTCTATAGCGTCAAGGGGTCCCCAGGAAATAGGTTCCTGTCTAATGCATTACTGTAAACATTTTGTATCTGGAGAAAAGCTAATTATGTACAGTGACCAATGCGGAGGACAAAATAGGAATATCAAGATGGCACTTATTTGTGACCTCATAACAACATCAAAAGAATTCTCTATTTGTGAAATAGATCACAAATTTCTTGTGTCGGGCCATTCCTATCTGCCCTGTGACCAAGATTTCGGGGTTATAGAAAAAGAAAAAAAACTGCACAAAGACCTGTTCATACCAAGACACTGGGTCACTGTTATAAAATCCGTTCGGAAGAAAATGCCCTTTACAGTGATTGAAATGACTACAGATGATTTCTTTTCAACAAAGAAACTAGAAAATGAAATAACCAACCGGAAAATTTGTGAAGAAGGAAGTAAAGTACAATGGATGAAGATACAGTGGCTGAGATATACTTTTGAGACTAAACATCGTTTTCAGTTTAAATACTCAAATTCGAAAGACGTTCTATTTAACACAGTCAACGTTGCAAAACGTAAAAAGTCTAGTGCAGTAGATTCTTTAGATTTACTATACCCAAATGGAAGACCGATAGAAAAAGAGAAAAAAGACAATTTCATTGAACTTTTGCCCTATATTCCTCCAATTCATCACTCCTTTTATGAAGGTTTAAAGACATCTGCCACAGCAATTGATGAGTTGGGAAATGAATATACTGAAAACAACGAAGAGTTTTATTGAACTTGAATGTTTATAGGGTGTAGCAAAATGATTGGTCCGATTTGGGCGGTGAATAAAAACCAAACGAAACAAGATAACGAAATAAACCTTTAATTTTTGAAAATACAGCTGCATGTTTGAGTGCCGAATTCTTGGGAGATAGCAGTTCAGTTACTTTCACTACTCACTTTTCCTTATGTTCCGGTGGTTCTCGATTGGCCAGAATATTTTCTGGATGGGAAAACAATTCGTCGGTGGATTTCAAACTTCTACCGAATGGGTTCAATACTTAACCGACAATTTTCTGGCATACCAAAAACCCTCAAACACTCACTACACAAATGTGCCGCCTCTTGACGGAAGTCCACCGACGAATTGTTTTTCTGTCCAGAAAATCTTCCGGCCGACTAAGAACCAGAAGAACTCAGGGAACATGAATACAGGGAAAGCATCTGTATTTTGATCTCCCCACAGCACCGCGTTACGAAAGTCGGATCGAATTATTTGGAGAATATTATGATGGCACGATTATTACTTTCCCAAAATTAAAGGTTTATCTCTTTATCCTGTTTTGTTTAGTTTTTATTCACATCCCAAAACGAGGCAACCATTTTGCCGCGCCCTGTATTTTGCGCATTTAATTTTGGATTTTCTCAGTTTGTATATTAAAAAAAAATCATTATTAAAAATTGACATTTCTATTTAATAAAATAACGTATTTTTTTAGTAATTACATTAATCTTCTACGCAGTAGTAGTATTCAGTGGCATAGGCCATAAATGTGCTACTAAAATTTAACATTTCTTAATTTTCAAAGGAGACCTAATCCACATCAAAATCCGTTTTTCGTACAAAAATATTATTTTTCCATCTTAGCTTGTAAGAGTCTTGCATTTAATATTTTATTCAAAAATTATTAATGTGCAACTTTATTACATTATCCAAATAATTACATTGAAAATGCATGCAAATTTTAATACCCAATTTTCTCTGTTGTCATATTCTGGGGTTAGGCTACTCTAGTTCTCAACGCCTCAATTGCAGGTACAATAAAGCGTTTCATATTTTCGGAGAAAACCGATATGTTTAAGTCAATGCTTCGAAAGGAGATCGTCGCGTCTTGTGGCAATAATTCCTTATTATAATTGTAAGTGTAGTAATCCTGAGATTTTCAAACGTCCCAGCAATTTAAACACCATTTGAGTATATCGTGAAAATGAAACATGATTGAGACCTTCGTTCCCGAAACTAATTCAGATGAGTGTAGCTAATAAAATAATAATCATAAATCTTTATACTCTAATTTACTGCTGCATTTATGAAACGTGGTGTTGTATTTCGTAGGTAGTGCCGCAGCATGCTCTTATGGTCAATTTATAATTAATAATTATAAACTGTTCCGTAGAATTTTTTAAAACATTTTTTCCTGTAATCTATAACGTTCATTCTCTTTATCAGTCACTAGCACGGTTAAAACTTGTGCGTTCTACAGCTGTGTCCAATAAGGTTTTATTGTTTTGTGATTCTGTGCGATCTTCACATCGGCGAAAGCTTTTACAATCAGCTGTGAGTTTGGATGAATGACGACCTAGTTTCGCCATAATCGGTGTTCTTCAAATTTGCAGCATTGTCACCAAATTTATAATTAATTAACTTGCCTCTCACTTACCTTGACAGATGATAAGTTTCCGCTGACTAAACGTATCAGCTGTTCCCCGGACTAGCAACAGTGAAGAATGGGGTGGGTTAATTAAGATGGTAAAAATGATTAAAGGGCGCCAGTACGGCCGAACGTAATCGACCAGTCGACGTCCCCAATCGACCAAATCGAACGGAAAAATCGAAAGCAAATAGAGGCGAGACCTTACTCACTGGTGCGTTAAAGTAAAAAACACAAACACACAATAAACATTACTTAGATTTAAACAAAATATTACAATAATTACAACAGGATAGTTAACCCTAAATGTCTAAGTTAACATAACGAAGAGTAGTCTAATTCGGTACGTAAGTTCGACTAAAAACACACCGCAACCGGTAAATAAAATTTACAATGATGCACAAAAGCAGTAGTTCTAAAGGCGCATGAACAGCCGAAATTCGCTCTCTTTGTTTATGCAAACACTAATTCACGAATTGCCAAAAGGAAAGAAAAATAATAAATAAATACCTTAACCTCTTTTGTTAAAATTAAAGCATGACATGAAGTGTCACCGTAGATTATGACGCCACCTGGTGGTCACATCCGTTGTCGGCAAAACACCGTCCAAAGTGGTCTCACGGGGAGTCAGTAAAACACCGTCCAAAATGGTTACTCGGGAAATGCGAGGATGGTTTGATCAAAGGCTGTTTCCAACAGGCATGGCAACGCTCCAATAAAACTCCACTAAGACTTCGGCTAAATTACCGACTAAAAGTCTCGCTAAAAGCCTCGAATAAAACTTCAACCAAAAGCTTACATAGAAGAAACGATTTTTGTTAGCGGCCATGTTGCTTGGTCGTCGTCATATTTTACTTGAGAAAACTGGGGTTCCAGGCTTGGTATGGGGGTTAAAACTATCCCCAAGTGTGTTCGATGGTGTCACTAAATGTTCCGGCACGGCCGCTGATGAATTACTTACTATTAGATTGCAATTTCAGCGAATAAATTTAAATAAAGTAATTTATATGCGATGCTGATGGGTTCAAATGATCAAAATTTAATTTAAAAATTGCCACCGTATAATTAGTTGCCTAGCCATCAAATATTTTTGATTTCTGATTTCTCTGAAAATTTGAGGAGGCAAGCAAATTTTCAAAAACAAAATTAACAATTTGTGCAATTATTTGCATTATTCAAATAATAAAAATTAAACATTTTAAGCATTTTGATCACGTGATCCCTTTCTGCAATTAAACTACCAAATTAATACCGATTGATAGCATACTATTAAGCGCACAGTTCCTAAAAAATAATTCATTTCAATATTCTATAATTTAACAACAGTTTGGGTCGCGACATCTTGCGGCCGATTTTTGACCTAAAACAAACTTGGAAATTTAATTAGGCAACCACATATACATCACTGCATAATTAATTGCCCATTTCTACGTCATTTTTTTATTATTTTATATCGATCAGATCAGTCAGAGTTAAGAACACAACGTGACTTCCAACTGCGAGAGGCAAAGCTGTTTCATGAAAGCTAAAAGTTATATAAAATTTCTTAAAATTATCGATCGATAGATACACATATAATAAAAAAATTACAAATTAATTTTACATCACTCTCTAATTAGTAGTCTTGTGACTTTCCTCTGAAAAAAAAATTATACAGGCAAGCACATTTTAGAAAAACGGACGCAATTTTCTACAAGTTTTGGCTTTATTCAAAAAAATAAAACACTTTAAAGGAAAAAAACTGATCGGGCAACTCTATACACACGACTGTACTGTTGGTTGCCTATACGCCATGTGTTGTTTTGATTATTATATTCAATTTTATTTTGTACATATAACTCACAATGACAAATCGAAGCTAAAGCTCACCTAGATTTTGAATGTTTCAAAATGTCTGTACTCAAAAATCTTTTTCAAGCTTACTAAATACTAAAAGCATAATACGCATGTGCAAACGGTTTCGGGGCAGTTCCAAGTTTGAACCAAAACACAGCTTTAGGCCCAGTTTACAGAAACTTTAATTGCAATCAAATTTTAATGACATTGTTAATTTGACGTTTCGGAATATAATTCTTATGGCAACTTAATCGTAATTAGTTTAATTCGCAATTAAATATTTGATTTGCTTTCTGTAAATCCACCCTAAGTCTTTCCCAGAAAAACTGGCTCAAAATATCTCGCCCAAAGAAGAAAAGATTTAAAAGAAAATCAAACAGTCCTTATCGAACTTTATTGCTCTATTTGTTTGCTACAAATTAATTCGAAAACAAACACAATTACAGACAACAGATTTCCGGCCATCAACAAATAAAACGCGCCCTGCAGATTCTCAACCCTCAAAGCTACGTAATCCAAATGAGCAGGGCCCGTAATGAAAAAATTCCTCATGTAACTCAGACTATACTTTACGACCATGTATTCATTCAGTTAACACTAGAATTTATTAGTCATGATATCAATAAACAGTTAAGCAACGCAAACTTTAGGCTATTGCGATTACCGACGAGAAAGTGTAACAAATCGTAAAATTGTAGTAACTTACCTTTTATGCCAATATTTAGTTTTTTTTTCTGATGAAACACACTCACGGATATGGGGTCTCTATCAGTTTCCCGCGGTAGGTTAATCACAGATGCAACCACTAGGAGAATTGTACGCGGTAATTTTAAAAAATATGAAGAATATTAAAGGTGGTTGAAAGTAAAGTAACCCATGGTCGAATGTTCCCCTTCTTCCCCTACGCTTCGAACAGGAGAGAGCCCGATCGTGGCGAAATTGTAGATGATGGTGGTTGCTAAGATACGGATCAGAAGACTGTCACGTGGCGTATCACCACCAATAAACTTGGAGAAAGCAAAGGAGGGATACAGGCTTGCCAACTATATCGTAAGCGGGTCAGATATCGTCTGGATTCCGCGTTTTCTTGGCGGGAAAATTGAAACGTAACAACATTAGAACGTATTTTCAAAAGCAAGTGAATTTTAAAAAGTTTTCGGAATATAAACGTTCGAGTTTCGGAAAATAATTAATTTACATTTTACAATTTTTTTTGTATTCGAAAAAGGAAACAAAAGACGATCAACTCTCTTTTCAAAAGTCGCAGTTTCAAGAAAAAGGAGAATAATTTTAAGACGTCGGCCAAGTTAAAAAATAATAATAATAATAATAATAAGAAAAGCCGTTCGAGATCCTTTGAATGTTACATCCTTCAAAACCTAAACGCACTTTAAAAACAGTTAAGAAATTGAGCCAAGCTCCTTGGAAAAACTTTTCTCTTTTTTTATTGTTTTGAACCAGAAAACAAAGACGATCGATATGATTTTTTTTTAAATAGCAAGTCTCCAAGAAATCTTACAGGTCCTGATTAGGGCGATATAGCACACTTATACCGGCTGATTTTTTAAAAAATTTTATCAACTTTTACCTTGAAATTTGGACGGCATTTCTTAGCTTCATCGAAAAATAAATCATTGCGCTCCTTGAGAGGTTTTTAACAGTGTAACACGCCGATGTGCTACCCTTGTTTGTTGACTTTTATGGACAACTAAATAAGTAATAAAAATGTCCCAACAA
This sequence comes from Dorcus parallelipipedus, assembly GCA_958336345.1. Lineage (NCBI taxonomy): Eukaryota > Metazoa > Arthropoda > Insecta > Coleoptera > Lucanidae > Dorcus > Dorcus parallelipipedus. The sequence continues at coordinate 50,172,226 of OY284476.1, read as the reverse complement.
ATAAACAAATTTAATTTATTGACAAATTAATTGACTGGGAACTGAAGAATTGGCTGTCTGCAAGAATTTAACGCGTATTTACCGTAAGGGGTACGGCTCGGTCAGAATTTCTGAAAAAGATCAGGTTTTATTGCTTCATGCTCTACGTCTAGACGGCGCCACTACCTGCAGTTCTAAAGGGAATCCTATTGACCTACAATATTTCTACGCTCTGCGTCGACCTTTCTCAGGAATACCGAGGTAACTCTGCCAATATTTCAAATAACTTTCAATAATTATTTTCTCGTGATCGCTAATTAGTGAAGGACTGTACTTATGTCTGTGCACCCTGGTTCGAATCCTGGTGAGACGATAATAACTCTGAGATAGCGGGAATTGGCTACATATAAATAAAATACGTACTTAAATTTAATTAATTATTTATTGCAAACAAAGTAAAAACTCCGATTTATAGCCGCACTGCAGACTAGAAAAATGAGCGGAAAAACCTTTGTCTTTTAAAAATCCAATACAGAGAGACACAAGAAAAAATTATGATTTTGTAAGAAATACAGTAGAATTCGTTTGACGGCTTTCTCGTTAGAATATCGTGACGAACTGACTGTTTTCAATTACACAGCTGGTGGTTTTATGCTTGTCCCCAAAACAATGGTGGTGGCCTTGTTATTCAATTTACATCAACAATTAAGTTGTTGTCAAAATTAGATTGGTCTTGGTACTCGTGTTTACCACTTCAATAGTACTCGAAGACACGCTCTGTATAATCAACCAGCGCACAGTGTGGCCGTGTGCCTACAGTGTACTTACTTAATGAACGTAATTAATTAATTAATCAGATATTCGGGGAAGTATGTGATACAAAATGCCGCCCAGGCGATCAATTTGCGAGAGAATCAATAGTAATCGCTAGTTTTTCACGGAAGCCCTCCTGTGGAGGCGCGTGAGCCGATTTGTTGCTAAACCTAATAACGCCGCGAAGGGGGAGATTCTCGACCGCTCCTATCGCCAAGAGGTGGAGGTGCAGTGACTCTCACTTTAATTGTTAACCTCTGATTGCGTTGTTTACGACGATTATCTATCCCTATGCGCAATGGTATGATTGACCGTTTTATTTGATGCTCTACGGTGTGTAGTTATGATCTTTCGGTCTCTCAGCGAATTACTTCTAATTAACCCGCAGATCTCCCGACAAGGACTACACTTCGGTCCACACACAGGGTGTGAGGGAAACGCGGTTAAGAAGATGGCTATGAATATTTGATTCAAAATTGTTTGGCCTCGTAATTTTACGGCACTCATAACGGCAACTAATTGGTCTTGATTTGGGGAATTAACTTGTGCTGGTCACACTTGATTTTAGCGGCAGATCTAGATTTGCCTTAGACCAGTGGTACAAACCAGTCGACTTCACTGCGCAAATCGAAAAACCCTTTGTTTAAGTGTTTCCAACTTGCCAGAGAATATCGCCCAAGGGGATTAACTAATTTTACAAGAGTACACTGTATATGGATTGCACTATAGATTGAAAGTGTCGGTCGACTGCCTCTGGTCGATTTAAATTACAGAACGCCAAGCAAACTAGTATAATAATTTATACAACAAATGGTCAACCAACTCCACTAATGTGGATGCAACTTATTTACCTTTAAGCTCGGTTAGAATGCAAATGAAAACACTTTAGTAAAAAGAATTGCACAAGCCAAGCAAGTACTGAAATTTACAGATTATCTGGCCACAAATGGATGCCGGAATTAAAATGATTTTTAAACAATTTATACCACCAAGTAATGAATAAAATACAATTTAAGTCAGATTACCTAAATCCGCGCCGCGAAATTAAAATCCAATACACTCACTGCACTAAGTTTAAATACACCCGCGATTAATTTACCGTGCGCGAGACCGACTTGTTTAATTTTATTTAATTGACTCTCAAACACTGGGATTTTAGGCGTACCGATATAAAATGATTTAACTCTACTGTGAAAACTAAATCAGAGAAACAAGTAAGTACTCCAAAGCAATTCGCCAAGCCCAATTAATGCGACTGATCGTCGGAGCTATCTGTCCGTAATTCATTTTTCGGCTGAACAAAATTAATTCCCCTTCCACCGATCAGAAAACCAAATTCAACCACCCCTTGACCAATAGAGCTGTGTTTAGCATTCAGAAAGATAAACGCCCCCGGTTTCTGAAATGTGTTTTTCTAAGCCTTTAAACGACCACCCCTGAAGACTACATGTGCTGCCTTCAAAGTCCACAACAACTTCTAAATTACAAGTACCCTCTTGACATTTTTATGTTCCCGCTTACTGTGGAAACACGGCGCTCGCCTGCAGATTTTTCTCTAGAAGCAAATAAGCATGTTATCCCCGGTCACACCTTGCAGAGTATAGTTTTCAATAGCAGCATTCTCTTACCGAACTTATGCGTGTGAAATTGCCAATTTCTAACGAACAACAAGCATTAGAAACTCGCGTGACAGATTTATGTGATAGACAACTCAAGAAAAATTGAAAGTAACTCAAGTGTGACAAGAATTTATGACCCCGCCCTTGTTATATTGCCTATTGAAAACCCGTAACGGCCCCGGTAGGGCTGGCGATATTGCTTCCGTTTGGCAAGATACAATTCCTAGCATATGTACATTTAATTGTTATTTAAAATTAAAGTTACATGCAAGAACATGCTTTTCGTTTTATAAACAAATTCGCGACCGTTTCAACAGTAAAGCTAAGATATTATGCCGTCCAAATCTCAGGGCAAGAGTTGATAAAAAATTTAAAAAGTCACTCGATAGCTTTACCACATTCGCCTTCTGTTTAATTTATTCCTAACTTCATGATTTTTTTAAATATTTTTTTTTAAATAAGTTAATAAGTAAAAAAAATGGCAGCGATGAATTGCAGGTATAATAAAGCGTTTCACATTTTCGGAGAAAACCGATATGTTTAAAGTGATCGCCGCGTCTTGTCACGATAATTCCTTATTAGTAATTGTACTTACATACATCAATTTCTAGTAATCCGGTTTGAGCTTTTCGGACTTTCGAACATCCCCAACTATTTAAACACCATTTAATTATATCGTGTAAAAGAAACATAACTCAGACTCTCGTCCCCAGCTGTTAAACATGTAATAAAAAGACATCCAGATGTGTGCGTCAAGATCACATTGTGTGTAGTTAATAAAATAATAATCATAAAATTTTTTACTCCAATTTACTGCTGCATGTGACGTTGTATTTCGTACGTAGTGCCCCAGCATGCTTTTAGGGAAATTTTAAATTAATTATAAACTGTTTTGTAGAATAATTTTTTTTACACTTTTCCAGTAAAGTACAACATTAGGTCTGTTTGGTAACATTACACAGGATAGCATTCGTGTAACGAGTGCAGTAACGCGAGTGTAGGAAGTGTACAGCGGTGAAGTTGGTGCTACCAAACTGCTTGAGTGTAGTTTGTGCGGTTTATTTTTCCACGTGTTATAATCGTTGAACTTTGTAAACATCAACTATAACCTAAAATCTTACATGTTATTTCAAAATAGAATTAAAATGCATACATGGCAGTCTATTTTAGTTGTAAACGCATCTGGCGAAAATAAAACCTTTGTAAACGAGTATTTTACGTTTTGAATAAATCATTTTGCATTTCCTTGTGAGATTTAGCAAAACATATCCACGTGCAATCGATCACACAAATGACGTTTAATAATCTATTGCGCATGTCTACCCTATCTGCACTCGTTACTCTTTCTCCCGTGCTGGTGTAGTTTGTGTAACACGAAATACACTACACTAACATAACAAACAAGGTAGTGTAACTGCAATGAATAATACCAAACAGGTATTAAGAAAAAAGTGTACACTGGTTTGCACTAGTGCAGGATAACAAACACACCTAATCATTCTCTTACACGTTTCTTTTTTTTGTGGAGCAAATGTCAGTCACCCTTTATTTATCGATTATGAAAATTTGAGCAAAGTTGCAATTTTATTTGAAACGATAAATCCTTAAATTAATTAAATTAAGTCTATTTTTTGCTCTGCATTGACATAACGTTCATTCTCTTACGTTTTGCAATTGTCAGTCACCCTGTCTGTTGTATATACTGTATATGTTTTGTTGCTACCGACTGTAACTCATATTTTTTTTAACTTATGTCCATCCAACTTAATGGATTCGTATTTTTACGATAAAAAACAACTTGTGATTCTCAACAAATAAAAATATTTTTATTGATTGATTCGATCAATAAAAATTAATACAAGACACACACAAAGCGATTGTAGAAGAGACTTGACAATTGTCCTTCTTCTATGGACAGCAAACACCAGCAAACCTGCAAGGAAATCAAACTGAGCTCAAACGGTCTCTGCATTACTTGATTACTTACTGCTTATGACGTTTGCTGAGGGGGCAAAAGTAACGCACGAAGATGTCTTCGCTGGTCAACAAGTGGTGCACCTGGGGGCACGCGTGCAGGAGTTCGCAATGGCCTGTAGTATTCGTCGGCGTTTCAATGCAACTCGGTTTTTTCGAGATCGTCGCATTCAGTCCCAATCGAAAACCACCTGCATGCAAAAAATTGTAAACCCCCCAGCACGTTATAAACAACTGAAAATTACCTGGGGGCGATTTGAGAGTGCCGTTTTCGTTCAAGCAATTTTCCAACCACGGGAGCGCAGATTTTAAGTCGTTTAATTTGTTGTCGTCGGCGTCATGGTCGCTCTCATCTGTATCATCAAATCGGAATGTCAAGGTAGGTTCAGGTTCGACTGCGATTAACCTTCTGTTATAAGAGTACATTGGTACTAATGGGGAATGTGCGACACTATCTGGACGAGGAAGAGATAGTGGTCTACTTGGAGCAAAAGCTCTTGCGGGCATTGGACTGGGATCCGAGAAACTTCTATATCCAGAACCAGATGCTGGAATTCCTTTATGACCTTGGATACCACTGAAACTCGAGTAGCTTCCACCAAGGCTGAATGGAATGTTGGAAATTTTACGTGCACCTTGATTTTGAAATTGCTTTGAAACTGTAAGGCGAACTAATATTGATGGTGCAAATAACTTTCTTGGCTCTTACCTTTATCAGCTGCTTCAGTCTCAATGTTGGAGTCGGTGGAATTTGGTTTTACAACAACCAACGAGCTAACTGGTGTGACAAATGAGTATTCCAGTGCTAGAGCCAAGGCCTTCTTTTCGTTCGCTGTTTTGCTGAGGGCGGTTTCTTTCTCGTCCAGTAACTGTTGGATGGTCAAATAAGCCCAGAGTCGTTCCAAGGATGTAATCGGCCTTTCGATGGTGGGCTGGAAAGTTACTGGGCCGCTTCTCGTCCCGCAAATGATTCGAGGTAATATCGGGACACCGTCCGTATTAGGGACTGTTGTAAATGCATCTTCTCTTAGTTCTTGTTGTTTACGTAGTCTCCCGGCCACTACGATTTCAGATCCCCCAAAGTGAAGTGGGAATTTGGTTTTCGTCAAACTGATCGGGTCAGGGACATATTCGAATTTAATTCCGCTGAGGAGGGGTGAGGCGATTTCCTTGTAGAAGTTTTGGAGTTGAAGCGCAGCGTCGGATGCTTCGTAAATGTGTCGGGAGAAGCCCTGGTTCCTTTGCGACAATTTTTTTAGGAAGTTCTTATCGGCGTAGTCTCCGAACGACAAGCTGTAGATTGGGGCCTGCTCGTTGTTTCGATTTGTTATCTGGAAAGCAAGGGTAAATGATGGTGACTCTTCCATATTTTGCTAATTTACATCTGTTATTATTCGCTCGGCGTTAGTAACTCCAACAGTCGCGTCTCCGTCAGTCAAAAACATAATTATGGGCTGTGGTAAGTACTCGTGGTTTCCGCTGTTTTTCTCAGCTTCGATTAGATTTAGGGCGATTTGCAAAGCTTCATAAATGTTGGTACCACCCCCATCGTGCAAATCTAATATCACTTCCTTGGCCTTCTTGATATTGTCGGGGTGTCCGGAGAAGGCACTCGGAAAAGCTATGTTCTGTGAAATAAACGAATATTATGAAGCTCTTTTTTTTAAGTGATGGTACCTACTGTTAAATCCACGGTGTTTGGCTCCGTTCTGTACCAGCCGAACTGCCTCGGAGTTTCACTGCTATTCTTGGGATCAATTATATTGCACACTTTCGTGTTCGTCTCGAAGTCAACGATGTGGAAATAATCGTTGGGATCTAATTGCTCGAGAATTGTTACCATGGCCTGCTTCAACTGGGTAATCTTTTGACCGTACATGCTCCCACTCGTGTCCAAAACGAATATGATGAATTTATTCAAGGGCGTGAGTTCACTGGGTGCGAAGAAGTGAACGAAATATCCGTCCTTGACCAACACCTGAAAACATGCACCTTCGAGGACGACTTCTTAAAAAGTAACTGGGGAGACTTACTTCGCCCCCTTGGGGGTCTCTTTCTACGTCGTATTGTACGACGAATTGTCCCGACATTCCTTTGGATGCGTCGGTTCCAAGATACCTGGCGAACTCCTTTTGCTTTTCGATGTTCGGTTTAAATTTGACGAGGGCGGATTTTGAATCCAATCGGAAGATGCTCGCTCTTGGATCTAAATCGCCGTCGAGTTTGCTAATTTCGTTTCCTGAACGCAAAGGTGCGGTTTTGACGAACCTTAAAGGCCTCGATTCATTTATCAGCACCTACATGATTAATAAGATTTGAAAATACTCGCAGCAATAAAATTCGATCGATCTGTATGCTTTTGAATGGCATCAGAAGAGTGCAGGTTCATTGTTGCTTATTTAAAGCATTTTTTTGTTTTGCGGGAATGAAGAAATTTAAGAAAGGAAGCACTTACGTTCACATATAAATCATTGACTGGCTGATTGGGATGGATGTTGATGACCAATTCGTACTTGTTGTCTTTAAGCCTTAACAATTCTTCGTATTTCAGCAAGAAGGTCGCTTTGCTAAGAGCCTCCACGTTCACCGAAACCGTAAACCGATTGGATTCCCTCGCAGTTACGGCAACGTGGGCTGCCCCAAATCCGCTCGCGACAGCCTTGGCAAAAAAATTATGAGTTGCCCCAAAAAAGAAGTCCACGTGCTTACCTGATTGTAAATGTTTCTGGCCTCCTCTTTTTCCTTCACGTAGGCCTTATAGCTTTTCCCCCCAATCACCATCACGAATTCGGAAATGTAAGCTTTGTCGGGTAGGATGACCGAAAAAGTGGCTTCACGCGCCTCTTCGTTCCAGTTTCGCACTTTGCTCGTGATGAGCGTTTGGGCGAATCGATTGGAGATGTTGCTTTCTATTTGCATCTCGTAAATCTTGGGGACCAGTTCATCGCCGAAATTCTTCCCCTAAGAATAAATGAGTTATTTTCAAGCTTCATTTCACCGAAGTAATCGTGCATACCTGCAGGCCTCCTTCTTTGCCGCTGTTTGATTCGGTGGTAATTACGAAGGAGTCTTCATTTCCTGATGCGAAATTCTCAGCGAAGTAGTAAAGGAAAAATAGAACCAACCAGAATGACTTCGCCATCTTCGTAAAACTGTACAACACGTTATTGCAGAAAATAGATTAAATATTTGGTGGTGTATAAGAACTGATTTAATTTATGACGGTTATCATTTGGACTTTCTTTACAACGTAACATTGAGATAATAAAACGTATTCAATAAAACGGAACGTCTTGACCTACTTGTTTCCTTCAGGTCAAGAGTTTGTTGATAATTAGATTATTTAATTTACTGTGATTTTGTCTTACCTCTCGATGTATAACACACCAGTAAGTTACCGATCTTCTTCTTCTACTAAATAAAAAACTTACAACTTGCTCTTTTATACTTACTTATGTAGAAGATATCAGTCGCAAGAATTACATATGTGTTTTCGATGCGTGATGCCGCTTCAGTTATGTGAACTGCTGATATCTAATTGCAAGAATTGTTTAATAAACAAATCTGTCGGGCTTTTCCAAATAATAATTAATTAGGATATCGTCAGTGTTTTTAGTTTTTGAAGCTACTTGTTTATGTGTCGTTCTAATCGAAAATATTTTTGCAAGCAAAAGAAAAATTTATCAGTAGCTTCAAAGCGCTTCCTTTTTAGGTGCTCTTTAAGTTTTATTTAGAAATAATAACTTAAGGAGCGCATATATTAAATATTAAATATATTAAAGGTTAAGTGGAAGAACAGTGCAGATACTTGCACTGAACTTCGCCTTTTGGTCTAATGTAATATGTTCTTTTTCATTTGTAAAGAAAAATAATATGTTTCCTATGTAGGCCAATAAAGACAGTTTATTATTATTATTATTATTATATACACGGTGAATGACAATTGTTCCAACAAAAAAAAAGGCACATAAGAGAATCGATGTCGCAGAATGCGGAAAAATGTTTAAAAAGTGCTTTTGAACAGTTTATAATTAATTAAAAAAATACCCCAAAATCAAGCTGCGGCACTGCGTACGAACTAAAACGACACGTTTTATAAATGCGGCAGTATAATAGGACTATAAAGTTTTTTATTGCCTAGTCAACCCCAACGCTTTCGTTTCCCAGTTTCCTTTTTTATCGCAAGCGAAATTCTCCTTTCAATTAACTTTTTTTTTTGGAGGAAGGAGCGGAATTGTTACGATTTAAAATTGCACTCGTGCTCCTCCTGTGTTTGTAATTTTGAGAGACCGTCTTAGCCAAGACATTGCTGGTATCAGCCTCCACATTTAAAGGAACGCTTTGCTGAGGAGTGCACATCGAAAACTTTACTGTGCGCAACGATTGAGAAAAAATAGACAAGTCATCATCTGGTGGGGACGTATTTTAAAAGAAATTCTAGTTACACCATGCGTATATTTTTGTTCTTACTACAATGTGGTTATAAACCTAATTTTTTTTTCTCATGGACAGCAGACTCCAGCAAACCTGCACGAAATCCAAGCATTAAACTTTTTTTTTTCAGTAGACGAGCACTTACTTTGCATGTCGCTTTTTGAAGGAGCAGAAATATCGGAGGTAGGTGTCTTCGGTGGTTAACAAATGATGAACTTGAGGACAGCCATGCAGAAGCTCGCAGTGTCCGGTTATATTCGTCGGCGTCTCAGAACAACTCGGTTTGTAGAAGAACGTTTCGTTCAAACCTAATTCATAGCCACCTAGAGAGGCAAAAGGAATAAAAAGGCGAAACAGCTTAATCATTTAAGATTTACCCGGTGGACACTTGAGGGTGCCAACAGTTTTCTAACCACGGTAATGCAGATTTTAAGTCGTTTAACAAGTTAAAAACTTGTAGATATGACGACAAGTCATGTACTCCTTGCTCTTCTAGATGTAAACTCACTTGATGACTATCGACAGATGTTTCTGGCGATTTTCTAAGGGCATGCATTATATGTGGAGGATTATATGTAGTTGGCCCTTGTTTGATAGGAAAATACCTTCTTCTTGCTTTTCTAGAACCAAACATCCGTGTATCTGAGGATGTTCGTGTACCTAAAAATTCAACATAGTCAAAGTAAATACTTGATACAAGGTGACTGACAATTGTTTCATTCCAATAATTGTCATTCACCCTGTATATAAAATTGATATTTACTTTTATCAGCTGCTTCAACCTCAATGTTGGTTTGAATAGAATTTGGTTTCACAACAACCAACGAGGTAACTGGTGTGACAAATGAGTACTTAAGTGCTAAATCCAAGGCCTTCCTCTCGTGATTTGCTTTGTTTTGCGCGATTTCTTTGTCGTCCATCAACTGTCGCATCGTCAAATATGCCCAGACTCGTTTCAAAGAAGTTATCGATCTTTCAATGGCCGATTGGAAGGTAACCGTACCATTTTCACCAGTGCATGTGACTCGTGGTAATTTCGAACGTTTTCAACCTAGTTTTGCCTTACAATTAGTTCTTGGTCTCACTTAGTCTTCCAGCTCCTACGATTTCAGATCCATCAAAGTGAACTGGAAAGTTGGTTTTTGTTAAACTGATCGCGTCTGGTACGTATTCGAATTTGACTTCGCTGAGGAGGGGTGAGGCGATTATTTTGTAGAAGTCTTGTAATTAATGCAGCGTCGGATGCTTCGTAAATGTGTCGAGAGAAGCCCTGGTTCTTTAACGACAATTTTCTTAAGAGATTCTTGTCGGCGCTCTTTCCAAACGACAAGCTGTAGATCGGAGCTTGTTCCTCGTTTCGATTCGTAAACTGAAAAATTTTGAAAAATTATTCATCTACAATCGTATTATAAAAAAAACTCATACTCTGCAGATTATTGAAAAGTAAACGAAATCGTGTTTAAAAAAATGATTTGTAAATTTGATTTGATTTGTGTATTTGTGACGTCCACTTCTATAGTAAAATGTCGAAGGAGTTTACGCTCTTGATCGAGAGATGGCGCTTCACACCTCTCATTTATAAGGTTACTGTATCGAGAAGGTAGCGCTAATTTTCTATCTCTTTTAATTTGGGGTTAATCAAATTCATTCATAAACTCCTTAGCAACAGTAACTTGTTATGTATCTATCCTTTTTCTTTTTTAGCGTTTCATCGCTTTCTTTTTAATTTGGGGGACGAAGCCGCGGAAATGAATGGCGGTACCTTCTAAATGCAGTAACCCTACTCATTTACTATCACATCTTATTCATCGAAAAAAACTGACTCAATTCCTTCAAGTTAAAAACGCTGTAAAATATGTAAACGTAAAAACAATAGTTCCCGGAAGCTATCGCTATTGGATAAGAGATGGCGCTCAGAGTTATTCATCTACAATCGTATTGTAAAAAAATTACCAGTTCGGATTATTAAAATGTAAACGAAATTGTGTTAAAAGAATGTATGGCTTCGACTTGACGTGACTTTGACAAAGTAAAGGAAAATGTCGAAGGAGTTTGTGCTCTTGATGAAGAGATGGCGCTTCACACTTCTCACTTACCATCACATCTTATTCATCCCGAAAAGCTGACTCGGTTCTTTTAAATGAAACACGGGCGGCTGTGGAGTCAACCATGTTTAACTAATTGTTGTTTCAAATTGCAATAAAACATTAAATAAAAATTTATTTCAAAAAGCAACACTAAATCTATGGTTGTAATCAAAATTAATGCAGGTGTATCTCATTGATTAAAAAATTTATTTGTTGTTTGACAGTCAATAGGGTCAACAGGCTGTTAAACTTTAAGGGTACGTTAAAATTCAAAATAGAGTCTTGTGATTGGCTGTTACTATGGTAGCGAAATTTAATAACCCTTTAAATTTAACGTCTTCGATGCAGAATAGGCCCTAATGTCTGAGACGTCAATTTGACGATGTGATCACGATGCGATGTAAGAACACAATGTAAGAACCAAACTTTCATGTTTGATTCCACAGCCATCCAGGATTACAATAATTGTTGGACACATGTTAGTTCGTATTTGGATAAGAGATGGCACTTCAAATTTTTCATCTGCGGTCGTATTGCACGATCCGACGACTCTAATCGATTCTTTTACTCGTTTTATTTTCTCGTGTTTCACTACAAAAGTTATTTCTCTTTCTTTTTTCTTTTATTTAGACAGATCTCAGATCATCATAAGAATATTATACAAGTAGTAAACTGTGAGCAAATAAAAATCAGATTAGAGCAGGCGGTGCAAAGAAAATGTATGTCTGTGATTAAATAAAAAGTCAATAAATTTGACAGTCTATGAATGTATTACATTAATTAATTCGGTTAATCACAGACATACATTTTCTTTGCACCGCCTACTCTAATCTGATTTTTATTTGCTCACTTTTTATAATTAAACAGTATTCTCTAAATTCTTTTGTGTTTCACTATCGTTTGTTTCAGTTTTCTTTTATAGTGCGCTATCACTACGTACTACAATTTTTTCGGGCGCGAAATTTGAAATGTACAAAAATTATTAAAGTTACCTACTAAAGAACGCCGATGTATATATTTTTTAAAATTTTCTCAAATTTACCGGTAAATTAAATTTAGATGTAAGTTTTTATACAACTTTAATTAAGTATAAAAAAAATGGAACTGTGTCGCGCCAGCGCCATCTATGTAGATTCTGTCGCACTGTTTTTTTTTGACGCGAAATTCGAAATTATTTCTCGTGATTAAACTCATCTATGTTCTTTTGCTTTCTCTCGTTGTTTCGTCTGCTTGTACCTCCGACTATTCCTGTCGCGTAATACCATATTATTTTAGGCGTGAAATTTGAAATTAAAAGTTAATAAAAAGTTGCCGGACGGCGCCGGTAATTTTTTTTAATTTCCCAAATCTAAACTAAATCCAGATGAGTTTGTGTACGATTTTAATTATATACGTTACATTTCAGTTACGCACAGTGACGGACAATAAAATCCGGGCGCGTCATTTGCACAATGTAAACAACCCCACTTTCATATTTTTAATGTTTAACGCATGTCAGTAGTAATTCTGACGTTTGATTCAAATTTTATTCATTTATTTTGACAGAAATACAGGGTGATTTATTAGCTCACCGACAAGCTTTGCCATATGAAAGCTCATGTAATTTTAAGAAAAAAAAATCATTTGGACATGTCCGATTTCATTTATTTAAGGAAATAGAAGACTTCAAAGTTTTGATTCTAATTATTTTAACGTTGTAAAATAATAGCCAATTTAATAATAATTAGTTCAATCTATTTTTATGATTTATAATAACAAAACAAAGTTTGCTTAGAAACAAGCACAAATACACATGTCAGTCTGCTCTCTGTGTTTTCAATTGCAACTTAAAATGTACGCTTATAGCACTGAAGAGTATGCCGATATCATATTCGTGTATGGTTATTGCAATGGAAATGCACGCCAGTCGGTACGAGAATATCAGGAAAGATTTCCACTTCGTCATCTACCGCATCACTCAGTTTTCGGTGAATCTTTCCGAAGATTACGAGAAACAGGTAATCCTGCCCCAGCAAATGCTATTCGACCACATGCAGTTAATGTAGAGCAGGAAGAAGCTGTAATTAATGCTGTCATTGACAATCCCTCAATTAGTACTCGGAGAATAGCACAAATTCTACATGTAAGTCAAAATTTTGCATGGCGCACTTTGAACCGCGAAGTCCTTCATCCTTACCATCGACAAAATGTTCAAGCTCTACAGATTGGAGATGCTCAGCGACGGTTAGCATTTTGTAATTGGTTATTGCAGCAACATGCCCAAAATAATGACTTCATTTCACATGTTCTGTGGTCCGACGAAGCGTGCTTTACACGAGATGGTATTAACAATTACCATAATGATCATATCTGGGCATTACAAAATCCACATGCGGTTAGACAACGTAATTTTCAACAAAGATTCAATATCAATGTCTGGGGTGGAATTTTCAACGATAACTTATTACCCGTGCATGTACTGGAAGAGCGTTTGAACGCAGATAGTTACAGAATTTTTTTAAATAACATCTTTGACTTTCTTGAAGATATACCTCTTAACGTTATTGGAAATATGTGGTACCAGCACGATGGTGCTCCACCTCATCGCGGACGGATAGTCGTTGAGTGGTTAAACCAACATTTTAGAAACAGGTGGATTGGTAATAATGGTCCAATTGCATGGCCACCGCGATCCCCCGACTTTAAATCCTTTGGATTTCTATTTTTGGGGACATATGAAGGAAATTGTTTATCAAGAGGAAATTAACAGACGACCACAGTTGTTACAGAGAATACAAAATGCTGCTACTCAAATTAGAAATCAACCTAACCTTTTCGTTCGAGTGAAAAACTCTTTAGTTCGTCGTTGTGAAGCATGCATTGAAGCGAGGACATTTTGAGAATTTTTTATAATTATGTATTCATATGATTTTGAATTTTGAGCAATTTATGTAAATATTTAAGTGATTTTGCAACATTAAAATAATTAGAATCAAAACTTTGAAGTCTTCTATTTCCTTAAATAAATGAAATCGGACATGTCCAAATGATTTTTTTTTCTTAAAATTACATGAGCTTTCATATGGCAAAGCTTGTCGGTGAGCTAATAAATCACCCTGTATAACCTCAGTAAAAGGCTGATGTACCAAATTTGTGGAAATACGCACGACATGTCAAAATCTAGCCCGGATTTTATTGTCCGCTACTGTACATTAAAAGTGCCATCTATGTAAATATTGTCGTACAACGAACGGCGCGGAATTTGAACTTATTCTTCGTATTTAATGCCATCAATGTTCTCTTGTTTCCCCGTTCACTACACTCCGTGTTTCACTGTCGTTTGTTTCAGTTTTCTTTCATCGTGCGCTACTACTACACTTATTGGGCGCGAAATTTGAAATATAAGAAAATTATTAAAGTTACTAAAGAATGTCGATATACACTTTTTAATTTTCTTAAATTGCTCGTAAATTAAATTTAGATAAGTTCTTGTAGAATTTCAATTACGTATTAAAAAACGAAATTGTGTTGCGCGAGCGCCATCCATGAAGATTTTGACGTACTACTACATATATTTTCAACGCGAAATTTGAAATTATTTCTTATCAATTTTTTTTTGTTTTCTCTCATTGTTTCAACTACTCGTACCTCTTACCATTCTTCTCGCGTAATACCACATTATTTCAGGCGCGAAATTTGAAATTGAAAATTAATTAAATATTGCTAAAAAGTCGATAATTTTTTTTTTAATTTCCAAAATCTAAACTAAACCCAGATGAGTTTGCATACGATTTTAATTACGTATTAAAAGTGAAACTGAGTTGCGCCAGTGCCATCTATGTAAATAGTGTCGTACTGCGAATTGTTTTTTTGGCGCGGAATTTTAAATTATTCATCGATGTTCTCTTGTTTACCGTTCATTACATTCCGTGTTTCATTGCACTTTGTTTCAGTTTCCTTCTGTTGTTCCGCAATTTATTTGGGCGCGAAATTTGAAACACATAAAATCTATTGAAGTCACTAAAGAACGTCGACATATTTTTTTTTTCAAACCTAAACTAAACTTAGGCTCATAAAACGTAGTTAACCACTCGTTCAAGTTAATCGTGTGACTAAGCAATATCATTGGAAGAAAGTTTGCTTGATCACACGATTAACTTGATCAAGGAGTTAACTAAGTTTTATGAAACTGGGCCTCAGATCGTTTTAATTAGGCATTAAAACATGAGGTGCATTACGCCAGCGCCATCTATGTAAATTTAGCCGCATTACAGTTTTTCGGCGCGAAATTTGAAATTATTTTTCGTTTTTTATGCGCGAAAATATCTCAAGATTATTTATTAATTATTAATTTATTTATTTATTTATTTATTATTAATTAATTATTAATTTTGTTGCAAGTCGCTTTTGATTGCTTGATAGCATGCATGCCCGCCTTGCAAGGGATGACTTATTATGAAGCAAACTGGCTTCTACTGCAATGTTAGGTCAAATAGTGATCACGGGATGTCGTGATCTAAACTTTTCATTAATTAATTAAAGTGTAAAAAAACGACATTGTGTGGCGCGAGCGCCATCTATGTAGATTTTGCCGCACTAAGATTTTCTTTGGCGCGAAATTCGAAATTATTCTTTGTATTTAAATTCGACGACCTTCTTTTGTTCCCCCTTCGTCGTTACATTCCGTGTTTGTTTCAGTTTTCTTTTGTTATGCGCCGCGTATTTTCTTCTAACAGTACTTCTTAAGATTCTCTGTGTGTAGCGCTACATTTTAATACTTGAAAAGTTGCTAAAAAACGCTGGTACCTTCTTTTTTAATTTCCCAAATCTAAACTGAATTCAGATAAGTGTTTACAAAATTTTAATTGGGTATTAGCAAGGTTGGTAGAGCTGGATTGTGTATTAGAAGGTTGCCTGGGTAAAGCCGAAAGTCATCGGAGGGGAAAGGTAACTCATGACGTCAACAAAACGCGGTAAATTTAAAAATGAATTTTATAATTATACTTTTTAAGTTTGTAATAATGTTATTTTTTTCTTGATAAGTTTCTATATCTATCGGCCCCTGTGAACAATTTAAAGAAGAGAAGAAATCGTAAGCTTCCGCACTTTCTTCTTGTGCGGGAATAGTAACTGGAACAGCTCCTACTTTTAGTTTTCTACCTTTTGATGTATAATTTAATAATTCCTCTTGCAGATCCCTTTCATAGTCGTTTCCATTAAAATGTAATGAACATATTCGCCAAGTTTTTGCATTAAAGGAACGATCACGCCTACAAATTTTAATCCATTACTGACGAATGGATTCCTCTTTCGGAAATCGGTGAAAAGTTATAAGTATACCACTTCCTTTACTGCGTTCATAAGTATTAACAACCAGCTGCAGCATAAACTACAGGCATTGTAAAAGTTATTATAGGTACATTATATGAATATTAATTGACTTAATATTGACTGACGTTAATAAATTTGAAGTTTAGTATTTGCCGCACATTGAATGACGACACGAGTAACTTTTGCGGGGTAAATTCATCAAGCTATTATGCTTATGGAATCAAGGCAACCTCCTAAACGCATTATTCAGTTCTACCAACCTTGGGTATTAGAAACGTCAGTGCCATCTGTGTAAATTTCGCCGCACTACGGCTTTTTCCGGCGCGAAATTTGAAATTCTTCTTCGCATTTAAAATCGTCGATGTCTCGTGCGCCCTCTGCTTACACTTCTTTCGACTCCTTCGTTACGTAATACCCCCTTATGATTTTAATGAACCTTCAATGTTCTTCATCATCATCGGTTACACAACGAAATGCGCTAATTGGAACGTAAGCGTTGTTCAGCTGACTGTTCTATATGTTAGTGTAGATTTGTATAAAATGTTTTTGTAAAATGGCGGTTAGGTATGTACAGGGTGACTGACAATTGCTCCAACAATAAATAAATCAAATTTAGTTTAATTCAAATCCAAATTCAAGTGTTTACCTGATCGTAAATATTTCTGGCCTCGTCCTTCTCCTTCACGTAAGCTCTGTAGCTGTTGCCCCCAATCACCATTACAAATTCGGAAATGAAAGCCTTATCGGGCAGGATGACCGAAAACGTCGCTTCTTGCGCCGTGTCATTCCAGTTTGGCATTTTACTTGTGACGAGCGTGCGTGCAAATCGATTGGAGATTTCGCTTTCGATTTGCATTTCGTAAATCCTAGGCACCTCTCCATCTCCAAAATTTTTCTAACAACAAAATTACAGCATTTTTAAAAAGTCGCACCAATGAGGACGGTTGTAAATATCCGTTCGTCTCAGCGCCATCTATGTAGATTCTGTCGCACTATTTTTTTTGACGCGAAATTCGAAATTATTTCTCGTGATTAAACTCATCTATGTTCTTTCGTTTTCTCTAGTTGTTTCGTCTGCTTGTACCTCCGACTATTCCTGTCGCGTAATACCATATTATTTTAGGCGCGAAATTTGAAATTAAAAGTTAATAAAAAGTTGCCGGACGGCGCCGGTAATTTTTTTTAATTTCCCAAATCTAAACTAAATCCAGATGAGTTTGTGTACGATTTTAATTATATACGTTACATTTCAGTTACGCACAGTGACGGACAATAAAATCCGGGCGCGTCATTTGCACAATGTAAACAACCTCACTTTCATATTTTTAATGTTTAACGCATGTCAGTAGTAATTCTGACGTTTGATTCAAATTTTATTCGTTTATTTTGACAGAAATATAACCTCAGTAAAAGCCTGATATACCAAGTTTGTCGAAATACGCACGACATGTCAAAATCTTGCCCGGATTTTATTGTCCACTACTGTACATTAAAAGTGAAACTATATTTCGCCAGCGCCATCTGTGTAAATATTGTCGTACAACGAATTCTTTTTGGCGGGAAATTTGAACTTATTCTTCGCATTTAATGCCATCAATGTTCTCTTGTTTCCCCGATCACTACACTCCGTGTTTCACTGTCGTTTGTTTCAGTTTTCTCCATCTCTAAAGTTTTTCTAACAACAAAATTACAACATTTTTAGAGTTCGTATACCAATGAGGGCGATTGTAAATACCCATTCGTCTCCGTCGTAGTTTTTTTCTGTAGTAACATTTTTATAAAACTGGAAACAATGCAATTTTATTTTCAAATTGTTCTCATCCTCATTAGTATTATATATCACCTCTCAGAGTAGAACATCGACCACTTTCATTGAATATGTACGACCCTTGACTGCGTCTTGTTATAAGTGTTTTAGTGCAATTCAAAGTGAGATCATCAATAATTGAGTAAAGTGAACTTTGTAAGAGAAAATTGTTTAATAAATAGACTTCCCCGTAGGTATTATCGAAACGTCGCGTCGGTCGTTAAAATGCATCTCGAAGATTAAGCTACTTTATTAGTTAATTACTTTGGATACCATCGGGAGTTGGGGTTTTTATTTTTGATCCAACTCTCGATTTTAATCTGCAGGATCCCCCCAAATAAATTGGCCTACAAGGTTTTTCGGGGGACACAAATTTACAATTTTTTTTTTTTTGTAGAGATCTCGCAACGCATGAAGACTTTCGGTGGGCGGGGCTTACCTGCCTATTTGTTTATATAGCGCAGGGCACGTGACAGGTTCTTCTCGAGTTGCGAGATTTCTATTCTATTTCAATTCGAGGTTGTTGTTAAATAATTTAGTGCGTTATTGGTTCAAGATCGACGAGTCCGAAGTTCAATTGCAATTGACTAAATCGCGCCGTCAATAAATTTCCCATTCCCAACTGATTGTGAGGACACGAACCAAATCAATTATTAAGCTAATACATAAGCGACATCGCAGAAATGGAACTTTGCCACGATAACCTCCGCCCTTGCCGCTTGATTTCTCTCTCTCTCTCTTTGTATTTGGTGCTCGGAGTACAGTCCAGTAAAGGACATGGTTCAAGTTCGGTGAAATGGACGAGAAATTGAATGAAGCGACGGAAATCAGGAAGCTACCGGCGTATTACCTCGCGGAGCTAGCGCGTATCTTGAGCATCTCGAGCCAGTGGAAGGACCTCATGGGCAGGATCCCGAAGACCTTATCGAAGGATAGCTACGAATGTGAAATAGACGGTGGCAATTCGGCCAAATATATTTCCGAACACTACTCGTAAGTAAAACAACAACAATGAAAACAATTGACTGGAGTTTGGGGAGAAGTTGTAAGCTTTGTTTACGTTGCTTTGATTGGTTTGTTTCTGTAGCTGTTCGGTAAATACTACACAATCTGTGTTATGTAAAGACGAGGAACAAATATTTATTTAAGAAGAACAACCGTGAACTTGATTAATCGACGTGAATTTCATTCATTATCTTTTGTTTATAAATTATATTAAAATTTTTGTTTTTCTTTTGTAAAACATTTAGGACAACATAGGCAAATAAAAAAACAAGAAGAAAAGAAAGATTTTAAACTAAAGTTTCATAAATACGCGGTGTAATCGAATTGAGTGCAATAATCTAAATGAAATTATTACACTCAATTCGAATGCACCCTGTATATCTAAAACTTTAAGCTAACTTAATAAAATATGTAGTATTCAGGTGTCCCCTCCATAAGTTACTAAATAACGCCGATAAAGCTAAAAGGAAAAATAAAAAACTATGATTATTTGGCGAACGAAATTGAAATGATAAAATTTTTTTGAAGTGACAAAAATCGCAGGCTTATCTGTTTCCACGGTCAACTATTTCAATAAAAAATGAAGTAAATAAAAAAGAAACGAAAAACTGGGAACCGCAAGGAAAAACAAAAGATTTAAAATAATCGAAATTAAAAAAAAAATAACATTTGTGGTAAGCTTGGAAATATTAAAAGATTTATTTTTATTGTCCAAAGTGGTAACTAAATCTGTAGTTTCTTGTCCAAAGTAGTAACTAATTATGTAGTTAGAGAAAAAATGATTTTAGTGGTAAAAGTCTTGAATACAAATTAATTATTGGAACGCCACTGACATATTAATTGAAGAATTCTCCAGAAATTATTTAATAATAATAACAATAAACCTTTATTAAACACAAGTAAGTAGAAATAATCTTCATCGTTTTTATCTACTGGTAAAGAATAAACAGGAGGGAGTCATACTAATAGTGTTTGTTGTCCAAAGTGGTAACTATTTATCTAGTTTCTTGTCCAAAGTGGTAATTTGATCTGTAGCTTTAGTCCAAAGTGATAACTAAATATGTAGTTAGAGCCAAAAAGAATGAAGTAGTTGGGAGCACTGATTTTAATGGTAAAAGCCTTGAATAAAATCGAATTTAAAAAATTTGAATTTTCGGATTTTGAACAGTTCTGCGATTTTGGGCGATTTCTGCTCAGTTCTAGTGCGACATCTAATTTCTAACATCTGGAAACCCTGCGGTGCCTAAAAGCGTAGATAAACAAAAGTGAGAGGGAACATCAAAGAAATACACAATTCAGGATGAACGATGACAAATTAAAAGTGCATAGAACAGCACCAACGGCCCTGAAGAAAATATTCTACGACAAAGGACGAAATATTGGAAAAAATGTCCATAGAAGTGGTCAAGTAGAGGTCATTCAGAAAAAGATCAAATATGTGAAAGCAGATAAGGCTCTGAAAAAATTTTGCTGTACTAAAGGATGAAACGTCGGCAAAAGAAGAAAAATAACAAAGTGGTTCAATCACGAACAATTACAGCGAAACCTTTAGAAAGAGGACATCCAGAAGACTGGAGGACCAACAGAAGCATTACCAAAGAACGGGTCAGAAGAAACTTTTGTACAAGGGAGGATACGAAAATTATCATCAAAAAAGTAACAACAAATTTCACACTTTAGTGGAAAATGCAGCTGTACCTAACAAAATAAAATAATTCATTAAAGCAAAAAAATTCTCGGCAATGGATTGCAGATAAAATGAAGCGTTTTACACTTTCGAAAGAAATCGATATGGATAAGCGATTCCTTGTAAGTGTAATCATCGCGTTCGTGTATAAATATATGTCAGAATCAAAGAAGAAAATGATATATTTTTTCACGGCTGACCCACGTTCATTACTATAATTTTTTTAATCTAAATTTGACCCATTGGTAAAAAAAAGTTCACCATCACTGTTCTATAACATGAAACTCAGTCTCCTTTTATATGGTTTACACCGGAAATTCCGATTATGAACAATCTTGCGTGTGAAACACTCTCCCTATGAGTCATCGTGATTTTCCTAGATCATTCGCTTTTAATCATGTTTGTATAATGTGCGGTTTCTTTAATGAGTCACCTCGGCGACTGTTTGATGTTGCACTATGCAGCCGCTATTCTCCAAGAATGCAGTTTTATTGCAAACGTCACTCTTGACTCATGTTGGCAAAGCCTTTGATAAAGCTAGTCGTTTGTTTACACAATTTTTTTGCGGCCGTAATGAGCTTAATGATTTACAAAAGTTGGTTTCTTATAACGGAAAAAACTAGAAGCCAGAGTTCGAAGATGGATTGCCACCTGGTACCCGTGAGCTTATATTTGAAAAGTCTACTTACACTTACATAACTTTAACCATATTTTTGGTATGATTGTACCTAGAAAACCAGTTGCTTTTATTAGACGGCCATTACACACACCAAGATGCTGGAATGGCAGCGGAGTCTTCGAATGAAAAATTCAGAAACCTTTAGAAAGAGGACATCCAGAAGATTGGGGGAACAACAGAAGCAGAACCAAAGAACCAAAGTTAATAAAATATGTAGTATACAGGTGTCCCCTCCATAAGTTACTAAAAAACGTCGATATATTTTTTTCATTTTCTCAAGTCTACCGGTAAATTAAATTTATATAAATTTTTATACGATTTTAATTAAGCATTTAAAAAAATGGAACTGTGTCGCACTATGTTTTTTTTTTCGGCGCGAAATTCGAAATTATTTCTCTTGATTAAACTCGTCTGTCTTCTTTTGTTTTCTTTCGTTGTTTCGTCTGCCTGTACCTCCGACTATTCTTGTCGCGTAATAACCACACTCTTTTAGGCGCGAAATTTTAAATTAAAAATTAATTAAAAGTTGCTAAGCAACGTCGATGATTTCCTTTTAATTTCCAAAATCTAAACTAAACCCAGATGAGTTCCCATACGATTTTAATTACGTATTAAAAGTGAAACTGTGTTGCGAATTTTTTTTGGCGCGGAATTTTAAATTATTCTTCGCATTTAATGTCATCGATGTTCTCTTGTTTACCATTCATTACATTTCGCGTTTCACTGCCGTTCGTTTCAGTTTTCTTTTGCTATGCGCTACGGCTACGTGCCGCAGTTTATTTGGGCGCGAAATTTTAAACACATAAAAATTATTGGAGTCACTAAAGAACGTCGAAATGTTTTTCTTTCAAATCTAAACTAAACTTAGATCATTTTAATTAGATCATTTTAATTAAAAAGTGAGACGTGTTACGCCAGCGCCATCTATGTAAATTTAGCCGCACTATTTTTTGGGCGCGAAATTTGAAATTATTTTTCGTTCTTTACGCACGGAAATATCTGAAGATTATTTATTAAAGTTATTAAGGAAGGATATTTTTCTTTAAATTAATGAAAGTGTTAAAAGTAGCATTGTATTGCGTGAGCGCCATCTATGTAGATTTTGCCACACTATTGGCGGGTTTCACAAACGTTACTTAAATTTAATCATCCGTTAAAAGTAAACGTTGTCAGGGTTACATGTGTTGAAGGTATAGGAATGGTTATTCTCAATCGATGATTAAAATTAAGTGACGAATCTTCTTTTAACCTCATACAATAACCTGAGATGAACATATTCTGAGTGCGCACTAGTGCGATCATTCGAAAACGCTACAAATAATAAAAAATAAAGGAACAGAAGATTGGTTAAAAGCGTATAGGCAACCAAACTAACGCATGTGTGTCTTTCTTGCCTGTCACAATCAATTATAAGTTATTAATTAATTAAGAGCCGGTCTTTCCATCTTCCCGTTAAAGTTATCCGGTGAATAACTTGATTTTTATGAATGGTTAATTGATTTTTATAAATTGTTTATATGGTAGTTATACGTCAGTTAGTTTATCAACGTTCGGTATCCGGTATTTCGTTACAGTTTAATTTTAATCTTCAGTTTATTTCCATAGGAACAATTGTTCTTATAATTGTTACTATGGGAATAAACTAAAGATTAAACTGTTACCAAAACACCCGACCCAAGAAGTTAAAAGTAGTGCTGGCAATGGATAACCGATTTTGGATATTTTGGATATTCGCGGTGTACAGCATGTCACTCATGCAAATAGAGTTGCATAAAAAAAAGTTTTCATTTAGATTCACATTCAAGTTATGCAACTCTATTTGCATGAGCGACATGCTGTACACCGCGAATATCCAAAATCGGTTATCCATTGCCAGCACTAGTTAAAAG
Organism: Dorcus parallelipipedus; assembly: GCA_958336345.1. Classification (NCBI taxonomy): domain Eukaryota; kingdom Metazoa; phylum Arthropoda; class Insecta; order Coleoptera; family Lucanidae; genus Dorcus; species Dorcus parallelipipedus. Next base: position 50,148,943 of record OY284476.1, on the reverse strand, counting down.
ATCGGCCTTAAAGGCGTATAGGCAACCAAACTAACGCACATGTATTTTCTTGCCTATCAGAATGTGAAATCCAGCGTAGGATTTTCTTTGGCGCGAAATTTGAAATTAGCCTTGGTATTCAAATTGAACGACCTTCTCTTGTTCCCCGTTCATTGTTACATTCCGTGCTTGTTTTAGTTTTCTTTCGTTGTGCGCCGCGTATTTTCTTTTAACTGTATTTCTTAAGATCGCTACATTTGTGTGTGTGGCGCTACATTTTAATATTTAAGAATCACCGAAGTTGCTAAAAATTGCTGGTACCTTTTCTTTTTAATTTCCCAAATCTAAACTGTTTACAAAATTAAGTTAACAAAATATGTAGTATACAGGGTGTCCCCTCCATAACTCCGTAATTCACTTTTTGTTAGAAATAACACATTGACTAATTCTTCTTAAGAGAAAAAAGATATATTCGACAAAGAGAAAGAAGCAACGGAATACAAAATCAATAAATTTAAAAAAATATATTATGTAATAATAAAAACAAAACCGCATAGTAGCGCCATCGCTCGGCTGGGCTTTAATCTTAAACTGACTTGCGGCCAAAAATTTTACAAAAGAACAAAAATTTATAATTAAAAATCTGCAAGGACTAGATACAGAAAACCTATAATGGGATTGAAGAGGAATATGAACTCTACCTATTCATGAAAAGGGATAGAGGGTGTTGCATTTAAAAAAAATGAATAACTGCAGTTTGAAAATCTGACAATTGCACAAGCTTAAACATTTGAAAAAACAAATGAAATTAAAAGAATTTATACCTACGACGACAAACGACAAAAAATACGTTTCTAGTAAATATTTAAAAAGAAGTAGAAAGTAAGACAGTATCATTTTATTTATTTATTTTTATTGTTTTCAACAAAATATTAATTTACTCTTCATGGATTAAATAGATATAAATATTTCGTGTGCTACTCTTTAGAAGATCAAATGTTGCGTCTTTCTATAAGAAAATAAACCGTGTGGTTCATTAAAAAAAATCCTGCTGCATGCTGCCACTAATTTACGGAACGCCCTGTATGTATCAAAATAATTTTAGGTTATAGTACTGAATAGGCAGAAATTCTTTGCAAAAGAAACAAATTTCTCTCTCATTTTATACATGAGCTATCGAAGAGGGTGCGCTCAAGTGACTCACGTGTATACATATACAGAGTGTTTGTTAAACATACGGCAAAAATTCAAGGAGTTATTTTATGAATAATTATTTATCTTTGATGATTTTTCAAAAATCTTCTCGTTGAATGATGGACTCTTTTCGAAAATACCAATCGACTATCCGATTCCTTAAGTCATCTTCAGTTTCCACTGGGGTGGTACATAAACTAAGGATTTCCAATATAACCGTAGGAAAAAATTTATGAGATTTAAATTCCAAGATCGAGTAGGCCATGGATGAGGTCTGCTCCGATCAATCCAGCGAATAAAAATTGCGTTTCTTGAAAACCTTTATAGCCTTGTATCTTCGGAAACGAAGCGATTTTCGAGGAATCATCAAAGATACAATTATTTATAAGCAGGCTTACGATTTCGGCCCACTTCGAACACATATTGGATTGTAAATTCTCCGGCTTCGCACAACACGGCAGGTAGTGGGGGGAGCCTTACATACTTCTTTGATTTATGTTAAACTTTATTTAATTATTTACTGCGATCGCGAGGCCCATGGCAAATTTTCAATAAGCATGTTTAAATGCGACGTGGGCCGAAATCGTAAGCCTGTTTATAAGTGAGCCAAAGGATCACTCCTTGAATTTTTGCCGTATGTTTACAGACACCTGTATATAGATTTTTTTGACGTCGATTTTAAAATTTTATAAAAATAATTAATTTATTATACGCAAGTTATTTATTTTATTATATATTTAGGATCGAGATATCCATCTCCTATTAAAGTTATTCGACGAATAACTTGATTTTTCTGATTGAATAATAATAATAATAATAATAAATATTAGCCAATTTATTATCTCCGCCTGTTGCGTCCTCGCATTAATATTCATTTTCGTTATTTTTATTTTATTCTTTCATGTATTGTGGGTTGCAGAATCTCGCGTTAATTTTATTTAAATTGGGATATTATTAATTTTAAATTGGCAAGTTACTTGTAACGCATGTCTTTACGATACTTCGCCCAAAACCTTTGGGCTGAAGGCTGTGTCATATTCGGGCAGTGCCGCAATTTTTCTTGCTGTCCAACTCCAGCCAGGAACGCCGTCGCGACGCGCCGCATACCAATCCAGCCGCCAAGACAAGGTAAGGGCATGTCATACCAGTTTACTTGCTTCTCCAAATTTTTGAGCTTTACCGCACACCGCCCTTAGTCTAATATTAATATTAATAAAACACTAGACTTAGTAATTGTATAGATAATATATTAACAAATTCAGAAAATGTATTTGACGGGGTTGTTTATGATCCTGGACTTTCCGATCACAAAGCAGAATAAAACAAATCATCGTAGAAGTTATAACGATCTAAATAAATTTATTTTCTATAATAATATAGAACAGATTGACTGATCATTTGTGAGTGACTCAACAAGTAACGTTGATACAAAATTTACTCATTTTTTAAGTATAATAACTCAAAATATAAACATTGCTTTTCCACTCAAAAAAATAAAATCACATCAAACAGAATTAACAAATAAATGGTACACGCAAGAATTACAAACAATAAAACAACAGATATCATTGCTGTATAAATTAAAGCATAACATTACAAATGATGCAAACTTAAAAATATCCCTTAATGAATTACGTAAACAATATAAAGCAGAATTAAAAACATCTAAAGGAAACCCTAAAGTTTATTGGAATCTAGTAAATAAAAATAAAAAAAATCCAAAACGTACAAATATGGACATGGACATAAATAGACTTAATAATTACTTCACTAACATATCAAAAAACATAGACAGTTACCCCATTGGGAAAAATGACTTCCAAAAATTCTTAGCAAATAACAATTTTCCAGAATTTGAATTTAAGCCAGTTAGCTACATTGAAGTAAAGGATATTATAAATCGATTAAAAAATAAAAGAAGCTGTGACGACTGGGACATGAATACTGAAATAATAAAGTTAATAAAAAACTTAATATTAGTACCACTAACAATACTTATAAATCAATGTATAGATACAGGTGTATTTCCTGAAGATTTAAAAATCTCAAGGGTAATCCCTGTGCACAAGGGGAGTGAGGTCACAGAGGGCAATTTCCGCCCGATTTCTCTAGTTCCCATAATCTCTAAAATATTCGAGACTGCTTTAAAACTACAAATAGTTAACCATTTTGAAAAACACAACTTATTTTATGCAAATCAATTTGGATTTCGAGCTAAAAGATCTACAACAGATGCAATAATATATCTAATAAATGAAATCATTAATGGTAGGGAGCAGGGGAAAGTGGTAGGAGTTGCCTTCTGTGACCTCAAGAAAGCATTTGATTGCGTTGATCACAGCATTATGTTAAAGAAGTTAGAACATTATAAATTCAACACACAAAGTAGACAACTTTTACGTTCATACTTACAAAATAGAAAACAATTTGTTTGTGTAAATGAACTTAATCTAAAACAAGCATTATATCTTCGGGAGTCCCACAGGGGTCAGTCCTTGGACCTATACTTTTCCTAATTTATTTAAATGGCTTAATAAATGGAACTGATCAGGGAAAACTCATATCTTTTGCGGATGATACAACTCTTATAACAACTGGCACACAGTATCACAATTGCTCATTACAAATAAGTAATATACAAAGCAAACTACATCAATGGTTACAAGCTAACGGGCTTATCTTAAATAGGGATAAAACGTTAAAAATGTATTTTACAAATTAAAGCTTACAGGAGCAAAATCCAACTAAAGTTAAATTTCTTGGGGTTTATATGGACCCAGGCCTTTCTTGGCAATGTCATATAAATTATGTCGCAGGAAAAATTTCAAGTAACTTGTATGCTTTAAGGAACCTGGCAGATTTACTACCACCTTCATTATTACTAAGAGCATATTTTGCACTTATCAATACCCATATTACCTATGCAATTATATGCTGGGGACATAAAAAAGCCTGAGCAGAATATTTGTTTTACAAAGAAAGCAGCACGCATTATATGCCACATGGGATATAGAGAGGATGTGAGAAATAAATTTATAGAACTACAGATGTTGACGGTACCTGCAATATACATATTTGAATGTCTATCTTATATTCAATTACATATGAAAATGTATGAAACACATACGGATACCCATAATTCCTCCACAAGATATAATGAGAACATCCTGGCGGAATTCTGTAGGCTGGAATCTGATAGGTACGGACCAAACTATTACGCAGTAAAATATGTTAATAGGCTGCCAAATAAAATCAGGGCCCTGCCACGAGACAAGTTCAGGCATGGACTAAAAATCTTGCTATTAAGAAATCCATTGTATGATATCGATGAGTAATCTGTAACCTGTGTATGTAACATTTGAATCTTATTTTAATGTGTATTACAAGTTTATGTGCACTCCGAAATCTTCATCTATTTAAGATCAATATATGTATCAACTATATGACCAATCATGTAAAATGATTTAACACATGAAATTGTATTGACAAGTGAATTACTGTTGTACGAGTAGAAAACACAATAAAGCACTTACTTACTTAATTCTTTCTTGAGGGCTAAAAACTTGAAAATGCCTTATTAAGGCGAAACCGGTTGTTTGAAAAAACAACAAAGAAAAGTAATGTGTCCAGACGCAGCTTTTTGTTTAAGTATGAAATTAGTTAATGTCATAACATGTATAATGAAACAATATGTATAATGAGACGTACTTACTGTGATAGATATACGTAAGGGAAAGAGGGAGGGAAATGTTTTACTGCGTTCTGGTTATAACTGCTTCATCAAGACCAACGACATTAACTTCTATTGACCACTTCATTTGTTTGACAGATACCCCACTCAGCGCCATCTCGTTAGTTGACAGTAACGACCGCAGTGGTTACTGATGAGAAAGCGTTGAGTGGAGAGACCTTTCCGCACCACCACAGCATTGGCTGTTGAAGGATATTCAATGTGTGGTTAACAAAGTTATCCCTGAATAAAAAAATGGCATAAAATGTTCCGCTTAAAATTATAAAGTCTTTCCGGTTTTACCGGAAGCATACTCAAACAATTTTCGAAATATTTAAGTTGGAAGCGCCCTTCACGACGAGCCCTCTTTCGACCCCATCGCCCCTACAAATAACGCAACGGCGAATTTTTCCCTTTCTAACGAGAAAGAAATAATAGAAGGGTTAATGTTAGGAAGGGACATCCTGTACATCCAGGGCGGTGTATTTTTGAATTTTTTTTTTTAATTTCGAGAGACGGGGCGAAAGATCTTTAAGAATTTCTGACGACATAGGAGCGATACGTTGGGAAGGGACCTCCTGTATATAGGGTAATATATTTAATTTTTTTTAAAATTCGGGAGACGGGCGAAAGTTGCGTTTGATGTTAAGGGCTACTCGATCTTCAATTGTTATTTGTGTTGGGTTACTTTGTCATTTCAAATTGAAAGTCTATCAGCTAATGATGGCCAGTGTCTCTACAGGGTGTTTTACTATATCTGATCAGGCAATGTGACAATTGCTAAACCTAAAGTATTTAAAGATATAAATTGCGACAAAGAATGGTTTTTTTTTTATTACATCAGAAACTGATTACAAAGATCCTCTGAGAACAAAATGGGGACGGTACTTCAAAGTTGAAAGCATAAACCCAGCGACGCGACGCTTCGAAAAATAAAAACATTTGCATTGCTAACGTTAGCGAAAGACGTTTCTATCTAGTAATAATTTTTTTCTTTGTGTGTAGCCTGTCTGAAAAATTAATGATAACCAAAATGCTTTTCATTAAAATAATTAATTACAACTTATTATTCATATGGTAATTATTGATACTGATTCACAAATTAAAAGACCACACCTTTTGAAAAATAAATACAATGTGCAACAATGTCCTGGTTAGAAATTTAGTAACAAAAATGTGTGAAACAATTAATAAGGTTGTGAGTTCTGAATTTCGATATTTAGATAGGGGGGAAAGGGGGCACTTGCTCCCCTGCATTTGGTTAGAAAAATCCATTAGATAAACGAACGTGATTACAGGCCTCCATCGCCTCCATCTGGAATGGAGCAAGTTTATCGCTGCAAGAGTAGATAGATGGCGATGCAATCGCGACAAAATTATTAAAGTTTTACTTGCCTTCAAGTTTTTTAAAGACTTGACCTCTCGAAATATGGAAGATACTTTCGAATCATGTATATTTTTTTTCTTACACATAAACATGGTATTTACGTCGTGTTAATTTTTTCTAGATTAATCGAGGAAGCCTCGCAAAGCACCGGCCGCCTCTGCTCCGAAATATTGCTGGACGAATGGGGGTGTTCCGGCCGAGTACGCCCATCTTTGGGCCACTTGCTGCATCTTCTGAAAAAATCGGAATTATACCGCGCCGCCGACTACGTTTCGAAAGACATCCTGAAGAAGGGCCCGGCGGTACGACCGAGTCAAGGACCCCCGGCCCGGGTTCAAATCCACACCATGACCCAACAGGTCCTAGCGGGGCACCGCGAATCAAGCAATCACGTTCCGAAAACCCAGGAGAAAATTTACGGAAGCTTTTTGCCAAACGTAACAGAACTTAATCCACCCATAAAAACGCTTCCACCTTCGAGCGATCTATCAATAAAACAGAAGCAGAGTGGTAATTCAAATCCATCTCTTCCGCCCTTCGCAGATTTAATGAACCCGTCAATCCAAGTCCAAGGTGGTGGAGACTTCTCCTCGAAACCCATTGGTCCTTCTTTACCGAACATTTCTATTTTGAACGTCAATCGTGGGGGCCTTCCACCACTCAGCGATTTGTTACGCCCAACTCTGCCCAAATTAAGCTTAACTACGCACATGCAGAATTTCTCGTACGAGCAGCTCGAAGCCGCCACCGATAATTTCAACGAAACCCCGCTCACCAAAACCGATGTCAGTGGAAGGTTTTTGGGCTCGGGTGCGTTCGGTTCCGTGCATTTCGCCCTGGGCCTTTTCGACCAGCCGGTCGCGGTGAAGAGGATTTACTCGAAGAACCCGGTCGCGAGGGAAGATGACTTCGTTCTGAGGCAGTTCAAGAATGAGGTTGAGGTGCTGTGCGATTACAAGCACAAGAATTTGTTGCCACTTCTGGGGTTTTCGTGCGATGGCCCGGCGTACTGTTTGGTTTACGAATATATTCCTGGCGGAAATTTAAAGGATCGTTTGCAGGTGGGTGAGTTTTAACTAAGAACCAAATTTAAAAAAAAAGTAATAAGTCACCAGTATCGCACACTTTGTGTCAGAATTCTAATCTTGTAAACCACACAAAATCTACGCAAGTTTCATCAAATGTGCGATAGATAACACGAAGTGGAAATGAACCCACGAAGCACGGATCCGCTTTTCGTTCACAAACAAAAGAAGAATAAGTACCAAATCTAAATTAAATTAACTCCACAGCGTCAGTATTTCTTATTTTAATTCAACGTCAAAAGTATGATTAAAAATCATCTTAAAAGAAAAGTCTCCGACCTTCCGTCGTCCAAAGATGCATGCGCATCAACTATACAAGAGTCGTTCGAGTGACAAACGACCGGGAGGGTCGCATCCAGCGTTCCGGAGAACCAATTCCCTCTAACGGCGATGAAGCCAAGCAACGGGGTATCGGTCTCTATTTTGTAAATATGTCCGGAAATGAACAGCAACGGTGTTCTAAAATTTTCTACTTCGGGTGAACGTTAAAATAGCTATGTAGCCCCAAATATGAAGCTCCGGTAAGAAGGTTTCCGGTGAAACAAAAAGCCTGATTGTTTGCAGAAATCAGACTTCGAAAGGCCTAGAAAAAATCGTTTTGTTGTATTTTATCAAATCCTCCGTTTAATATTCCTGGTGGAAATTTAAAGGATCATTTGAAGGTAGGTGATTTTTAACTAAGAGCCAAATTTCCTTGCTCCTTCTCTCACTTTTGGGCAGATTTATTTCCACTTTTATCTTCTTCGTTGGCTACACAGACGAAAAATATCTTAAGACACCAATTTTTCTCTCAGGTGGTTTATTTTTATGAATTAAAAACGACAGTATCAAAGGTCATCGTTTCGCTCAATTTTTCCAGGAAACGGAAGACCTACTAACTTGGGTGGAAAGGCTCACCATAGCAAGTGGGATCGCAGAGGCCGTCTCCTTCTTGCATACAGCCAAGGCAAAACCGCTGGTCCACCGGGATATTAAGAGTGCGAACGTTTTGTTGGACGCTTCAAGTGCACCAAAGGTAAAAAAAAAGTTTGTTGGGGAGGCAAAGCATCTCCCATCTAGAACTCGTATATGATAATTTTTTTTTCTAACACAGTAGCGGACAATAAAATCCCCGGGCACATCATTTGCGCAATGTAAACCTTACTTTCATATTTTTGACGTTTAGTTCATATTGTCACGCTAAGGGCTAAGCCTCCACTATGTCGCGACGGTGCGTCCTTAGACTTCGGGGTTGATTGGGTTGCGTAGGTTTATCAGAGGGTAGAGCTTTAAGACAATGATTTAAAAAAATTAATACCTCTTTATTACGTTAAATAATTAATTTAGTTGAGGGTGGTTTGTCCGTTAAAATTGGGGGTGCGGTCCTGGGTCGTTCGCGACGACTGGGGTTGTTGATTCGTCTAAGACGGAACAGTGGGCAACGTTTCCTTAGCCTGAAGACTGGCGAAGCTCGAGGCCGATCCGTGACTGGAGGGGTTGGTCAAGGTCGGTCTCGGTGACAATGTTCCTTGGCTGGAGGACGACACGTCCTTGCTCACCCTAAGGGTGATCGGGTTGAAACAGAGTGGCCAGGGCAGGCTCCGGTGGTGTCTTCTCTTGGACAGCTGGCCTCGTTCTCTTAGGACGGGTTCGGCAATGTTGTCGGCGGCAGTGGCAGATGATGTGGCTGCAGCGACGCTGATGCTGGGGTGGCGACGACGGCGATGTTGGTGGTCCCCTCGTTGAGTTGACTTAGTGCCCACTGAGTCGGTCCGGTGGCAACGACTACATGACTGCATCACTGGCTTCCCAATTTTGCCCCGCACTTTAAATACACGTTTTTTGTCTATTCGAGCGTTGCATGTTTTCGTCACTTGCTTTGTGTCTGTCTGTTTGCGTCATTCGTATTCGCTTGTATACGCGCGTGGCCCCGTTTGTAACAAATTCCGCTGATGTGTTATTATGAAATATGAACGTTTACGTTTACGTTGTATCGGTTACCTCCTTAATGTGTTTACATTTCGACACGGTCGCAATTAGCCCTCAATTACACAAGTTCGCGTTTAAATACTTTTTATGTTTTTTATTCGCGGAACACAGAAAAAAAAACCCTCGTGGTTTTTAGAAAATCCCCCTCGTGACAATATACAAAATGTCACTAGTAATTCTGACGTTCAATACAAATTTTACAGCTAATCATTCGTATCTATTTTTCGTTTATTCTGCGTCTTGGCAAAATACGTTATCTGAAGTGCACGTTTTTTGAGAAAAAGAAAACCGTAAACGACGTAACTTCTCTTTGAATCACAGCGAAAATAGTTCGATTAGCTGATAATAGATGGCGCCAGGTTCATTTTAAAATTTGAGGAACAGTTTTACCAGTTTCTCGTTAAAGAAATAAGAAATTAAACAAATTAATGTAACAGGAAACACAACACAGTCTTTTCCTTTTTGTGTACGCACTAAAAGTGCATTGACAATGCACTAGGTGGCGCTAGTAAAATAATACAGTTTGTTTATTTTATATTTTGACAAAATATAACATTATCTGAAGCGCACATTTTTTTGAGAGAGAGAGACAAAAAAACATAAACGACAGACTTTTTTTAACGTCTCTTTGAATCACAGAGAAAATTGTAGTTCCATTAGTTGATACTAAATGGCCCCGAGTTCATTTTAAAATTTGAGGAACATCTTTACCAGTTTACTGAAATGAGAAATGAGAAAGTGCGTACTTTTTTAACGTAGCACAACAAAGCCTTTTTCTTTTTGTGAACGCAGCGACAATCCACTAGATGGCGCTAGTAAAACAATACCGTTTGTTTATTCTATATTTTGACAAAATATAACACTACCTGAAGTGTGCATTTTTTGAGAAAAAAAAAACCATAAATAACAGATTTCCTTTTTCTTTTTATCGCCTCTTAGAAGCTCACAAAAAATAGTTCGATTAGTTGATACTAGATGGCGCGGGCTTCATATTAAAATTTAAGGAACTTAAATCCCTTTTATTGTTACTAGTTTCTCTTTACTGAAATGAGAAATTAAAAAATGCGTAGGTACTTTTTTAAGACAGCAGAAAACGCAACGAATTTTTTTTTCTTTAAGTTAAATTTGCAGCACCAGACTTACCTAGGTATCGGCGTCTCCACCATGTCGCGTTAAAAAAAGAAAAATAATCAATTAACTTTTATTTAATCTAACTTGTTTTAATTATAATTATTCTCAGAGTCTTTTTATTTCTTAATTAAACTTTTGATTAAACTAACTTCTTTTAACTTTTACACTTAATTAGCCAAACTTAATTAATCTTTTAAACTTTAAACTTAATGCTCAATAATTCTAAACTTATCTTTACTTATTTTAACTTTATGTACTTATTGAGGGAGGGTCTTGCTCGAAGAGTCACTCGCTTAGCTTTGTCTTTTTTCGCGCACTTGACTTCACACACTTTCACTGCTACATTTTCACTGCTTAACTATCACTCGACTACATCACAATCGGTTCTTTTGTCCTGGTGGCTGGGGGTTTGGTCCAAAGTATAAAGTTCTATAGGTGTCAGCATCAATTAACTCTTGCCAAATTTGTTTTCTTAAAACGTTCTAATTGCCTCAATCCTAATTGGCACATGTAAACGACACACTTACATTCCGCAGAGCTTGCATAATGGAATGTGAGCATGTGTAACGCGGTTGTCCTACTAATTGTCAATGGGTACTGATCCTGCATAATTTTGAAATGCATACAATTGCAATAATTACGAAACGAATTTTAATTTACTTATTTTCCCAGATAATGACATCGGGACAATAAGGCGTCGAACAATTGTCATAAAACAAGGAAAGAAGAAATTGTAATTGAGATAAATATGCCTATCCCAATTGCTTTAAAAAAACTGTAGAGAACTTGATTCTGTTCTAAGTCTCTAGATGGTGCATGCAGTATAAAGCCGCGGTAATCATAAAATTCAAGAGTGAATACTCTAAAATTGTAGCGACAGTCCACTAGATGGCGCTAGTAAAACAATACCGTTTGTTTATTCTGTACTCTGACAAAATGCATCGTTTAAGTTCCGCTCAAAAAATAAGAGTAGTAACTTTGCTAGATAAAGGGTGCGTTTTTAAAGTGTGCGAACAAGTGTTCGTGTACTCGAACATGTAAATAGGTGTTTTTAAATACAAATCGAACAACCTAGCTAGCGTTTTAAAATTTCCCGAGTTGCTCGAACATAGTGTTCGAGTTGTATTCTCTTGCACCTACTCGGCAGGAAGTGCACGAAGTACAGTGGCGGGAATTGATTAAACATAACCTAAAAATTCTGAAGTACGTCGATCACACAACACGATGGATACTTCGCCTTCATTGTCAGAACATTATAAGAAAGTTTACATGTCATAGAATTGAACATTTAAATTCATTACCTATTTATGTAGATACATAACTACAAAAGCAACAAAAAAGAAAAATTTAAGGTTATGTACATATAAATATGACCTAATAGCGTTTTTATATTCTAGCGATCGAGCAAGTGTTTGAACAATTTGGAAATTGTTCGAACATATTTGGTTTGAACAGTAGGTGTGATTTAAAAACGCACCCAAAGGTTGCGGTTGCTGCGAAATTTCCGTTTATTAAGTTTAACATTTCAAATTTTTTTTTGACAGAAACGTAACCTCAATAAAAGCCTGATTTACCAAATTTGTCTAGTCGTCTGCACGATGATGTGTCAAATTCTTGCCCGGATTTTATTGTCCGCTAGTATACGATAGTCAATACGAAGGAAAAAAATATTGAAGTAAACGTGGTAAGGCAAAAACTGAAACAATCAAATGTGGGGATACGTGACGCGCTCACGGTTACCTCCCTCTCCCCATTGCAGTTTTGTCATTAAAACAGTAAGACAGTCAAAGCGGATTTCTTGCGCCTTAAATTATTTAGCTAGGTTAGACGGCGAAAGAGCGATATACAGAGGGTCCTCGATAAGAAGACACAGGGGTCAAGTATCGCCCTCAAAAGCATTAATTAACGCTCAGGTGTCGGAGTAGAAGAAGGTTTTGGCTCACTACACGCACCTTTATTAATCAGGTTAGCTGGAGATAGGGTCAAACCTAACATCTCCCAAGGGAGCCCCTGAAAAACTGCTGATTGCTACTGTTTTACTTGCAAATTGATCGATGAAGGCGGCATTTGTATCACATACTTTTCCCAAAACATCTGATCAATTCATTTATTAACTCCATTCATTAAGTACACTGTAGTCCCACTGAGACACTTTGTGCGTTGGTTTATTAAATAGAACAAGTCTTTGAGTACAATCAGAGTGACGAACACTGTACCAAGACTCGAACTCAGTTGAAACTCAATTAATTATTAATCTAAGTGAGGAGCAGGGCGCTCCTGCAAACATCTCTGTAAACATTATACCACCAACGGAGTGAATCGAAGGAAAATAGATCGCGCCGATATTCGAAAGTGAAATCTGTTAATACTGTACTCTGAGAATCTAATTTTTGTTTATTTGTATTGATTTCAACGCAAGGGTTTTACGCTCAAGATCTCCGATCCCACAGAGGCGGAGATCAGGAGTTTTTCCCATTTTTTTTTTCAATAAATAATTACTTAAATTTAATTGTTGCGTTTCATTATTAAATTATCGAATTCCTTGTCCTGGAGAATTATTACGCTGCTACACCAAAAAAAGAACCAGGTTAACGCAACGTACTTGCGGGGTTACATCGACGATCGAATTCGTAGGATTAACCGTTAGTGTCCGACGACCCCAGTAAGCAGGTAGTGTCGTTCAGTGCATGCACAGCTGTAGTCGAACATCTGGGGTGACTTTCTTGAAACTCTAGGTAAACGGTCTAGACAGGCATTCCCTTAGCAATAAATCTTAAGTGTGGTTTTGTTGGTACATATTTATTATTTGTTTATACAATTTTATTGTCTGTTTACTTGTCAGAATTAATCAATAACCAAGTAATTGGGGCGGCTCATTACAAGCTCTAAATGAAACTGCGTAATATTTAAGTATTTAAGAAGAATCAACGTTAATTTAAAAAAATAAACATCTTTAGGTAATAGCTTTATTTTATTTTTATTTACAGTAAAATAAATTAAAATGAATATTGTATTCTACGCATATGTATACTTGAGGCCGTTTTCACAGTATAAGTAATTGCTAGGCTGCGGACGGCTGTCGGGTTGCAAGAGTGGGAACGAGTCGAGCAGGCGAAAAGCAGGTAACCAGTAGCGGCGAATGAGCAAAGAAAATAATCGGTTTCGCAATCCGCTTAAATAATACAATACTTTTTAAAATGTTTTAAAATTTGCAAGAAAAATCTAACGTAACGAAGCTCGCCATTCAAACATAAGCGTCAAAAAAGCGGCCATGGTGTTTGATGGCCTTATGGCAATGTAATGTAATTTGCAAATCGGTGCGTTTCATTTTCTTTATTTGCGATTGTTTAATATTCGGCACATTCCGAATAAAAAGAAGAAGAAAAAGTTTTTTTCCCCCGAGTTAACTATCGGATAATCGGGACAATTAGCGTCCCGCACATACCTTATGCATGACGCGTTTAACGGTGTCCTAAAAACGGGACGTCCCGGCTCATCCGGGACGGTTGGCAACCCTAATTATAGCGAGTCTTATCAACTCTTGCCATAAAATTTGAACGACACTTCTTAGCTTAAGTGACTTGATGCCGTGTTACAGTAAAGCTAAGACGTCATGCCGTCCAAATTCAATGGCAAGAGTTGATAAATTATTGACGGTGGTAATTAGGGGATGAAGACAATGCGTAAATATTTAAATAACTTGTTTCAGTTGTGTGATTTTGGAACCCTTCGAATTTCATCCACCACCACAACTGAGACGACGAAGATTTACGGCACCTCTGCATACATGGCTCCAGAAGCGAACAGGTAACCCATGAAGATGGGAAAACGTCCCATTTTTTTTTCCAAGCAACCGCTTTTAGTAATATTTGCCTGACTTGGTAGGTACTTCAAAGTAAAATAGGTTTTCATTATAAAATTGGTTTTTTCAATCAATATTCCATTAAAAAAAATATTGATAGTAAAAGAAAAAAAATATCAAATTTTATTGATAGAAATATAATTAGGATAAATTACTTTTTCTTTTGTTACATAAGCTTTTATACCATCACTTACAATTAGTAATTATTTTTGGAAATAGAACACGTTCTATTTTTCCAATTTACTGCATGTACCTACATACAAATTAAATTGTTTAAGAGACGGAACTAAATCTTTGTACGTACAAGAAAATAGGGTGATGTAAACGATTCAAAAAAGTTGTGTTTTGTTTAAGGGGGGACGTCTCAGTCAAAATGGACACGTACAGTTTCGGCGTCGTTCTTCTCGAACTCCTGACATCCCTCCCCATCATCGATTACCACCGAGACGGCTGCGATTTGGTAAGAACAGCAAAACTTACCTATATATTTAGTGGCTAAACGCCCGCGCCCCTGGGGGTTAGTGCAGGTTCTTTAAGAAGCTCTCTAGATCCTTTTCTCGGGGTGGATCCGTCCCCATTTGTTTCTTCCAATCATCTGACCTTTTTCTTTCTATAACTTTTTGTTTTGCGCGTTTTGTCGTCATCTGCTAACTCCTGCCCTTCTTTACTTCTTCCAACCACCGTACTCTGGGCCTCCCTCTTCTCCTCTTCCCGCTAGATTCCCATGTCAACATTAGTTTACTTATTTCTTCTGATTTTGCTCTCCAGACATGTCCAAGCCACTGTTGTCTTTGCCTCTTAATCTATGTTATTATGTCTTCTTCTATCTTATCGTAAAGCTCTTCTACTTACCTCATTCTCCGACACTCTCACTGGTCCTACTAGTATTCTTAATATTTTCCTTTCTTCCTCATATTTCTTTGTTATGCTCATTGTTTCGGCTGCATATAACATTACCGGTCTTATTATATTATCTTTGTCTTTCTTTGACAGATTTTTGTTTGTCAGGATCTTCTTGTTAGCATAGAAAGCTCTGTTGACGCCTTTAATTTCAATCTCCCTGCATCCATCACTACCATTCCTGACACCCATGTATCTAATTCTATCAACCTGCTGAAATGTATGTTCCCCCACTTTAATGTTTATAGCTTTGTTCCTACACAGTTCTAAATCAGTTCGGAACTGTACTGCTCATGCGCTCTTACTAAAAATGCTGTGTATTTAGCAAGAGTGCTTGAGCAGTACAGTTCCGAACTGATTTAGAACTGTGTAGGAACAAAGCTATTATTTCCTTCCACTTTCTCTCCGAATTTCCTTATTTTTGTTTTGTTTTCATTTATCTTTGAAAAGAGTTTCTTCCCTTCTTCCGTTATTGTTTCTAATATTTTGACCAGTTTTTCTCTTTTTTTTCGTTATAATCACTATGTCGTCATCATTTGACTCCCTCTTGTTCTTAATGTCCCTCTACTTATATCTCTTGTCGCATATCCAAGTACTAAGTTGAATAATGTTGCAGATAGCGCACCCCCCTGCCCTACATCTTTATTTACCGTGAACTCTTCTGTGTAGAACAATTTTATTGTTCTAATGGTCATCTTGGTTGATTTCATTGTCATTACACTCATTACCGTCAGTCTTTTTTGCCGGTATGAGAGACTTCCGGTTTACCGTGTCGAAAGCTTGCTTAAAATCGATGAAATAGAGCTCCGGTTTCATTTTGGGTTCATGTGCTTTTTCCATTATCTATGAATTATGAATTAAATTATGAATAGTTATAGACTTTCCCCTCGTGAAACCATACTGATACTGACCGATAACATTTCTTGCTTTATCTGTGAGTCTTCGTTGAATAATTGAGGAGAGGACTTTATAGAGTACATAATAAGGTGATTCCTCTGTAATTTGCGCAGTCTCGTTGGTCTCCTTTTTGTGTATTGTTACTATTTGCCCAGACTCCCATTCCTTTGGCATTTCCTCCTCTTTCCAGATTTTTAAAATTAGTTTCATAGCTATATGTTCCATTGCAATGTTTCACCTCCATATTTTACTAGTTCATTATTTATTCCATCTTTTCCTGGTGGTTTCCCGTTTTTCAAACCTCTCTCACTTCTTTCTCTGTTGGCTCCTCTACTGTATCTTCCTCCTTCTCTTCCTCCAGTCATTTTACGCCAGTCATTTTATGTTTATATATCTTTTTTTCTGTCCATTGATTTTCTGATGATAAAGCTTTTTTCTCTCATTTTCAGTATCTCCTATTTTTTTCTCTATCCACTTTCTCTTACATTTTCTTATTTGTTTTTTACATTTTTTCATATTCCTCCCTACGTTTTTACTACATTTCTTTTTGGTTCTAATCCATTTAAGTCTTCTTCCTTCTTCTTTATAACAAGCTCTTTGCATTTCTCGCTGTACCAATCGTTCTGTGCTTTTTTTCTTTATTTTTCAATATATTTTTGCTGCTGCTTGTTGTATATATTGAAATGTTATACATTTCATCAGAAATTAAATAACGTTACCTGCATAAATTTAGTAGAGATTATCAATCTGAAGCATAGTTATATAGGATATAAATTCAATTCCAAAGTCATACTGTTATTCAATGTTTCTGTAGGTTAAGTTAATTTCTTAAAGTACTCAGATTTGTTCAGATTGATGAGTCCAATTAAAAGCAGGATAAACTGGGACAATAATCTATAAACAAATTAAAAAAAATATAAATAGTAATCAAGCATAACGAAGGATCAACAAACGTGTGGAAGATGTTATTATGTTTTATAGCTTGTGTTGTTGATTGTTATATTTCAAATTATATTGTTGATAAAGACGTTTCTTGTATTCATAAGATGTGTTTATCCAGTCTATTATTATCCGAATAATTAGATTTTATATAAATGTTAGGAGGCAAGTTAAGGTTAAATATGTGAAATCGTTGTACCTGAAAATTATAAAAAAGAAATTTTATATAGGTAATTAGAAATAAGCGTGACCTCCCTTTTATATTTTTCGTAAATGATTATGTTGAAATTTCTTGCATTTAAAATAAGTTATTATGATAATTCTATGTAAATCGTATTGTTGAAAATTTACCTGTCAAAATTGTGAATTGGAAATTTCAAATGTCAAGGGTTGGTATTTCGGACATTGAAATTTATAAAAAAAATGGGATTGTGTGAAAAGGAAAGTATGAGGAAGTAAAGCGAAAGAAGAAAGAAATGAATTTAAAAGAAATATAGTTTTATAAAGAGAGAAAATTGAAAGAATTATGGAAAGAGAGTAGTACCATCTAGCGGCAGAAATAAAAAGGAGGGTTGAGATGGCAACAAAAAAAGAGAACAAGCGGAAAAATTCAATAAGAAAATTTTGGGCTCTAAGAAAAATATACGCGTGTTAATTATTGCTGAAAATTTGAAGATTGAGAGAGAAATCAAAATACAAAGTTCGAGAATTTGTTGAAATGCTGCGTGTTGTAAAGTGCCTGGGCGAAGAGAGAAGTTGGTTGGCGGAAACAGAAGAGCGGATTTGAAAAATTTGGCGGAATTGTGCGGGCGCAAAAATAAGGTCAGGACAATTTCTTTTTATTTGTGGGACATTGATTTGCGGATTCTTTCTATAGTTTAGTTTAGTTTATTTTTTCTTTAAGGTGGTGTAGTTATATTTAAAAATAGAATTTTTTTATTGATTAAGTTAGTAGTTTTTTTTTGTTCATTGCTTCAATTTTGTTTTATTTCAAACGTATGTTGATCTTCAAATAAAAAAAAAAAAATTTTTACCATCACTAGAAGAAGTCTGAAAGAATAATATTTTTTTATATAAATTTATTTGGCACCACTAGGAACCTGAGAATAACAGTTAAATTAGCCGAGGTAATATAAAATAAATAAATAATAAAAATCAGTATAATATGTTTTAGTTCTGCTCCATTCTTCTTCTACTGTATTTTCCCTGGTACTTTGTTCCAGTTTGTGTTTTTCTATTTCATCACCATGTTTCCTTCTTTCGCCTTCGTTAATCAATTCTTGTAACTACAGCAAGACCATTCTTATTACGTTTTAACTGTAAATTATGCGCAGGTAACGTACATCGAAGAATCCATCACCGACGACATCACACCCTTGCTGGACACGAGGGCAGGCTCGTGGTCCTCAGAGGGCGTCGACTTTGCCGGCGAACTTTACAAAGTTTCGGCGAGATGCCTCAAGGAAAAACGGTACAGACCAACGATGACCGACGTCAGCAAACAATTATTGAAATTAACGCAGAAAATTTTATGATTTCTTTTTTAATTAATAAAAGCGTTTTTTTTTCCACAGTGATTAAAAAATTGTACTCTCCTCACGCTCGGTCCGATCTTGACGCAACAGCAAAATTCTCGATTTCAGATCAGGACAACAGCAAACTGAAACGGCAAAGGACGCATCCGCGCCCGGATTTGTTTGTCCGTTGGAATAAGTCGTAAATTAATCGCCGTTTAATTAGGTGAAATTAGGCAAACGAGCGTGAGGCGGGGTGGTGGTGGTGGTGTTGATTTCGCACGCCCAATTTCCGAAAAACAAATTACGATCATATTTTCGCTCGCTCGTTCGTTCGTTCGTTCGTTCAGACAACCGTATTCTCGATGGAAGGAATAACAAAATATTCGAATTTGTAGCAGGCGAATAGCACGGCTTGCGTGTGTTTTATTACAGCTAGGACATTTCGCTGGAAATTAAAACACTAAAACAACAATATTTGAAACGGTCACTACGAATGAGCTAGACGTAATAGTATTTATTTTATAAAATGTGTGTCGTTGTATCAACATACAAAGACATAAATTGTGCAGGTACAGGCTACAAACAATACATAAATTCGCAAGTGCTAGAAACACTTTTGATCGAATATACTTTTGCACTGCTGCTTTCCTGGTACAACTTAGGTAGTGTGCTCTCTACTCCCGCACGGGGATGAATTTTGTACAGTTACACCTACGTTACATCCAGGGATTTAAGCACGAAATTTTTGGGGGATTACACCTTTCATTATTTATAGTAAGAGGCAAAAACGTATGTGTACTTACACCCACATCCCCCAACTTAACAAAGAATACCTAAAAGTGTTAGTCTAGCACAAATCAGAAAATGTAAACCAAACCCCCATCTTTTTTTGGATTCATTTAACGAAACGCCTTTTCAATTTTAAATGAACAAAGAAAGAATTGCCTGGCATCAACGAATTATTAACTTTTGTTTTAAGCATCTTGTTCGTGTAGATTTTCGTTAAAGATTTTGCAACACGAAGCCATCTCGGCGAGTTCTCCTCGACCAGTGATAAAAAGAAAGTATTCCCACGCACGTTGGCACATGAGCGAGATTTTCAACTTTCGATCAGGATAACATAAACAGGAAGAGTTGGATTTGCAAGGTTTATCGATTGGAATATGCGAGCGCGCTGGCACCAACTCGAATTTAAATTTTCGCTGTGATGCTTCCTCGTTGCTCTATCGAATATACAGGGTGAATGACAGACAAAAAAAAATCGTCTTTTGTCTTTGCATTTTCGCTATTAACTTTCGTTTTCGAGTGGTTTTTTCTTTTAATTTTTAATTTTATTTCCTCCTCCAAGAGACATAATACATGTATAGGATCGTCAAGTCAAGTACATAAGGTACATGTGTATCATCGTCAGGTAGTTACAAAATAATATAGACATTAGGAACATAAGATATAAAATTAATAGGTACTGGAAATAATAAAAATTGTCCGCGTCCGGTTGCATACAGGATATACAAGCTAAAACAAAGCAGACAATTAATAGATTAAAATTCAAAAAATTCATGTAAGTTATAAAACGTATAACGTATCTGTACAATAAAAGTATACAAATACAGAATGTACTTAGTTCTTTTTAAGAAGAAAATTCGCGATTTCCATGACGCCGGAAACTATGCAACCCGCAACAGTAATACGTCACGACTGGGTTCGTTCTTTGACATCGTAAATTATTTAATTTAATTATGGAATGCTGCTTAATGAATTCAAATTATTATTATGTCAATATCATGCAAGAAACTTAAGCTATGCGATGTGTCTAACCTAGATTTTTTCATGACGCATAATAATGATCTATAATTTTTTCTCCGGTAAAAAAGGAGATGGTTTTGAAATTGCTAAATACTGGATATCTCATAACGTACGAAGGAGATTGAAAGGGTGAATAGAATGTCAAAAAATAAGGTAACCTTTTCATATAAATTTTATTCCAAAAGTCAACAATAAAAGAATTATATGCTCTGAAAGAGGGGCGGAATATATTGTTCTTTTGGCAATATCTTCTGGATTCTTTAAGTTATGAAACTAATATTTGAAGTTCAGTTATAAGGCACCTAACTGCGTATTGTTTGTTAGATCCTCCCTCCTTTTTAAAGGGTAGTTTTAAGGGGTGACTTTTCAGTATTTTATTCCTAACTTTTTATTTTTACATATTTCATAAAAAATTTACGAAGAAAATATTCTTTAGATTATTTAGTACAAGTAAAAAGTGAGCAAATAAAAATCAGATTAGAGTAGGCGGCGCAAAGAAAATGTATGTCTGTGATTAACTGAATTAGTTAATGTAATACATTCATGGACTGTCAAATTTATTGACTTTTTATTTAATCACAGACATACATTTTCTTTGCACCGCCTGCTCTAATCTGATTTTTATTTGCTCACAGGTTATTTGTTGCATTTCGTTAACCGAACCGTTTTCGAGTAATTGAGGTTTAAAAGTTAGCATACGTCTATTGCATTTTGTTACCATAAAATACTGAAAGTAATCCCCTCAAACTACCAATTAAAAAGGAGGAAGGATCTGACAAATGCCTTGTAAATGTTCAGTTAGGTGCCTTATATCTAAGTTTCAAATATTAGTTTGATAATTTAAAGGATTCAGAAGATGTTGCCAAAATGTTGAAAAATACGTTTTATCCCTCTTCCAGGGAATTATAACTCCTAGAATGTTAGCAGAGAATTGAAATCACAGATTTAGGAAACTATTTTAGATCGTCGGATAAACCGAGTATAACATTATTTTTGGAATAACGTGACGTAGATATGAAAGAATGTTAAAGAATGTTATTTCGAAGAGAAGCTAACCCAGTCGTGACGTCATTATATTGGTACACATAGTTGCCGCCAGAGGGAGTTCTGCTTAGCAGAAAACGCGAATAGACATTAGAAACATAAGATATAAAATTAATAAGGTACTGGAAATAATAAAAATTGTCCGCGTTCGGTTGCATAGAGGATATACAAGCTAAAACAAAGCAGACAATTAATAGATTAAAATTCAAAAAATTCATGTAAGTTATAAAACGTATAACGTATCTGTACAATAAAAGTATACAAATACAGTACCTAGTACAGTACTTAGTTCCTTTTAAGAAGAAAATTATTTTAGTTTTGTCCACAGATACAAAAAAAAAGTATCTGTAGTTTATCAAGATATGTACAAGTGTGGCGGAGATACTTAGTTCCTTTTAAGAAAAAAGTTCATATTTTATAATTTCTGTAGATAATGAAAATGAATGTGTATTGATAATTAATTCTTTCAAAAACAGGCATATAGTGAATAATAATAATAATTCACCCAACAGGCTATACGCAATTACAGAGTGAACACATTAAACACAAGTTGTGTACGTCAGTTACATATCAGAGCTGTGCCAAGTACTACTTATAAATACAACAAGCACAAGCACAAGTACAATAGTGCTTAATTGCACTTAAATACAAGCACAAATCCAAAAGTATTTGTATTTGGACTCGTGCTTATAAATACTTATTAGTGGGGGAACGACTCGCTGCCGGCGAGACTATGAAGCATCAATATTTTGTCGCGCAGATAGGCCGCGTCTTTCTAGATATGTACATATACGTATCGCATCATCAAGGAGTATGCGGAAAATAAAAATAACTCAGCGATAGATATATTATGTGTATTTGTTGATTCTAAAACTAATTGCAAGTACCTAACTATGGAAAAACAATCTCATTATATTCTAAAACTAATTGCAACTTTGGACAATCTCATTTTTATTTATCTTGCGTTATTTTGTAAATGTTAACATTAACATTTTAATACTTGTACGACTGTACGTATAACCATAAGTATACGCACAGCTGTGAAGTGTACTTGCGGTAATAAGCACAAGTATAAATACAAGTACAAGTACTAAGCACAATTGTAATTAATTGTGCTTAAGCACAAGTACGAGTCCAAAAGTGCTTGTGCTTGTAATTGACTTGTATTTGTAACAGTAAATACTCGCACAGCTCTGTTACATATTGCTGTGATTTTGAGCATATACCTTTTTAGAAATAACTGAAATCTCAGGGCCTAGTGATTTAATTGTTAGACAAGTTACAACACTGCACGAGGTTCCTATGTAATGAAGCAATTTAAGTAGCAATAGAGATTCTAAAAGCATTTATTGAAATGTTGTTGTGCAAATTTACGAGCAACGTGGTGATTGGGTAAGTAAAAAAATCAAATATCTTAGGCCCGATATTTCAATATATACCGAGTGACTTTTAATGTTTGAAGCAAATTAGTATGTTGGGAACACTGAGGAATTGGCAGTACCTGAAAGTTCGTTAATTTTGCGGGAATGCATCGTTACAGGTTAGAGTTGATGTTTACATTGATGATGAAAACTGTTCCATTAGATTATTATTATTGAAGACCTGGAAACATTAGCCCCCTTTGCGTAAACAGCACCGCATCCTTTGAGATATGTTATTGAAGACATTACTAACGTTTTAGGTTGTCCGATATTTGCAATTACCTCTTCAATTGCCTGCTGCAGAATTCATCCAAATTGTTTAATACGTATTCTGAACACCACATGATTGAAATAAGGAAATAAGAAGTTCAAATTAAATTGAATATTAGAGCAAACGTTCAAGGCCCCTTTGCGTAAGCAGTACCGAATCCTTTGAGATATGTTATTGAAGACATTACTAACGTTTTAGGTTGTCCGATATTTGCAACTGCCTGTTGCAATTCTTCCAAATTGTTTAATATGTATTCTGAACACCAAATTATTGAAATAAGGAAGTAAGAAGTTCGGATTTAATTGAATGTTAGAGCAATTGTTCAAAATGTTGGCCTTCTACATGTAAGCAGCACTGAACCCTTCGAGATAGATTATTGAATACATTAATTAACGTTTCAGGTGTGATATTTGCAATTGCCTGTTCAATTGCGTGCTGTAATTCTTCCAAATTGTTAATGTGATTACGGAACACCACATTTTTTAAATATGGAAATAAGAAGAAGTCCAGGGTTGTCAAATCGGGTGATCTACTAGGCCACAAACCAGCACTGATTAAACGACCTGGGAAAAACTCCTCTAAATAATTTATTGTGGCTCGTGCTGTGTGGGCGGTGGCGGAATCCTGTTGAAAGTAGCCGTTTGCTAATTCAATGTCGTCTAACTGGTTTATAAATGGTTCCAATAGAAGTCTTTGATATCTGTGGGCGTTAATTGTTTCCCGGAAGAATATTGGTCCAATAATTCTTCTTCGAGACATTGCCACCCAAACACCGATTTTAAGTGGATGTATGGGTACTTCAATTACATTATGGGGATTATCTGCTGACCAAGTCCTGAAATTTTGCGAATTGATAAACCCAGAGAGATGAAACCAGGCTTCATCGGAGAAGAAAGTAATATTCTGTTGGTCAATATTATTCAGCAGATTATTGTTATACCACTGACAAAACTCAATTCGTCGAAGAAAATCGGGTGGGTGAAGTTGTTAAACCATTGAAAATTTGTATGGTCGGAAATGAAGGTGTTTTTTCAAGATCTTCCGAGTGGATTCGTAAGAAGCTCCTAAATACAGGAAATTGAAATAGAAAAACTTAAAAGAACCAAATTGATTGCTAATCCATACCTATTTGTTGAGATGCACGACGTATGGAAACATGAGGATTCTGTTGTACAATGTCATTAACATTTTCTACAACATCGGGAGTTATTATAGTGGGGCGACCAGTAGATTTTCCTTTATCTACACTACCAGTTTGCAAGAAACGTTCAATTAATCTACCACAGTGTTGTGAAAAAGGACGAAACTCAATTTGTTGTTCAGGGTATAATTCAATAAAATCGTTATAGGCCTGCTTCCGTGAATAAATCCAATTACCATTTTCATTTCGCTCTCCGCTTCGAAAATAAGCCATTACTAAAAATGTATTCTGTTCTGTGCTCAAAGCCATTTTGATAATTAAATATCTGATTGTTTTCATTTTTTATTGAACAAATGAATTTATTCGAATTTGACAATCTGTACCAACCTATATTTTGAAATTCAAGTTCACCAACATAAACATTGAAAAGTGTTGCCAATCTGATAAAATAAGTCTCAATCATTAAAAGTCACTCGGTAGTTAACTCGTCGGTTTATAAACTGGCAGTTAAAGTTTACTTTGAGTTAATTGAAGGTTAATTTGTGCATGCGTATTTCAATATGTATTCTAATATAAAGTTTAGTAAGCACAGCTTTACAGAAATTTCGCACTGTTGGAATCACTGTTTGTCACAATGACGACGGTTGGTAGTTCTACTTTACATAAACATCAATACACATAACCTAAAAAAGTTCGTTTGCATGAAGGAAGGAACCACGAAGAAACGTATTTTGCAGTTGAGGTTAGTTAAAAAATTATTTTGTTTTGGAGATTTAGTTGAAGATTAATTTTAATTTAGAATTATTAGTGGTAATGGAGCATAAATCAACAGATTCAGAAACCAAACGAACACGAAATTTCTGTTATAAAGACGAAGAATTGTTATTAAGATTAATTGAAAGCAGTAAAAATATATTAGAAAATAAAAGAAGTGGCAGTATACATTGGCAAGAAAAAAATAATGCTTGGAAAAAAATTGAAGCCAATTTTAACATACAAAGTGAAAGTGGAGTGTTTAGATCGTGTGCAGTTTTAAAACAGAAATATGCGAATATGAAAAAGGGTGCGAAAACAAAATTTTCGCAAAACAAAAAACAATATGTCAAAACAGGAGGGGGCCCTGCTGAGGTTGTATCTTTAACAGCCACTGATGAAACAATCAAAAGAATTTTGGGAGACGAGCAAATAAGTGGATTATCTAGCGAATTTGATAGTGACAGTAAGTTTATATAAGCCGTTTTTCAAATAGGCACTGTGCACTTTGAGGACATGTGTCTCGCATTCCAATTCTTAATAATAGGGTATCTAATCCTAGTTTAATTTAAAAATCTACTGATTTATTCTACTGTAAAACGTAAATTTTACCATAATTCTTATTAGTGACTACTTGTACAAAAATTAAAAGTTATGTTCTTACAAAAAACCGATTCATAGGTACCGTACGTGTTCGGCAGATGTACGGGGCACGTGCTGATAGTGTGGTGCTTATTTGGAAAAAGGCCATAATCATAGGTATGCATATAAATTAGTACTAATTATATTATTTTCAGATAATATACAAATAATCTCATTTTCACAGAATAATGATGTTGAAGTTGTGGATCTGAACATCGAAGCTGAGATTACCAATGTCGATATTCCCCCCATAATCAGCGAGGGTAATTTAGATGTATCTTTCAAATATTGCATACATATAAATATTTTTTAATTTTAGTCAATGAAAATGAAGAAAGAGAAGCTGTGAATGGTAATACTGATTTTTTAGGGCGGAGTAAGATTACATATCGAAGGCTTCATAACAAAGGGGCATATGAGCCAAAAGAAACTTTTTACAGGAGCCAAGAAAAACTTTCTGTAAATTCAATTTTAAAGTAAGGACAATAATTTTAATCCTATGGGATTAAAGTAAGGAGTTCTTACTTTAATTCTATAGGATTAAACGTTTTTCTCGGCACCTGTAAACATTTTTTTTGGCTCATATGCCCCTTTGTTATGAAGCCCTCGATATATTTTACAGATGTAGTATAACTTCATTTTTTTTTTATTGCAGTTGAATTAAATTCACCAGTAGCATAAAATCGTAATGCTAATAGCAGCTGTTCTGTTGAGGTTAAAGCAAAATTCCTGTAATTATTGAAAGATACAATTGATTAAAACTTAGCTAATAATTACGTATTTAGTAATAGTAGTAATCTTTATACCTTTCTGTTGAGTACTTTATAATATCATCTATTTCCTCAACTAAATTTTCAACAGTGCCTGATGAGTGATGACAAACGAAACCTTTCAAAAAACTCTTTTCTATCCCACTTCTCAAAATGATTAGGCCTCTCTGAAAACTTTTGGTTTTCTGAGAGGTATTTCTTCATCATCACTAAACGATCATAGAGGTCCATTTTACAAAATTTTAAATACAAACATCCAACACACGACACTAAACTTGAAGTTAACTCATACAAATCTATTAGTTAAGTATACCAACAGAAAAGTATCAGTTTTCTGTTAACCTAGAATTGAAACACGTCAGTTCATTACTAAACCTTAAGTTAACCATAAATTGCAAGTTAACCAACGATTGAAATATCGGCCCTTAGAGTTACAAATAAATAAAATATAAATAAAATATAAATAAATGAAATAATGACTGCAAATGGCACATTTCAGACAAAATATTAAATATCTCAAGAACGGTCAGTTTTAGGTATATGCAATGCTATACAAAAAATGTGCAGAATTTTATGAGCAATCCAAATTTGGTTTCATATATAGGGCATGCTATTTGAAATGAAAAAGTTGTGTCTGACAGCACTGTTTTGATTCACTCTGTATAGATAAAAATAATTTTATGTTGTAGACCTCTAAAATTTGAAAAGAAAATCTTTTTTTATATCTTCAGTTGTTATCAGGATAATGCCCATGAACACACTGTTGGGAGTGGGACAACCTGTATAATATATTCAACAGTTTAGTTTAGGTCGCGACATCTTGCGCCCGACGTTCGACTTTCAACTCCAGCGGAGCTCTCGAGCTACTCTTCTTTTATCGACGGAGCCGCAAATAGGACCGAAACGGCTATCCAGAGGATCCTTTACAATCAAAATCAAATTTCTGTGATTATATTAAAAAGGAATAATTGTAAATGATTGATTAATAAGGTACAGTAAGGACGATCAGTTCCTAACGTTGAACTTCTTGTGTTTCAGACGAAGTCATAAAAGTCCAGATTCCAAGGACTTCGAGAACTTCAGAGACAATTCCAATTAAATGTGGTTTGGAAGACGCAGGGTCTACTTTTCTGCACTGCTGAAGAAATATGCCAACATCCCTTGTCCCAACTTGATGCACGCAAATCAGCTCTTTTCAGAGCTAAACAAATTATTCCACCAGGAATTCGTGTCTCTTGACAACACCAATATTAAGTACTTGGGGGGGGGGGGGAAACAATACGATTTGATTTTGCATTAATTTTAACATTTTAAAATTCGCACTCGCACAGCGCCCTCTGTTGGTGAATAGCCGAAGCCTTAGCACTTTTACAGTTTTCTATAAAGTTGCTTTGTTGTGAATTTGAAGATTCGAAGAATTTTATTTTGCCCAAAGCGACATCGTTCACCCTACACCACTACATATTTAGGAATTCTCATTTAAAACGATCAAATAAATTTCAAACGTGGAATTTAACTTGCATTCGCGCAGCGCCCTCTGTTGACGAATAGCCAAAAGTCTTAGCATTTTTACAGGTTTCTGTAAAGTTGCTGCGGTGTACATTTTTAAAATTTAAGCCAAGATTTTAGAAAAACAAAAGGATTTTATTTTTCCCCGGGAGAACTTCCCTCCCCCTATACAACTATTTAAGAAATCTCAACCAAGACTTCGTCAAATAAATTTCGAACGTGGGATTTAATCCGACGTGTTTTTGTACCCCAACCACCTCCCCCACCCGAACCTCCCAAGAGCTTGTCGGCCTTATATAGCTTCTACGGGTGCAAATTGTTATGAGAGGTTTGACGTCATCGATTCAGCAGATTGCCAAATCCGTCGCAAATTGGATTTTTTAATGAAAAATTATCTACTCAAGACTAATGCGCTTTTTAAATTCTTTCTCGTGCTTTACCCCAGTATAATAAAACTACTTTCCTACTAGAAAAAAACCTATTTATTTTCAAATAACTTTAGAATAGATAAAAAATATTTACAGTACATTAAAAAGTAAGTCTTAACCTAAGCGTTCAGGCGCTGAGATTCAGCTCCCTCTGATCGATTTTGATCTGCTCTTCTTCGCCGAAGAGTTTCTCGAACTGCGCGTCCAATTTCTTGGCGATTATGTTGATGAAGTCGTCGGTGCTGATGCAGACGTTCTCCTGGAAGTTGTGGCCGTAGGCGCAGAGCGCCAGGTCCCTGGTGAGATGTCCTTCCTCCACCGTTTCCCTGCTGCACTTTTCGAGCGCCTCCGTGAATTCCAAGAGGTCGTAGTTGCAGTCGAGCTTGGCCCGGTGGCGAAGTCCTCGAGTCCAGGCGAAGATCGTTGAGATCGGGTTCGTGGATGTGGATTCACCTTTCAAGTGTTGCCTGGAAAATAAGAAGGAAAAAAAAAATTATTTTCAAGTTTGCAAAAAATAGTAAATAAAAAGACAAAAGGGGAAAACAAAAATTGTGGAAATGGACATTAGATGGGATTAACGAATTTCGTAGAGTTTAGATAAGAAAAAATCAACGACAAAGAAAAAGAAGGAGTAAACAAGGAAAACACAAAGCACGAGAAGAAAATAAAAATTCAAAGACCCAAGAATAGAAGCTCTCAAAAAAAAGAAGCATCAATAAGATATAAAACGTTAACGAAATGAACTAGTGCTGGCAATGGATAACCGATTTTGGATATTTTGGATATTCGCAGTGTACAGCATGTCACTCATGCAAATAGAGTTGCATAAAAAAAAGTTTTCATTTAGATTCACATTCAAGTTATGCAACTCTATTTGCATGAGCGACATGCTGTACACCGCGAATATCCAAAATCGGTTATCCATTGCCAGCACTAAAATGAACATTTCATAGGATGAATGAAATACAAAAGTAAAGACAACAAGAAGAAGAAGAAGAAGACGAAGGCATCGAAAGATTGAAGAAGAAGAGAAAAGGAAGATCGAAAGATCCAAGAAGAAATCGAAATAGCAAAAGACCCAACAAGATGAAAACGAGGAAGCAACAAAAATAAGAAGAACATTAATTAACCAACGATCAAGAAACATTGAAAAATATTTTAAAAAAGACAAAATCTACCCCAATTTATAAACTATTCTTAACATCCCTTTTTCCTCCTTTTGTCTTTCTAGTTATGAGAAAAGATTTGCATTCGTCCTAAAGGCTTCACATTTATTTTATTTTATTTATTTTTTTGTAAAGAGATTGCACCATAAGACGTGACCGTTTTAAAGGACATCAAATTACGTCAATGTTTATTTATAGCTTGAATGAAATTTTATAATTAATAAGTCGCGAGTAAACAAAATCTCTATCTGGCAGGGGCTTGATAACATCGACGTGCACTCGACGAAATCGTTTACAAACAAACACTCGAATTACGCACAAAAAAGATAACCGGGTTCATTTCACCCATGATACACCCATCATTGACGCACAGGTCGCTCTTGACCTTTGACATGTCCGAAATACTTTTCGTTACTTACTTGTAATG
Organism: Dorcus parallelipipedus; assembly: GCA_958336345.1. Classification (NCBI taxonomy): domain Eukaryota; kingdom Metazoa; phylum Arthropoda; class Insecta; order Coleoptera; family Lucanidae; genus Dorcus; species Dorcus parallelipipedus. The sequence continues at coordinate 50,118,976 of OY284476.1, read as the reverse complement.
CCTGGTGATGGTGCCGTGCGCAGGTTCGGTCAGGATGGTCTTGCCATCGTGCGAGAGCAAGCTGTTCATCATCATCCCCATCGAGCCGAAACCTTGCCCCACGATGTCAGATAGGACGTCTCCATCGTAGCTCTTCAAAGCCCAAACGAATCCACCAGTTGATTTGATGGCGTGCGCCGCCATGTCATCGACCAAGCGATGTTCGTACGTGAGATTTACAGCCTCGAACTTCTTCTTGTAACGCCTGCAACCCCAAGTCAAAATTAATTATTTTTTTTTAAAGCTTCGGGAAGAACTTGCACTTACGTGTCAAACAAATCTTGGAAAATGTCGACGAATACTTTGTCGTACTTCTTCAAGTGGGTGTATTTACTTGAGAAGTACAGGGGGTAGCCCCTGTCAAGGGCAGCTTGGAAGCACGAGTCGGCGAAAGCCGTAATACTATCGACGGTGTTGTAGGTGAGCATGGCGACTGCTTTCCCTCGAATATCGAAGTCGTACTTGTGGTATTCCCCGCTGTCGGTGGAGTAGACCATGGAGAGTTTCCCCGGTTTGTTGAGGATGATGTCTTTGCCTCCGTATTGGTCGCCGAACGTGTGCCGGCACATGATGATGGGCCTGATCCATCTGGGCACGAATTTGCTCACGCTGTTGCAGATGATGGGCTCTCGGAATTGGGTGCCCGTCAACGCGTTCCTGATGATGACGTTCGGACTGGGGAAGATGATCTGCTTGAGCTTTTGCTCTGAAAGGGTGAGAGGGTCAAGTCTGGCTTCATCCACGTGAGGTTTAGGGGAGCTTACCTTTGATGGTTTTCTCGTTGGGGGTGACCGTGGAGCACTTTATGCCGACGTTGAATTTTTTGATGGCGTCGATCGCTTCGAGGGTGACTTCGTTCTCAGTTTTGTTCCTGAAATAGAGGAAAAGGGTTTGTTTATTTAAAGGAAGAAGCGAGCAAAACAAAAATGTCTACTTTCACTAAGGGCCGGTCTTTCCACCTCTTGATAAACTAACTCTCGGTTGGAAACAATTTATGAAAATCAATCAACCATTCATAAAAATCAAGTTATTCGCCGGATAACTTTAACCGGAAGATGGCAAGACCCGGCCTAAGTCAGCCAAGAGTGCCCGGATTAGTTACATAGTGTTTTCTTTTTTCTTCTTCTTCTCTCCAAACACGCAGATATTTTCAGTAATTTGGCAACAGTGCCCAGTCAATTTTTGACTATTTTTAAGCTAACTTCCGGCATCATTAATTTTCATAGCGTGCACTCAATGGCTTCATTATTTAAGTACTTCTAAAATTGATTATTTTTTTTTGTTCCCTGGGCGATGTTGCCAATTCTTATTTACGTTTTCGTCTTCCGATAGAGTTGCGGTTTTGTTTGTTTATCGAAAGAGTCGGCCACTCATGGTTGCCAAGTTATTAAGTTGCGTAACACGTTCCCAAGCGTCGTCGCCGTCCTAAACAAATTTCCGGGCGATAAAACAACGTGACCTTGAATATTAATTACTCCAATCTCCAAACAACGAGCATATGCTCCGCTCACATTTCGACCAGACGGGCCTTGTTATTGACATTATTAACAAAAGGCCCCACACACACCCGCGGCCTTTTATTTTTAACTCTGAAAAGTATGACCGTTTTCTGGCCATGTGCACAAACAAACGAACGCAACAATTTTGCAACAATGTCCGCTTTGAATCGGCTCACTTTCAAGGTTCTGTTTATTTACATCGAAAATGTTGATAAACAAACGCTCGCGCAATTGACTTTGCGAATTGTTTTGTTTCGAAACGGATGCTACGCGGCTGTGATTGGCAGATTTCTACGTATTTTGTTAAAGGCAGGTAGTTCTGCGAACGTCATTTGTTTTTGCTAAGGACTGCTTTTGCATTGCTCACAGACAGAACCGGATTTGCTAACATTTATAAAACCGGATACGACACCAAATTAAAAAAAAAAATCAAAATGAATTTACCCAGTTTTTCAAAATGACGACTGCCATTTGTTGTTGCGTTAGTCATTTGTTTTGTAAGGCCCCGCGATTGTCACTTTTTCCACAGTCCAATATTCTAACTTTAAATTTCCATGCGTTTTTCTAAAGCTCCAAATCCTGTAGCTTACGATTTATTTGAAGTCCCGTACATTCGTTTACGATTATCATTTGTTTTGTGAAGTCCCGTATCCAAGTTTTACGATTGTCATTTGTTTTATAAGGCCGCGCGATTGTCGTCCTTTCCAAGGTACAATATTGTACATAGCTTTAAACTTCCATTCGTTTTTCTAAAGCTCTGAATCCTGAAGTTTACGATTCGTTTAAAATTCCATATATTCGTTTACGACTGTCATTTGTTCTCTAAGGATCTACGACTGTCATTTTTTTCCAAGGTCCAATATTCTAGCGTTAAATTTCCATTCACTTTTTCTAAGCTGTGAAGTTATAGGATTTGATAACTGTGAAGTTATAGGATTTATAACTTCTTAAAGAATCCACATTTTCGTTTTACGATTGTCGTTTGTTTTTCTAAGACGATTGTCATTTATTTTTTCAAGATACCAAATTCAAGCTTGAAAAAGTGTCATTCGTTTTTCTGAGGCTTCAAATCATACAGCTTCACGATTTGTTTCTTTGTTTTGCGATTATCACTTGTTTTGTCCCGCATATTCGTTTACGTTTGTCATTTGTTTTGTAGAATCCCAAATCCAAGTTTTACGATTGTCATTTGTTTTGTAGAGCCTCGCGATTGTCATCGTTTCCAAGGTCCAATATTCTACATAGCTTTAAACTTCCTTTCGTTTTTCTAAAGCTCCAAATCCTGTAGTTTACGATTTGTTTGAAGTCCCGTACATTCGTTTACGATTGTCATTTGTTTTGTAATGTCCCAAATCCAAGTTTTACGATTGTCATTTGTCTTGTAAGGCGATCGTCATTTTTTCCAAGGTCCAATGTTGTACACAGCTTCAAATTTCCATTCGTTTTTCTAAAGCTTCAAATCCTGTAGCTTACGATTTGTTTAAAGTCTCGTACATTCGCTTACGACCGTCATTTGTTCTCTAAGGATCTACGACTGTCATTTTTTTCCAAGGTCCAATATTCTAGCGTTAAATTTCCATTCACTTTTTCTAAGCTGTGAAGTTATAGGATTTCATAACTTCACAGCTTCTTAAAGACTTTCGTTTTACGATTGTCGTTTGTTTTTTTAAGACGATTGTCATTTATTTTTTCAAGATACCAAAATTAAAGCTTATAAAAAGTGTCATTCGTTTTGCTAAGGCTTAAAACCCCATAGCTTCACATATTTTCGCTTTACGATTATCACTTCTTTTGTCCCGCTATTCATTTACGATTGTCATTTGTTTCGTAAGGTCCCAAATCCAAGTTTTACGATTGTCATTTGTTTTGTCATTTTTTACCAAGGTCCAATATTTCCAGCTTCAAATTTCGATTAATTTTTCTAAGGCTCTAAATCCTATAACGTCACAGCTTGTTTAAGGCTTCACATTTTCGCTTTACGATCGTCATTTGTTTTCGTAAGACCCCCAATTCCAAGTTTTACGATCGTCATTTGTTTTTCCAAAGATACCAAATCCAAGCTTCAAAAGTGTCATTCGTTTTTCTAAATCTCCAAAAAAATTAAAAAAAAACCTACAGGTTCGCGGTTCAAGACCCCACATTCTCATTTTACCGTTATCTTTGGCATCTGTTCGATCTTGACGATTGCCGTTTGTTTTTCCAAGGTCCCAAATTCCAGCTTTAAAATTGTCATTCGTTTTTCTCCAAGGCTCTCCAAGTCCTATAGCTTCACGATTTGTTTGAGGCCCCATACTTTCGTTTCGCGATTGTCACTTGTTTTGTAAGGTCTCAAGTCACACTTCTACGGCTGGCATTTGTTTTTCCAATCCATCCTCAAAAGTGTCATTAGTTTTCCAGGCTCCAAATTCCTATAGCTTCACGATTTGTTTGAAAGGCTCCATATTTTCACTTTACTGTTGTCATTTTGTTTTGTTTGAGGCCCCAAAATTCTAGTTTTACGATTGTCATTTGTTTCGTAAGATCCCATGATTAATTCAAGAACGCGCAGATGACATGTTTCGAGAATTACCGACAAATTTATCAAGAAAATGCGCGCAAGACGGCAAAATTCCGATCAGTTGAGAATTTAAAACTGCATTTTTAGTTCGTGGAAGCGTAAAGAGGTGGCGCTGGTAGTAGAAATAAAGCCACGAGATAATAAATTCGAGGACAAATGAGAGAAAGATCAGAAAAATATCATTATGTTTGAATCAAATGAGTTTTCAAAATAATTTAGGAAATTAATTTACGTGAACATAGACAGATGGCGCTAGCAAACATGTCCGACGTTGTTAACAAAAAAAAAAAAACGTAACACATTCAAGAGCGTCGAATTGGAAATAAGTCGTGAAAGCAGTCAGGTGGCGTTAATTAATTCAGAACGCGCAGATAGATGGTGTTGGTTACATGTTTCGAGAATTACCGATAAGAATGACGACGAATTTATCAAGAAAATGCAATAGAATTAGAAACTGAATTTTTAGTTCGTGGAAGCGTAAAGAGATGGCGGCTGGTAGTAAAACCAAAACGCGCGAGATAGTAAATTCAAGGACAAATGAAGACGTTACGTTGATAAAAAGTGCAAGAAACGAAAAGTAAATTAACTATCCTGGTAGGGCCATTGGCATTTCTGTTTTTCCAACATTCCCAAATTCTAGCTTCAAAATTGTCATTCATTTCCCTAAGGACGCATATTATTATTTTCGTTTTAACGACTATTAGTTGTTTCTTTTGTAAGGCCGTAGCATAGTTTTACGGCTGTCATTTGTTTTCCCAAGATCCTAAATTGCAGCTTTAGAACTGTCATTCGTTTTTCAATGCTTTAAATATTCTTCGGTAGCTTCGCGATTTTACGATCCTGCGTTTTACGACTGTCGCTCGTTTTGTTACGTTTCAAAAAGCCCGCCGCGAAAACGTGGCAACAGCGCATCGTTTGCACCGTCTCGAGTCGCTTGATAACTCTGCTTTTCCGCCTGCCGGAAATCTGTACGGTATCACGATAGGTGATTTTATTGGATAAGAAGCATCACGTCATTCTTGACCTCTCGATTCATTTTCTCCTTGTCCGAACGTGGTGACGTGTTGTATGTCTGTTGCTAAAATTACCGAAGCCCTTGCTTAAAAAGTAAGGAAAGCTTTGCCGGAATTTCCGAGTGCATCACCGAACGAGTTTTGGGGTATTTTAAACCCCATACCAAGCTCGGGAAACTTCAAAACCCGGGTAAAAATAAGCGAATTGTCTGACGCCATTTTGGACGCTAACGCTTTCCCTTCACGCTTCTAGTCTTAGTTCTAGTTCGAAACTAAATTTATTCTATCGTTGTTCAAAGCACTTCAAAAACAAAACGTTTTCGCTTGAACAACGGAACGAAAGGAGAAGACAAAAATTGTTTTTTTTTACCTGTTGGCCAAACTGCAGTCATAATAGTCTCTCTCCACGTTGACGAAAGGAATGACCAGCTTGTGCTTGACTTTATCAAAGATCACTTTGGACATCTCATCTCCGCCGATTTCGACGATCGGTTTCTCGACGATGATCTTCGATTTGGTAGAATCTGAAATGAAACGCGCACATTAAAAAAAGATTGACAAATACAAACAAACATTGGCGTTTCTATTTTTAATTATTTACCGCTGCGAAAGTACAGACGACGAAAAAAAATCGAATCTAGAAACTACGTAGCGTGAAACGAGGTCGCAAAGACACGGAGGAGGTTTTTCTTTCTTTTTTCTGTAACGCGGGCAGCAAACTTTCAACCGGGTGAAACGGTCGGTGAAAGAGCCTCGTCCGCTCTACCGGAAACCAAATACATAATTCAAAACAACATTGTATATACGTAGGATAATGCAAAACGTTTTGTTTTGGTGCACGCGTCCGTGGAGTGTTCGCGAGGTCAGCGATGCTTAAAAATCCGAAACGCAAAAGCAGAACGCCTTTCTTCTTCGTCATTCAGAACTGGTTGCTTGGGAATTTTTAGGCACGCCATTCTACATACATAGATTGAAATCGCAAAAAAGACGGCGCGGGGAATAAAATTTCGACTGAATTACGCAAAGCAACTAGACGTAACACGTCTGCAAAGTTCAATTACCTGGGGGGAATGAGAGACAATTTGCGTGTGTGCAACAACTGTAGTTTTACTACCGGTTGTTAACTTTGTTAAAATTGCTTTTGCTTTTTATTTGTTGTTAAGTGCAAATTGCGAATGCCGTTGCGCAAGTGTAGGGTGAGATTAAAATTGCTCTTCCTAAAAATTTTAACAGTTTCCTTGCCTTTTTTTTTATTAAATACATATCTCTTTATAAAGTTTGTTCCGAAGAAGTTTTAACATTTGTGGAAAAGCATTTTAGGAGAACTCATCCTGTATATCACGGCGAAAGGAGAAAGGTTTTCGTTGCTCTAGTATTTTTTTCAAAAAATATTCTACAAATCGCATCTTTATTGGGTTAACTCTTTTTTTTTAGCTGTTTAGCCTTCAATACATTTTTTTTTAAATATTTAGTATTTATCCTTTTCAAAATGAAATAGCAAGTAAAGAAGGAGGTGGGTGGTGTTTAAAATTTTAAAATTCTGGTCGTGACAGAGATCTCTGGTCGAGAGACGTAACGAAAAAAACGATCGCAGTTTTGGCAAAAAATTGCAATCATTTTATCGAGTCCCCCCCTCTCTTTCTTGTTTCATACATAGTTTTAATAAAACGGTTTTTTTTTTTCATTTTAATGTATTTCGCTTAAATTATATTTTTTTATTTCTGTAATATTTTGTCATTTATTTTTAAATACTTTTACTTTTTTAAATATTACGTCTACGTGTTTCAAATGTCGCCTTTAATTTTTTTTTCTTTAAAGAAATCTGAACTGAAAGAATTTTAAATTATGTTTTACGGTGTGAACCTGACTCTCATATTTCTAAGTTATGAAGGCAGCAGGTGTGAAAAATGTGAGTTGTGCTGTAATAAAACAACCGTTTACAAGAAAGCAAAATCGAAAGAAATTTTGACGTAAACACTTTCAAACACACGAACAAAATTTCATTTCGTTATTCAGAAAAAAAAAAGGAAATGAAACAAAACAAAGACATTTAAAATATTATTCGGAATACGCAAAGAAATATATTTTTTTTAATATTGTATTTATTTAGTCACAAGGGAATAATCCAACGAAACAGAGGACGATAGCAAGAATCAATTAAACGCAAAAAAATGAAACTTAAAAGTAAAACGAAAGAAAAAATGAAACTTAAAAATAAATCAAAAGGTCGAGAGAAACCACAACGCAAAATTTTCGTTTACAACAAAAATACGAGTTTTCTGGTTTTGAGAAAAACTGCACATCTGTTCTTTTGTATACGTATTACGTATTTAATGCAAAAAAAACTATTAGCGATGGCCCAAAGCTTAGAAACATCACAAATCGACAAATTCGTATATGCTCTTTCATATTTTGTAAGAATTTCGTTTGTGCAACTTTTGTACAAAAAGTTATGTGCTTTTGTATTTGGCATTTCTTAAGTGCGTGAAATTAACTATTTTCAATCGATAATGAATCGATAAAATCGATCGGCCATAACTCACAAATAGCATATGATGATGCTCAATTATTCAAACGAAATATTTAATTTCACTTAGTTTTATGTAAATTTACGAAATGCTTTTGGGTCAATGCAAAGTGAACATTCCTACGAGCAAAGAATAAACAGGAGGGAGTCATAGTAACAGTAGCTTCAGCAGTCCAAAGTGGTAACCAAATATGGTCGCTGTGTAAGATCCGAGAAACGTAGTTCTATGATCACAAGTATCAGGCATTCAATTGAAAAGTTCATCAAGTAGCCTTTGAATTTTTCGTAACGTCTTGAATTACATCAACGTGAAATGTCAATTTACGTGCTTTTTACTTCGAATTAATAAAGAGCTAATAATGTCAGAATAGGTTATAAGCAACTATTTGACAACTGTCATACGTTAAACGTCAGTTGGTTAAAGAAGTCGCTCTATCTTCTTTCATCAAAACCAACTTGATGAACTTTTCAATTGAATATTCGTTACTTACTGGCTGTGTCACGGAACATCGAAAAATTCCAAAACTAACCTAAAAATGACTAACTTTTTAACTGAAGTCTACAATAAACTATCAGTGTATCGTTTGTATACCGGGTGATTCAGTCGATAGATTTGAATTCTGTCTTTCATATTTTGCAAGAAATTCGTTTGTGCAACTTTTGCATAAAAAGTTATGTGCATTTATAGTGGAAGCCGTCTTGAATATCTGAAGTGGCAGAGCGTCCGTTTTCCATCGATAATTAGTCAATAAAATCGATCGGCCAAAACTCAGAAACAGCATAAATCGATAGATTTGAATGTTCTCTTTTATATTTTGCAAGAAATTCGTTCGTGCAACATCTGTATAAAAAGTTATGTGCATTTATAGCTGACGCTGTCTTAAATATCTGAAGTGTCGGAGCGCCCGTTTTTAATCGATAATTAATCAATAAAATCGATCGGCCAAAAGTCTGAAGTGCCACAAGTCGATAGATTTGAATGTGCTCTTTCATATTTTGCAAGAAATTCGTTTGTCCAACATTTGCGTAATAAGTTACGTGCATTTATAGTTGACGCTGTCTTGAATATCTGTGGGCGCGCCCGTTTTCAATCGATAATTAGTCAATAAAATAGATCGGCCGAAACTCGGAAGTACCACAAATCGATAGATTTGAATGTTCTCTTTCGTATTTTGCCAGAATTTCGTTTGTGCGACATTTGTACAAAAAGTTATGTGCTACTGTATTTGGCGTATTTTAAGTGCGCGACATTAACTATTTTCAATCGATCAGTAATCAATGAAATCGTTCGGCCTAAACTTACTGGTGGCATCTTCCGATATATTTGATCATGTGCTATCCGATTACGTGGCCGAGCGTTTTCATCGTAAATAGTTTCTTGCAAAAGTTATTCATATAATTAGATGCTGGGCAGACATTACTGCTAATAATTTGGATTTCGTTTTTTTTCTCAGTTGTGATACACCAGGGACAAACTATAGTTAATGATCTTCACAATGCTGTTAAAATTATAGCTCCGTGATAGGTAATTAGGACGGATTCGGCAGCCAATTTAAATTTTGAAATTGCTGGAGGTTTGTTGCCAACTTCTCATCGAACCGGTCGTGTGGAACCAGCCTTAATTTTTTTAATTGATTGTCCACTTTATTTTACAACAAAAGACACGAATTTTAAGTTTGTGAAGACTGAAAAAAATGCACTTTAGTTTATTTGTTGAATGAAACATAAACAAGTTTAATTTTTAAGACAAATTTGAAATACCCACGTATGAATCACGATCTACTTAAAAGAACGTTGTGGTTTTTGCAAATTTCGTGCGTCCCATTTGTTTACATTCGATTATTGTTACGACCTTGTATTTAACACTCGCTCTTTTTATTAAACAAACAAAAAAAAACGGTTTTGCTTTCGTCTGCTTCCTTTTTAATTCATTCGCGCCTACCGCAATGTTTAAACTGAAATTATTATTTTAAAAGTGCTCGTTACGAGAAAATACCTTCGTAATCGCGAACGTAAACACTCGCAAATTAAGATCTTAATTCCGGCCTCGTTATTGTTGTTATTAAGGACGTAGCCCTGAACTTTTCTGTGACTAAACGCGGCGGAACGTAAACACTTTATTTTGTAATCGCCGCCCGGGCGTTTATTAATTCGTTAACCGTCGATTATTTATTACTTTATTAGCAAAGTTTAGAAAGCACACAAGATTAATTAGCACGTTTTAAATGTGTACCTACGTATTAATAAAACAATAAATAAAAAATTAAGGCCGGTTCCACACACCGCACCGGTTTGATAGATCGTTCCACTTTTAATTGGACTCTGTCACTTTTCACCTTTGCCGATTCTCCTATAACGCTATCCTTTGTTCACATATCCACGTTGCCAAATGTATTATGTTTAGCTTTCCTACGTTTTATAAATTTATGAAATTAATTTCTTTAACTTTCATAATGTATTAGGATTAGGGGTAAATAAAATTTTTACTCACTTATCAGTGATTATATGGTGATTTAAATTACAGTCAACTTAATGAAATTGAATTTTTTATTTAAATCAAAAAGAGCTTCAAAAATTAAAACAAATGATGATATGTATATAACAAATTCGTAAGAGAAAAACAAATAAAAATTGAGATAAACGTCGCACATTTGAAAAAAAAAAACAAACTGAGTAAATTAAATTTTTAACTAAACCTTTCATAAACCTTTTAGTTTTCGATTTAAAAGAAAACAAACACAGTCGGTGTTTGTTAAATCGTAAAGCGAAATTTAAATTTCCTTTTTCAAAATTGAATTAAATTATTAGAAACAAATTTGATGGCTCAAATGCGGAAAGTAAATTACAAACCACTTCATTTATTTAAATAAAAAAAAGGTAAACATTTCCGGAACAATTTTTTTTAAATTATTTGTTCTTTTCTGATTTGGTTTCTTGGTAATTGAAGGAATCAAAAATTGAAAAGTAGGACGAACAACAAACTAGTCAAAATTTGAATAAAATAAATTGCAGTCTTCAAAAGCTGTAAGTTTTAAATTTGGTTTCCCCCTTTTTTCTTCTTAAATTCTTTTTCTGATTTGGCAATTTTAAATTTGCCGAAGAAAACTTTTTTTTCTCTTAATTTGATTAAATGCAGATCATCTACGTAGGACTTATTTAGTATTTATCACAAATCATCACAACGCAAGTGCTTCGAACGAAAGGGTCTTCTTCTTAAAAAAAAGATTCGTCTTTGCCGAAATACGTCAAAAAAAGGCCAAAACAAAAAAAAAGTGAATAAAAAAAAAGTATGTACTTACATTTCCTGTTGCACGTAGGCGAAATGTTGATCAGGATTTTGGTGTGATTCTTCGTGACACTTTTCACGGTGACGTTCAATCTGCTGAACATCTTGGAGGAAGCCATGAGTAATCAATCTGTTTCCTTCTCGGTGTTTGCAATCGGAATGCAGCAGCAGTGCAGTGCGGTGAAGTAGTAGGTAGTCTCGACGAGCTTTGTTCGTCCTTCTCGATTTGCGACTGTGGCTCCGACAGCGCGCTCTGTAAATTTATAAGGTCAGGCCGGGGCTGATTAACGTTCGTTATCTTCAATTTGTTGATAGACGGCGGCGGGACGTAAACAAACCGTAACGCAAAGCAAACGCGCCACGAACCGGATTATCTTTGCAGAACGAACGAATGTGACATAACTCTCCCTCCTCGTCCTCGTAGAAACAACAATCGACACGATCGAGTTTATTCAAAGTTTATTGCTTCGATCGATTGCTATCGAAATACATGTTTCTAAAATTAGAACACTTCTCATTGCGCTTTGTCAATTAAGGTGTAATTTATGATTGAATTTCTACACAAAAAGCAAACATGAAATGAGAGATAAGAATTCAATTAAATACATCGATGTCTCAGATTAGTTAGATGGTTCGCAGTTATTATTTATTTAAATTTTTTTAAATTTAATATATAATTTTTATTGGCAATGCCGTTTTCGTTTCTTCTCTTCCTATTCTAACAAATAATTTTCTGTCTGTTGTTTGAATCGTCATTCAGGGCTATTCTGTAGCATTGATATGCACATCAATATTGATATGGGGTGGTATGAATAAAAACGAAGTAAATGCTACTGCTTCAAGCATTAGCATCTTCTACGTAGTATTTACTAACTTCCGGAAGAACTTACTTCGTTTTATAAAGAAGATACTTCATAGCGAAGTAAGTACTTCACCAGGTGTAATAGATGCTTCTGCGGTGTAGTATTTTCTCCGATGTGTAGCATTCTCTCCCACTTCCTTTTTAAAACACGTCAAAATTATATCAAAGTTTTGTGATTTCCTTAAACATTATAAAAGTTCTCGTTTAATATGCCATCTGTGCAAGTACCTTCTTCAAGTAATAAAAGGCAGAAGATTTCGATTGTTTGGAAATATTTTAAACGTTCTAGTGATCATAAATTGGCCAAATGTGTAACAGGTGGTAAAGAATATAAAACCAGCGGTAATACAAGTAATTTGACAGATCATTTGAAGAGATTCCATCCAATCAATAGTGGTGATAATGAGGAAGTTTCTCTTACTTCTTCCAGTTCTTCTAGTAGTGCCTTAACCTCAGCAAGGTCTAGTAGCAGGTCAATAAGTCCTTTTTTCAAGAGATCTATGGAGTACGAGAGTACATCAAAAAGAAAAAAAGATTTGGATCGTGCTCTTACAATGATGATTGCAAAAGACTTCCAACGATTCAATATTGTGAATGATTTTGGATTCAGAAGATTTGTCCATATTCTTGACCCTCGTTATGTCATCCCAAGTAAATTTACCATTCGAGAAACGTTGATGAAAAATATTTATAAGTAAATTAATAAATAAATAAATAAATAAATAAATAAATAAATTAATAAAAGTAAAAAAATATTTACAAGTAAACTCAAAACAATAGGCGAGTTTTCGCGATAGTAAAGTTGTAACTTTGTTATAACTTTGACAGCAAAAAGTCGTTTTCGCGGATAAAGTTTTAACTTTAACCGGAAGTGCCGCCATGTTCACTTTCAGTCAAGTTATAACGTTGGTCAAGAGCAAAGTTAAAGACGTCATAGAACTGTCACTGCTTAAATTTGGTTAGATGTGATCTTATTCCACAACAAATCAGAAGTCACGATTTCATGAATTTATACTATAGGTCTATAGGTTACAAAGCACTCCACTCACACTTTTTGATATTCAGAAAAGCTTTAATTTTCACTTTAATGATTTCATTTGAACTGACAACTTTCAAGTAAGAACGATTTTCGTTTTCGCGATAACTTAAAGTTGGAACTATAGAGATGTCACTTAAGTTACTTTTAGTTATAACTTCGCGTTTTAACTTTGTACCGCGAAAACTCGACTCTTGTTGGCTGATATCAAATATGTAGCAGTGACATGTGATACTTGGACGTCACTGCTACAGAATCATACTTGGCAGCAGCTTGCCATTTCATCTTGGATTTTACCTTAAAGTCTGTTGTCTTAACAGTGAAACATTTGCAAACAAATCACACTTGCAAAATATTGCTGATGCACTACAGGAAAATTTTGATGAATGGGGTATTGCCAATAAAATTAGTTGTATTGCTACTGACTATGCAGCTAACATGATCAAAACATGTGAAATCTTGAAGAAGCGTCATCTCCCATGTTTTGCGCACACACTAAATTTAGCAGTACAAGACAACCCTAATAGTGATGGGGTTCAGGGTGTTTAACTAAATGCAAAGAAATCGTTCGATTTTTTAAAAGCAGTACATCAGCAGCAGTTGCATTCAAAGAAGAACAAAGACATATTGCAGGACAGGAAAAGGAGCCATTGAAATTGGTTCAAGAAGTATCTACACGATGGAACAGTTCTTTGCACATGATACAAAGAATTATCCAAATCAGTGATGCCATCAACATGACATTATTGAAAATGAGAAAAGCTCCTTCTTCTTTGACTCTAGATGAAGTAGCTATTCTTAGAGATTTTGAACAATCATTGAGTTGCTTTGAAGAGGCAACAAAAAAAGTATCAGGCTCTACTTATGTTACCATATCATTAATAATTCCACTAACAGTTGGTATTTTTACTACTTTGCATGATACTTTACAAACTGTAACCACAGTGGAAGGCAGAAAGTTTTGCGAAGGTCTAATAGAATCCACCAGACAGAGATTATTTCCATATGAGCTTCGATCGGTGAGTAGAATATCTACTACTCTTCTCGATCCATGGTTCAAGAAAGAAGGTTTCAGGAACCCAGAGAATGCAAACCAAGCTGCAAATCTTTTAGAAAAAGAAATGGTTCAAAACTCTTACATGGACAATACTGCTGAGAATACAAACAACAAAGATGAGGCAAACTCTTTACAAAAAAAAATCTCTGCTTTCATTCATCACTCGAAGAATTGAAGATAAAACCAAAAGTATAACTGCAGATATGATTATTCGAAAGAGGCAATACCTAGAAAGGCAAAATGCAGCTGAAGAAACAGATCCCTTACTATTTTGGAAGGTATAGAACATAATAATAGGCTGCTATTTATATTGTATATTTACTGTATATTTATTTATTTTTTTAGGTGAATGGAACAGAACTGCAGCCCATCCCTGAGTTAAGTCTTAAGTACCTATGTATTCCTGCATCTTCAACGAAATCCGAGAGAGACTTTAGTTCGACAGGACTAATTATCACTGATAGGAGGTCTCGACTTAAACCCAAAAATGTAAATATGACTCTATTTTTAAATAAAAATCACTGGTTGTTAAATTAAACAATAAAGTTGATGTATCCCATTATTTTCTTAATGTAAATCCTCCTTTTAAATTATAACCGATACAAAAAATTTAAAAATTTGTTGGAAGGGTTTTTAGTTAGATTCCACACATGCTGACAAATTTGCACTAGCGTTTTTTATATATAGAGTAAACAATAAATATATTTTTTTAATGGAACACTATTAAAAAAAGATATGTATTTTTGTTTACCCTGTATATATACAAAACACTAGTGCAAAACTGTTAGCATGATTGGAATCTACATGGAAATGTACGAGGAAATGGCACAAGAAGACATGCAGTGAAAAATATATTTTTCACTTCTGAAGAAGCTGTCGAACGACGGCGAAACGTTAAGTGTTAGTGCGCATATTCAGTTTCAAAGAATTTGTGATACAATTTTCATCGGACAAGAACCTACTTTAATGAAAATTTAAAAAATTATAGATATTAAAAAAAACGGGAAATAAGAAAATCAAACTGAATGAGTGGCAACAAAATTTTAGAAACGGTAGTCTGATGAACTCCTAAATCAATGCCAGCTTCCAGTTGCATTCCAGGGTCACCTTAATTAAAAAAACATCTTTAACTTGCTGTTTTTTTTTCAAATCTCTTACATCTTCCTTACCTAAACTCCGTAAAAAAATCTCCATTCGTTTAATATGTGAAAGAGCGCCACCCCTAGTTTCATTGATTGGCTGCAGAAATTCGTTAGTCAACTAAACTACGTTATCTCTGTTAAACCTATAAAAATAACGAGTTCTGGCAATTGTATAAATAGATGTTTGGTAATTCTTTTATACATTTATGCTTACCTAAATATTTTATGATATAGCACATCATTTTTATTATTTCGTCTATTGTAATAAAATTTTCTATTACGCATTTGTGCCATTTTTCGCAAATGTTAAGAATGGAAGTACGCAAGGTGAAGCTGCGATGAGAGCAGCTTCGCTAACATGAAGTAAATACTACAGTTTTATGTTAAAACTGAAGCATTTAGTAGCCGAAGCAAATACTTCAGAGCGAAGTAAGTACTTCGATAGTTTCCACGTGAATGCTACTTATTGAAGCATCTTCCGGAAAATAAGAAGTACTTACTTCACAACGTAGTATCTACTCCAAAACTGAAGTAAATACTACGAAGAAGATATTTCAAAGTGTAGCAGTAGTATTTACTTCGTTTTTATTCATACCACCCAGTGTCTTCAATAATTGAAGAGAACTTGATACGATTTCATAACAATTCAAGTCGATTGCCGACCGCCTTTATGGCGGCAATTGCAATTTATTTATAACGAAAAATTAAAAATGAGTGGGAAAATTTTCCTTGTAGTGACGTTTTACAAAAATTAATTTTCTTCCATAAATTTGTTGATTTCTCTGTTTGCAAAATTTTTAATTTAGACGCTTTCCTAAAATATTAATTTTCAGTTATATACCTAGGTTCTTTCTTGTTTAAAAAATTACTTTTAGAGATTCAGGAGATACAACGATACAAGAATTAATTTTCGATACGTTTTTCTTGCTTAAAAAAATTTATTTATAGACTTTACAAAAATTTACTTACATTAGTACATTTGTATTTTCTTGCTTAATAAATATATTTTACAAAAAGAAACAATTACCTCAGTGACAGCCGTTCCAATACTAGACAGCAGTTGTACGTCTTCAATAATTGATATGGCTCTTCAATAAATTGATATGCTCAGCAAGTGAGTTGTTGCTTACAGAATACCGATTTTGCAAGGTTACTTGTTACACAGCATATCAAGTCCATATCAATTGATATGAAAGTTACAGAATAGACCCAATTATCTCGAAAAGTTTCAAAAGTTCTTTTGCAACTTTTGAAACTTTGAATATTTGAAAATAAAAAAAAAAAATTGTTTATGTATATTTTATTTAAAAAGCCTCTCATGTTCGTCCTGGCCTTATCTCTTCCCATATAAATTTGGTTAAGTATAAGCAAAACGTTTATTAATTAAATTTTTCATTCCCCCACCCATTTTTTGTGGCTTTGACGCCCTACGTATTCGATTAGTATATTCCAAGAAGGCCAATCTAGTCAACAATCGAACACAAATGGCTTTTACTTTTAGACTTATGTAGGTATTCTGTGAAACTGGGGCTTAACATCAAGGTCAAAACTCCTGCAAATTTGGGGTAAAAACGACCGGTATTTCGTGTCAATCTTGAAACAACTAGGAAGTCCAAATTGGGCCTTCGTTTTTGCCATCTTACATCCTCGGAAATTTCTCAAAGTTTCACGATGGCCTTGCTTTGACTTGGGACTCTCCCTTCGTATTCGATTATGCAGTCCAAGAAGGCCATTCGTTAATTACAGGCCAAATGGACTGGGTTTTTAAGAATGCTACGTCAGTTGAGAAGCACTGCTTTGTATTGAAGTATTTTCTTGCTTCAAATATGTCTAAGTCCATTTTCATTCTAAAACATAATTGGATCGACATTGTTTTATTTTTTTGCAGTCGAGTCTAATTATGTAAGTCCAATTTTCTTCCTAGTACAAAATTGGACGTAGTCAAGCACATTCTGGCATGAACGCATTGTTTTAAATAAGCCTGTTAAGTCCAATTTTCTCCTAAAACGGAATTGGACTTAGCGAAACACATTTTGTGCTTTAATTTTTTTGCTGTGAAGTCAATTTTCTACTACATTCTAGCACGGACGAACTGACTTCTGATTTAAATAAGTCTGTCAAGTCCAGTTTTCCTCTAAAACAGAATTGGACTTCGTCAAGTACATTCCGGCATGAACGTACTGTTAAGTAAATCTGTTAAGTCCAATTTTCTTTTAACACAGAATTGGACTTAGCCAAGCACGGATCGATGTTTTTTTTTTCTCAAGGCAATTATGTAAGTCCAGTTTCTCGTAAAACAAAATTGGACTTAGCCAAACACATTCAGACGCGGATAAACTGATTTTGCTTTAAATGTACGTCCAAATTACCTTCTAAAACAGAATTGGACTCACCTACCCAAGCGCGTTCTGTCAAGTACATACGCACTGACATTTTTTGCTTTAAGTAAATTTATTAATAAGTCCGATTTTCTTTTAAAACATAGTTGGACTTAGCCAAGCACGGAAATTCTATGCATGAGTCATCAGCCCACAACTCGTACGCTCGATAATTCATGAACTATAAAGGCACCTAAAACCGTGCTTCACTTATAACTAATAGCGTTTTCGATTGATCGCACTAGCCTGCACTCAGAGTATCTTCATCTCACGTTATTACATGAGGTTAAAAGAAGATGCAAATACAATGAGTGCGACCGGTGCAGGTGATTCGAAAACGCTATAAAATGCAAGAAAAATGACACGTAGGGATCTTTTCCAGCGAGAAGACTTGCTATATTCATTTAACTATAATTATCTACACAGTAGCTATAGTTAGTTTGGTGATGTGTAATGTAATAACTGACTAGAGTTAACTAAACACTCTCATCAGGCGACTTGGTAATAAATCGCTTTATTCCCGACGAGAGTCTCTTTATCCTCTCTTTAGTTTTACTCGTAATATGCCCTCTTAACTTATGAGTAAACCAATATACGTATATTGATTAATTCATTAAACAAAATGTGTCTAGATTTTCACAGTTTATTACTTAACACATAACAATTGTTTCAGTACACAGTACCTTCGCCAGATGTGAGCTTAAACTAACTAACTAGAGCTGGGTCGTTCATGAACGAATCGATCCTTTGTAACGACTCCTCGTACGGAATCGTAGGAATCGATTCACCTATTTCGTTCCAATTCGTTCCTAAAGGAATCGCATCGCAGGAACGTAGCAACTTGTCGGGTTCTCAAGAATGGTAGGATTGGAACCATAATTGGAACTAGAAACGAGAATACTTCATTCTCATCATGTTATTAAGGCACGATGTTGCACACCATTCGTTTAAATTCTATTATCACAAGCAAAATTCGACCATATTGACTTAATAAGTTTTATGATTGGACGTTTTTAGTGTTAAATAAATTCGTAAATATAAGTACAAACTATTGAAAAAGAATTATACATAAATAACATGGAAACTTTTAACAAACGTAAATAGCAATTAAATTATATTTTAAAATTATCGAAACAATTTAGTTTCGAAAAATTTCATCTTTTTGTTCGAGTTCGATTCACTGCGTACTTTTGTGGTCAAACCAAAGGAACGAGAACGAATCGATTCATACTGCGGAATTGAATCGAAGGACTCGATTCACAAAAAGGAATCGGATTGCCCAGCTCTATAACTAACGTAAATGTAAAACAACATGTCTATATGGACTACCTGCTTCGAAAATAACCGACTAAATTCTGTGAAACGTGTGAATGAGAAAAAACAGATGTTTACTAGTAGAATAAATTTAATAAGGGTGAACTATTTGTTTCCGTTTGATCATTTAGCAAAAAGTTAGAATTTTTAAGTTTATTGATTTCCAATGATTCGAGCAAATTTAATCTTTTACCTTTATTTTCTATGTGCATTATTTTGAATTCAAAATTAGAGTGGTGGTTATTGTCTATTAAATGGTTTGCAAGAGTCGAGTCTATTTTATTGTTAATGAATGAATTTCTGCGTTCAGTTATACGCTTTTTAAATTATTTTCCTGTTTGACCTATATATACCTTTGGGCACGTATTGCAGAATAACTTATATACTCCTGATTTATTACTGGTTGCCACTTTGTCTTTATTATTTTTGATATATCTTGATATAGTATTGTTAGTCTTGAACGCTACTTGAATGTTTTGTTTCTTTAGAAATTTGTTAATTTTAAGTGTAGGCTGTCCAATATATGTGATAGTTTTAAATTTATTAGAAATGTTGCATTTTATAATAATAATAATTTTTTTTGTAAATTTTTTTTTTTTAATTTAATAATAATTTTATTTTTCCCAATTCTTCACAACTTATTACAACAAAATACTACAAATTAAACTACATTCTATAAATTACAACAATTAAATTACATTCTATAAAGAAAAAAAAAACCAAAGAAACAGAACTAAAAAATTCGTACATGATCAAAGAAATGCAAAAAAGAAAGAGTGAAATGAAGTTAGTTGCAGTAAGAAAGGATAGACAACAGAAAAGCCACTAAGTCGAAAGACTTGTCAGTGGCAGTGAGTTCAGAATTAAAGCGCCCGTGAAAAGAACACAAGAAAGCCAGAGGAATAATAATAATAATAATATTTATTGTCCATTTGACCAAATGCATGGTATTGGATTCGTCATACATATGTAAGAAAGTAATATAAAGACAAAGACAACACAAAATAAAACAAATGTATATGTGAACACATTAAAGTAAAAACAAAGGGCGCTTGTCTAATAATAATTAATATAACTGAGCATACTCGCGCGTAATATCATGAGACACTGAAAGTTGTTTGCTATCACAGGCAGTGTTGTAACAGATACATTTTTCAAAGTATCTAGATTCAGATACAGATACTTACCCTAATTTGTAACTCGTTACAGTTACATATACTTCTTTTTTAAAAGTAAATAGATCCAGATACAGATGTAGTATAAATGTATCTAGATACCTTTCAGATACTTTTAGATACATACATAAATGTGTTACATAACAATAAAAATAATAATTTCAATAAAAAAAACTGACAAAGCAACAAAGTTTGAAAGTGATAAATGTCAAACAATTATTGTTTTATGACATTAACAAAATTACACTGGAGAGTAGTATATACATCAAATCAAACGTCAGACAAGTTCATAAGTTCAAAGTAGATTACGTTGCACATATTCTTCAACTAAATATGGCCCCAAAGTTTAATAGTAGTCAATGTAATACCTATGTATTTCCGTGCGAAAACTTCTACTGCTGCTGCTGGTTAAGCTATGTTTACTTACTCAGTTAAGCAGATAGCGTTTGCGGCTCTCGTACAGTATTTGTGATTGGCTCATTCAAAATCATTCCAAATTATAGCCAATCACAAATGCTGCACGAGAACCGTAAAACACTATCCGCTTAGCTGAGTAGGTAGGTAGCTTTACTGATTTATCCGTTGTGGAAGTTTATTATAAAAAGATATTGCACAATGTAAAGATTTTTCCATTAACGTTTAGCCTGTGTATTGGAAAACTGTACTTTTAGTTTCTTGTAACATAATGTAAGATGGGATTTTAATTTTTATTTAAAAAATGTATCTGTGTATCTAAATGCTCAGATACATACATAAATGTAACGAAATACATTTACAGATACCAAGTACTACAATGTAACTAGTTACAGATACAGATACACTGAAAGTATCTAGATGCTTTATCTAAATACTCGTAACTAGATATGTTACAACACTGATCACAGGAACTAGTAAATTAATAATACATAAATAATTACAACAGTGAAGTATCTTCCAGAAATTCAGTTAACGAATAATAGCACTTTTGCGTCAATAGCAGCTTTAATTTAATTTTAAATTGTTTGTCATTCAAAAGCTTGTAATTTTGGGGAATTTCATTGTAACATAGAATGGCCAAGTATTTCGGTGACTTTTTATACAAGGATAATTTATGACGGGGAATTTCTAACAAAAAGCCATTTCGTGTGGCATAGCTATGAAAAGAATTCAATTTTACCCATCGAGCTTCATTTTCCCTAGCGTAACTAAGTAATTGGAAGATAAAAATTCCAATAACAGTAATAATTTGTTTTGTACTAAAAATATTACGACAACTTGTCCTGGAGCATGCACCTTCCATAACCCGTAATGCCCTTTTCTGTAGTAAAAAAATACGTTCTATTTCACTCCCTGATCCCCATATTATTGTGCCATAGGAAATTAATGAGTGAAAATTAGAATAATAGTACATTTTTAAAACATCCCAACGCACTGATCTTTTTAGCTGCTTAAGTGTATAACAAACTGAGGCTAATTTGTTGCATAATATATTAATGTGATATGACCACTTACATTTGTTGTCAATAAAAATACCCGGAAACTTTGTGTAATCACCTTGTTTAATATTGCCTCCGTTAGATTTTATTAATACACTGTAGTTAGGTTCTTTAGATGCTGTAAAGTTTATGTACAACGATTTGTTAGAATTCAGAATTAAGCCATTTGATGAATAATATTTATCAGTTAAACTTATATTTTGATTTGCAGCTTGAATAGCCTCATGGTTATTAGTTATAAAAAGCACAGCGTTATTTAAAGGAAAATCATTCGTGTATAATAAATACAGAATCGGTCCAAGAACAGATCCTTGCGGTATACCATAGTTTAATTCTAGCTCTTCTGATGTAATATTATTGATTTTGACACAATGCTTTCTATTAGTCAAGTAGCTGTTAAACCAGTCCAAAGAATGGCCCCTAATTCCATAGGCGTATAGTTTGCTTAGTAATATGCTATGATTAACGAGATCGAATGCCTTACTAAGGCCCAAAAATATACCCAAACAAGTCTCGCCTTGATCCACGTTCAAATATAATTCGTCAACAAATTTCAAAATAGCAGCGAGGGTAGAGCGACCTTTACGAAAGCCGAATTGATTATTATTAAGTATTTTATGTTTGTCTAGAAAATGTAATAATTTAATGCTGACGATTTTTTCAAGAACTTTAGAGAATGTACTTAGAAGAGAAATAGGTCTGTAATTTTCTATTTGTATTTTTGGGCCGCTTTTATGTATGGGTTTGATTTGGGTTATTTTTAGTTTCGCGGGAAATATTCCTTGACTAAGTGAATTGTTTATTATTGCTGTAAGTGGTGTTATGATTTCGTGTATGCATTGCTTTAATAAAAATGGACTTATTTCATCATAACCAGTACTTAGACTTGATTTTAGTGAAGATATAACATTCAATACATCAGATTCAGTAATAGGACTAAAAAAGAAAGTGTGTTGATTATTGGGTATATTGAAAATTTCCTCATTTATTCTGTTGGGTTTTTCTAAATTCTCTGCTATACTATTAAAATACTTATTGAAATGGTCAGATATTAATTTTGGATCTTTGATTACTTGATCATTAATTTCCAGGTGTATATCATTTTTTGTGGTTAATTTTTCTTGTGTTTTAATTATGTTCCAAGCTGTTTTAGATTTATGGTTTGAAGATGACATTAATGAACTGTAATATAGTTGGCTTTATTAGATGGCTTTATATAGTCTCAAATGAGTTTTAATTAAATCATTATTATTAATTAAACTTAAGGTATACAAATCTTTCAGCGTTTTAGAAGATGTCTTTATCCCTTTAGTTATCCATTTACATGATTTATTATTTTTACTATTTGTATATCTGAGAGGGAAAGCTTTATAGAAACTATTCATTATTACCTCCATAAACTTGTCATATTGCATATTTACCGGCTTACAGTTTATTATTTCACTCCAATCTATTTCTTTCAATAAGTCTTTGAAATTTACTATATTGAGTTCACTTTTTACTTGACGAAAAGGAATCTTGAATGGTACACAATTAGATCTTTGTTGGCAAGAGAATATGGATAAGATTTGTGCACTGTGATCAGAAATGCCATTGTGAATAACCGAGCTTTCAATTAATTCAGTCGGATAAGATACACAAATATTGTCAATGCAATTATTCCCGCGAATAGCTGTCAGGATAGTTGGTGTTAAGTTATATGAATTTAATAGATCTTTGAGTTTGTGTAAATTATTGGATTCGAGTAAAAAATTAACGTTAAAATCACCACAAAGTATTGTATAGGAGTTTTTAATATTGCTAGTAGCTTTGTTCCTACACAGTTCTAAATCAGTTCGGAACTGTACTGCTCATGCGCTCTTACTAAAGATGCTGTGTATTTAGCAAGAGCGCATGAGCAGTACAGTTCCGAACTGACTTAGAACTGTGTAGGAACAAAGCTAGTAATTTCTAAAGCTGAATTTAATTTATTTAAGAATATCTCAAAGTTTCCGTTACCACTTCTGTAGACAGTTAAGATAATAAATTTGGCATTATGTATCGAAAATATGGTAGCAACACATTCAAAATGAAGCTCGACCGATAATTCTTTAATTGAATCGATATTATTGTTTGCTAAGTGACTTGTATGCGTTGTTCTACTGTAATGATTGATCACACGATAACCTTCTAATTGGGTAGACATTCGAAATATACGTATGTTGGTGTTTCTGCGCGATTTTAACGCCTGGAAAATTTTCCGAAAGGATTTGTTTACGCTCCCCTTGAACAAAGAACAGGTGATTCGGTCGATGAAGTTAATTTGAAACGTGCAACGGATTCGCGTTTTAGCTCCGATCATAAAATTAACCATTTCGCTTTCATCGATGGCACGTATCACATGTTTACACAAAGAAAACTCCAGCTCGTTATTTTCCTTCTCATTTAACAATACGTTATAACACGCTACGTTAAAATTGACTTAAATTTTATTTATTTTTTTTAAATTTTATGTTGTAGTTGTAAGGACACCCACATCCCCTGCATACGTACACTAAAAAAAAAAAATTGAGATTCTCCGCACAATAAGGTTGCGAGTATCAATTTAGTTGGACGCCATTGAGCAAACATTTTTTAAATAACTTCTGTTATGCAATCGGACACGATCCTTAACATCGATTTGATAACATTTACACAATCGTCTCGACCGAATTTTCTGCACATTAAAATGTCAAACACCGAGCGCGTTAATTGCTTGTTTTCAATCCGAATTGTTATCGCCGTTTAGTAGCCGTTGGACTTTCTAATTAGCGTCCCCATTTGTGAGAACAAATTCGCAAATAAATAGTCCACACACGTTTCGTTGGCATCCAACGACGTCCGTTATTTATTTTATTTATTCGTTTCTCTTCGAACAGTTTTGAATTCCCCTCGAATTTGTTAAAGCTTGACCAATTTTTTATAATCATGGTAGAGACAATGTGTATTGTTATTTGTAAAAAAAACGCGCAATCCCAGAATAGAAAGAGAAGTATTAAAAAATAACAGTATACCTGCGGGTTAAAACTGAACGGGTGAACGCTCGATTACTTGACGAGTGACTAATCGCTGACGATGCGTTTTTCCACAGACGTTGTAAAAATTCCAACGTTGCAAGAAAACTTACTATCTCTAAAATTTCATGTTATTTTGTCATACAAGAAAGGGTTCATTATATGAATTAATTATCACCCAAATTTTCCGTTAGTTACATCTCCTTTTTTGTATGAAGTTGCGAAACATCCTGTATAAATTTTGACTTCAGATTTTTCTTGGATTCACTTTCAATTGTAATTTTTTTACAAACGTCAAATAATTGCAAAAGGAAAAGAAGCAAAGATTTTAAAAAAATAAATAAAAAGGAAGAATCATCAATCAAAGCGACAAAAAGAAGAAATTAAAAAAATCGTTATTAAACAAAACATTAAATTGTATAAAATTATTCGCAAAACAAAATAAAAGTGTTAAGAATAGGTTAGATGCTAAAGACGACCGAGCAAATCAACATGAAGCTATTGCAAACTCCATCAACATTTAAAAGCAGTCACATCTAAAATAAAAAATTCGCCAAATTTACACAGACACAAATGCGATAAGTAAACATAACATCGTTATATTAGGCGACAGTCAAATTCGAGGCTTATCTGACATAATTCGATCTCAGAAGGACATGGAAAAATACAATGTAATTGGAATTTGTAAACCAAACGCCACACTGGAAAATATATTGGAAAACAACGATAGATTGTTAGACAACATGAATTCAGAAAACGTTTCGATCATCGTGGGAGGAATCAACAATGCACTCACTACGTGGGAATAAATACATTAGAAAAAATCAAGACTCTCTCTACTGAAACGGTCGCGGAATTTGTTTTCAAACAAAATCGGTTATTGCCTGTTAATTTTGAATAACAAACAGATACTCAGGTTTGACAGATAATTAAAATGAAAAAAAGAAAAAGGCGTGGTAACTAGAAAGCAACTGACGTTTATACTCGCCGCGAGATTAAAAAAAAGAAACTCTTCATAAAGAATGCTTTTCAGAAACTTAACTGCCGACATTTGACTATGACAAGTTTGACAGTTAATAGAAATATATGAAAAGTAAATTAGTAAAACAATTGATGATTGTGTTCATCTCCAGATTACAAAAGAATTTAAAAAATGATTATGCTGTTTTATCAACATTTCGCTGTAAAAAGTTTGACAGATAATTTAAAAAAAAACAGGAAATGTAAATGTACGGTAATTAAGGTGACTGATATTTGTGCTCGCTCTCAATTTAACAAAAGAAAAAAAATTAAACTCATAAAGGATACCTTCCAGACACTTGACTATTTTTTTTGTCGACATTTGTCAGTTAAAGTTTGACAGTTAATAAATATGAAAAGTATATTAATAGAACAACTGATGTTTGTGGACACCTCCAGGTTACAGAAAAATCATAAAATTGTTTGCTGCTTTATCGATATTTCACTTTGACAAGTTTGACATATAATTTAAAAAAAAACATGAAATATACCAATGTACGATAACTATGAAGACGACTGATATTGGCGTTTACTTCCAGTAAAAAAAAATAAAACTCTTATAAAAGATGCCTTTAATGCCATTTGTTTTTTTTTGTCGACATTTGGCTATAGCAAGTTTGACAGTTATCAAAAAAAAAATACGAAAAGTAATTTAGGAAAACAACTAACTGTGCTCATCACCAGATTAGAAGAATGCTCTCAAAAAATTGATTGCTGCTTTACCGATATTTCACTTTGACAGGTTTGACAGCTAATTTAAAAAAAAAAACCTGAAAAATAAGGTAAACTAAGAAGACAACTCACTTCCAGTTTAAAAAGAAAAAGAAAAAGAAAAAATACACTCATGAACCATGCTTTTCAGACACGATTGTTTTTTCATCAACATTTTGCTTTGATAAGTTTGACAGTTAACAAAAAATATATATAAACGCTATGAAAGTTACGAAAACGATAATATTTGTACTCACTTTCATATTAGAAAAAAAAAAACTTGTACATACAAAACATTGAAAGTTTTGATTCTCAGTAAAATTACCGCCGGATTCTCCAAGGCGCCGCGCCGCACTGTCCCTTTTCAAGAGACTATCAACCACCAAGCGAGTCCGAAAAACTTGTAACGTTAGCCCTGCAAATAACACTTCGGATTTCTGGCATCATAAACCTGTCATAGAGTAACCTTTTAACTTTGTGTTTTCGGATTTGTATGGCGCGGGTTGCACTCAATTGTAGATACATGTCAGTTATAGGAAAGAGATCAAATTACGTTGCAAGTGAAGTAACAGGCGCCAGTTGTATTAAAAGTTGTATTAAAATGTCAAGTGGCCACTTGTAATGAAGAGAGGGCCAGAGCAGTTGCAGATTGCGAGAGACCACCGCGACGCTGTATGACAAGTTAATTGGGGTTGAATAGGCGTGATTTGGAGCTAGAAGCGGCGATTATCATTGGCCGGTGGTTTCAAAAAATTATCTTGCGAAGTCCGAAGGGGGTGGTTAATTTTTACTTGGAAAGGGCGGAGCGCGAAAAACAGGGAGACAGAATTCGATCTCTCGAGCGAACGGTCGAATTCCTTTTAGTTTTGACTTAGCGAGTTTTTTTTTTTAGTGCACACCCTGTAGTGTGTGAACCGAACTGTGGTCTTTGCCGAGAGATTTGCAGGTTAATTAGAAGCGATTTGCCGAGAGACTGAAAGGCCATAACCACATATAGTAGAGTGGGTCCATAGCGCAATAAATTAGTTAGATAGGTTTAGCCGACGAAAAAACGACGAAGAGGGATTTGAAAAAAAGGTGAACATAGTACCACCCCTTAAGGCGATTTGACGTAGCGAGAAAAGATCCTACCCATTCGACCTCAATTAATTAGTTTAGCTAGCGATAGGGTTTCCCATCACCTCCGAAAGGAGTCCCTGAAAAACTGGCGATTGCTATTGATTGTCTTGCGAATTGATCGCCGAGGGCGGCATTTTTCACATACTTCCCCAGAACGTCTGATTAATTAATTAATTAATTCCTCCCGTTAATTAAGTACACTGTAGACCCATTGTGTCACACTGTGCGTTGGTTGATTGAGCAGAACGAGTCTTAGAGTACGATCTGAAGTAGCAAACACTAGTACCAAGAACAATCTAAGTTGAACTTAAATTAATCGTTAATTTAATCGAGGAGCTGTGTGATTTGAAGGCAGTTAGGTCGCTCCGATATTCGAAAGTGAAATCAGTTAAGCGAATTCTACTGTACGTAATGTACGATAACGGTAATTTTTGTTTTTTTGTATTGATTTTACGCTTATTATATCAGATCCCACAGTGGCTGGTACAAGGAGTTTTTACCTTTTTTTTGCAATAAATAATTAATTAAATCTAACTTCCTTATTTTTATTTAAACGTATTTAAGTTGCTTTGATCTCTCAAGTATCCACCGACGCACCAAAAGAATTGAGTTACGACAACGTAAGTCCAGATTCGCAGTGACGATGACGAGCCATATTAGAAATATTATTATTTTATTGCGGATTCTCCGCAAGGGCCACATCAAAACGTAACAATCAATCAGTATGATGCTGAAATATTCCAGGAAAGTATCAATTGAAAAAATCTTGTGTGAATATAAGCTGCACAAATGGTATAGATATATCCTGCGCTTGTAATCTTAGTAAAATTCAATGACCAAATGAAAACAGTAACATCATACGTGACCTACTAAAATATCAACAAAAAATATGTCGATGACGTCATAACTTTTGCACGTATCGCTTTGAATATTTAAGTTCAAAGTCAAAACGTGTAAAATGTAAAACAAAAATTGACCTGTTTTTGGACTTTTGTTAAAAGTTTTTTATCGAATTTGTTCCTTACTTTCTTTCCACACTGTATAAACGCTTTCGACTCGCACATTCTAGAACCGCAGTTATTTTTACGTGTAATCAAATGCGTACAAATTAAAAAAAAAATAATATCTTAAAATAATTTTAACGTAAAATCAAAATTGCAAGTCGATGGCAAATTTATAATAATTTATTTTATGGGAAATACTTTTCTTATTCTACCTAACCTAACGGCCACACTTTCATTACTAAATTCATTTACTTGCATTTACGTGTTCGGAGAACGTAAAAGAAACTATTGTTTACATAAGCAAACGCTGTGCAAATACGGCAAACGTTTTAAAACAACTTTCCCGATTACTCAAACCCGACGAAAAAAATTTAAAAAAAAATTAGCAGCACGCCACACGCTCACAAAAAAAAAATAAGCACGTGCTTATTAAATTATCTGCCGGGAAAAATATTTGCAGCTCTGCAAATTGATCGGCGGGCGCTAATCGCAAAATTATATTTAAAATTAGCGACAGTTACTACTTCTCGATAACTATGACGTGGGGGTATTAAAAAAATTATTTTTATACCTTGAGTTAACAATCTCCTTTTCGTTATCGAAACGAGAAAATAATCACAATTCCAAATGCACTATTTAGCGAGCGCGTACGACTATAACGTCACGTAACAAGCATAGAGCTTTGGACTTAACTAAGCTCCCCCATTCAACACTTGCATCTCTTATAGCTGCTGGTTTGGTGTACGTGAACAAACTCATGCGTTCCTTTCTGCCCGTCATGGAAGACGTCGAAGGCCTATGTATATTTTCCTATACCTCCTATAGATAGGTGCAGGGATATAAGGCACGCGTTATCTTGATGCTAGACATACATAAATCGATGATTGTTTTATCAATTAATTATCGATTGTAGGTGACGATAAAATTCGCTCGTGTTTATAAACAAATTATTGGTTTGATCGCGATTGCTTAAGTAATTAGAGAGAAAGATAAAGTGAGCCGTGCACGGTTTTAAACCCGATGACGACGATGGCCTACTTTTTTGTGATACGCCGGAGTAGACACGTTGATTCGTACAATTACCTACGTACCTACTAGCAAAAAAAAATACGAATACGAGTCTTGATTAAAACGACATTTACGGTGGCATTCTTCAATAAACACATGGCGGAGACTGGCAAAGAATTAATTACTTTCCAATTACAAATTGGAAATTGGAAATTGGTAAAAATACCGATGAGAAGTTAGTAACAAACCTCCAGCAACAAAATTTCAAAATTTAAATTATCACAGAACTATAATTTTAACAGGACTGTGAAGATCATTAACTGTAGTTTGTTCCTGATGTATCACAATTGAGAAAAAAAAATCCAAATTATTGGCAGTAATTACCGGCCGGTACCTAATTATATAAATAACTTTTTAAAGAAACTATTTACGATGGAAACTCGCATGTAATCGGAGAGCAAATGATCAAATATATCGAAAGATGCCACCAGTAAGTTTAGGCCGATCGATTTTATTGATTACTGATCGATTGAAAATAGTTAATGTCACGCACTTAAAATACGCGAAATACAATAGCACGTAACTTTTTGTACAAATGTTGCACAAACGAAATTCTGGCAAAATACGAAAGAGAACATTCAAATCTATCGATTTATGGTACTTCCGAGTTTCGGCCGATCTATTTTATTGACTAATTATCGATTGAAAACGGGCGCGCCCACAGATATTCAAGACAGCGTCAACTATAAATGCACGTAACTTTTTATGCAAATGTTGGACAAACGAATTTCTTGCAAAATATGAAAGAGAATATTCAAATCTATCGATTTGTGGCACTTCAGACTTTTGGCCGATCGATTTTATTTATTAATCATCGATTAAAAACGGGCGCTCCGACACTTCAGATATTTAAGACAGCGTCAGCTATAAATGCACATAACTTTTTGTACAAATGTTGCACAAACGAATTTCTTGCAAAATACAAAAGAGAACATTCAAATCTATCGATTTGTGCTGTTTCTGAGTTTTGGCCAATCGATATTATTGACTAATTATCGATGGAAAACGGACGCTCTGCCACTTCAGATATTCAAGACGGCTTCCACTATAAATGCACATAACTTTTCATGCAAAAGTTGCACAAACGAATTTCTTGCAAAATATGAAAGACAGCATTCAAATCTATCGACTTATGTTATTTCTGAGTTATGGCCGATCGATTTTATCGATTCATTATCGATTGAAAATAGTTAATTTCACGCGCTTAAGAAATGCCAAATACTTAACATAACTTTTTGTACAAAAGTTGCACAAACGAAATTCTTGCAAAATATGAAAGAGCATATACGAATTTATCGATTTATGATGTTTCTAAGCTTTGGGCCATCGTTAATAGTTCTTTTTTGCATTAAATACGTAATACGTATACAAAAGAACAGATGTGTAGTTTTTCTCAAAACCAAAAAACTCGTATTTTTGTTGTGCGTTGTGGTTTCTCTCGACCTTTTGATTTATTCTTAAGTTTCATTTTTCTTTCGTTTTACTGGTATGAAAATGCTCTATCGAGCATTATTAAGAGGATATTTTCATTAAAGAGCAAACACCAGTCAAGTATTTGAAGTATGTATTTCCCTCACCTGTTTTATTTCAAGTGTTTACTGGAAAGTATTTATGTCTGTCAGAGTATTTTAAATAATCCGTCAGATATTGTTCGATATTTGAAACAATCCTTCAAGTATTTGAAATACCACGCGTATTTTGCCAGGGATCGCAAAAGTATTTGCCATATTTTGCCAAGAATGTGAAAATATCTTTTTACAATGTCTTATCAAGCATTTTAAAAGAACTTTTACATGAAAAAACAGACACCGATCGAAGTATTTCAAACACCTTCTTTATTCCAAGTATTTACTAGAAGCGTATGTATATCTGGCACAGTATTTCAAATAATCTCTCAGACATTGTTTGATATTTGAAACAATCCTTCAAGTATCTGAAATATAACGCGTATTTTGTCGGATATCGCAAAAGTATTTGCAATATTTTGCCACGAACGTGAAAGTATCTTTTTAAACTGCCTTATCAAGCATTTTAAAAGGACATTTAGGACTCTTAGTTCCAAGTGTTTACTAGAAAAGTATTTATGTATTTTAAATACATAGTCCTCAAATATTGTTCGATATTTGAAACACTCGTTCAAGTATTTGAAATACTTTAGCAAATATCGCAAGAGTTTACGAAAGTATTTGCTTACGAAAGTATTTACTTCAAATACTCTAAGAGCATTTCAAAGATTTCAAATACTTGGCAAATATTTGTAAGCTCTTGCAAAATTCGATGAAGTATTCGAAGTACATGGTTCAAAATACTTGCAAAATGTTTTAAACATCAAACATTATAGGTAAATGACGGATTATTTATTTATTTAAAATTCTGTGCCAGCTGCAAATACGAAATAAAACAGTTGCTTCAAATAAATACTTCAGATACCTTGGTGTTTGATTTTTTTAACGAGAATGTGTCCTTTTACTTGATGGGACATTTTCATTAAGAAAAAAGCGCCCGCCCTATGTGAATATCCAACAGACTAAAGTAAAATGCAAATACGTTCGCACTTTTAAATGCTTTAAATACTTTAAATACAATTTAATAATGCAAACGGCTGCGTCATTTTACTTGACGAGGCATTTTCATTAAAACAAGCGACCGCCAATGCCGTGTGAATATCCAAACAGTCTTTAAAGTAAAATGCAAATACGTTCGCACTTTTAAATGCTTTAAATACTTGAGATGCAATTTAATAATGCAAACGGCTGCGTCCTTTTACTTGATGAGGCATTTTCATTGAAAAAAGGCGACCGCCAATGCTACGTGAATATCCGCCAATGCCGTGTGAATATCCAAATCTTTAAAGTAAAATGCAAATACGTTCGCGCAGTAAACGCTTTGAATACTTGAGATGCACTTTAATAATGCAAGCAGACGTGTTTAGTGTTAAAAATGAATTAAAAATGAAGGGGAAAACAACTGTCAGATGCAAATACTTTAAGTTGAAGAACCTTCTTGGAAATTCTAATAATAATTAATTGATCAAAAAACCTATGCATGTCAGTGTAAATGCCAACTTCAAGAGGCTTGAAGAAGCTGTCCGATTAATTACTTTGCAAATACTTCTGTATGTAATACACGACGGAATGTATTATGGGAAGTATTCAGTGGAATAGAGATTTTCGAAAGAATTAACAAACAAGAGAAGCAAGTGTCAAGTGCGTTTCTAAAGTTTCATTTTTTTTGCGTTTAATTGATTCTTGCTATCGTCTTCTGTTTCGTTGGATTATCCCCTTGTGACTAAATAAATACAAGATTTAAAAAAATATATTTCTTTGCGTATTCCGAATAATATTTTAAATGTCTTTGTTTTGTTTCATTTCCTTTTTTTTTCTGAAAAACAAAATGAAATTTTGTTTGTGTGTTTGAAAGTGTTTACGTCAAAATTTCTTTGGATTTTGCTTTCTTGTAAGCGGTTGTTTTATTACAGAAAAATAATTGACTTATAATCGTAAGAAAGCTAAATGGAAGAATGAATAATCATCAAAATAAATTATGAATAACATGTATCAATTTGAAATGTGCATATTTTTGAAACACGAACCGACACAAAAGAGTTAAACACAAAGGGGATCTTCCTCCCCTTCGCTTCTATACTTGTCCCTCTTTTTTGTTGCGTAAGTCACCCCCCACAACTCACATTTTTCACACCTGCTGCCTTCATAACTTAGAAATATGAGAGTCAGGTTCACACCGTAAAACATAATTTAAAATTCTTTCAGTTCAGATTTCTTTAAAGAAAAAAAATTTAAAGGCGACGTCTGAAACACGTAGACGTAATATTTAAAAAAGCAAAAGTATTTAAAAATAAATAACAAAATATTACAGAAATAAAAAAATATAATTTAGTTTCGGCCGATCGATTTTATTGACTAATTATCGATTGAAAACGGCCGCTCCGACACTTCAGATGTTCAAGACAGCGTCAACTTTAAATGCACATAACTTTTTATGCAAATGTTGCACAAACGAATTTCTTGCAAAATATGGAAGAAAACATCCAAATCTATCGATTTATGCTATTGCTGAGTTTTGGCCGATCGATTTTATTGAGTGATTATATGGTCCGTCTAGAAAGTATCCGGAAAAAAGAGGATAACACTGCAACTTCCAGTCGGCAGGCGAAATAAAAAGGTAGAAAATTATTTTTTAGTTACTATGGTCTTTCCTAAACGTCGTCTGATATATTTATTGCAGAGAAAAGTATTTGCTAATAAGAAATATGTCCACTCGAGTGGACAGCATACAGTTTTATAGTTTCATTGAATTCTCTTTTATTTTCCAGAAAGTTATTTCCAATTTACGGAAAGCAAAAATGAAACGACAAATGAAGAAGAATATTTTATGGAAAACGAAGAATTCGCAGCGATTGAAAATGATAATATAAATTTTGCTTTACCTGACGTCCTGGCTAGCTCAGACCTAGATTTGGATTACGAAAATGAACTTCTGGTTAGACATGTGACTGATGAGGAAGAAGTTGAAGAATCAGAAAGTGATATTGTTGAAGCAGAGTTTGACAGTCAAGATGACATGCCATTGGCACAACTATATCGTCGTAAAGGAAAAAAAAAGATTGGAAATGGCGGCTTATTGATAATATGCATGGACCAGGCACATTACCACCCTTTTTGGGAACTGAAAATATGAATTTTCAAGCAGAAAATCCTGTTGATTATTTTTTGGCACTTTTCATCGAAGATATTGTGACAGAAATTTCGTTTCAGACTAACTTATATGCGGGCCAGAACAACAAGAGTTCTTCGTGTTCTTAGGAGTGAATTTAGTAATCAAATATCCTAGGGTACGCCTTTACTGTTTAACTGATGACGGCGCGGCGTAAGAATGAACTTGATCGCTCATTCGATGACTGTAAACAGATATGAATGACGATTTGGAAGGAAGCAATACAGATAAATAAAAAAAAATAGACCGTTTCTACACAGCCTACAAAATAATTTTTTAACAGCTTTAGACCCTGAAGAATATCAGTCAGCTGATGAACAAATTATACCACTAAAGGGAAAACTTGGTATAAAACGATACCTTCCTAAAAAACCAAAAAAATGGGGCGTGAAAGCTTGGGTAAGAACTGGTGTAAGTGGATACATGTACCGTTTTGAAGTTTATCAAGGGGCAACGGGAGGTAGGGATAAGATCATTCATTTTGGAGCATGTGCTAATGTAGTACTACGTCTAACTAAGCGATGATGTGGGCCATAAAAATTGTAAATTATTTTTTGACAACTTGTTCTGTTCTTTTGATCTGTTGCAAGAATTGAAGCAACAAGGAATTTGGGCAATGGGAACTCTAAGAGCAAATCGTTTACAAAATGCAGGTTCTGTTCTGTTCGTTCTGTCAAACGAAATGACCTTTCGTCCTGCATTATTTTGAAAACGAATTTTGAAAGGACCCAGTTGTTATTTTTATTGTTACATCAGGCACTCGAGAAAAAAACATAACATGGAGCTTTTGGTTTAGAGTGTGTATATCTACAGGTTGTTACACATAAATTCTCAGTTTTATTATGCATAATCTAAACCGATGTCACCACTTAGTGGTGAAGGGAAAGTGACTCATTCTTCATTCTTGTAAACTTCTAAATTCTTCTGTAACTGATGGCCATGATCACGACGTCGCGTCGTCTGCAAATGCTCTCTCCAATATATAGACGGCTTGTAAGTTTCTACGTCCCACATGTAATACTAAGCACTCTGCTTTGCATTTTTTTTTACTATTTTGCCCATAAATATTATGAACAGTATGGGACTTAGATTTCCTCCTTGTCTTAGACCTCTCTCCGTTGTAAATTCTTCTGACATATTATTGTTACTTATAACGTGGTTGGCATATTTTCTGAACGTCCCCGATCATTTTATCGTACATCTTCTGTGTCAGCTGTTTGATCGAGAAGATATGATCCTATATACTTCTTACACTTTGTGCTTCGCTTAATGTGTTTTCGACTGTTTTTCTTACTTGCCTTCCTAGTATCTGTTCAAATATTTTAATGGTCATGGTCAGAGTTATTCCTCTACAGGTATTGCTGTCTATCCGATCTCCTTTATTGTATATGGGAACTATTAAGGCTGTTTGCCAGTCCCTTGGTATCTGTTCTTCTGTCCATAGGGTTGTTTGTGGTTTGATTAAAATATTAGTAAAAGGGTGAGGAGAAGAAGTGGAAATTGTTGATTATTTTGAGTGGTTCTTCTCACTCTCGTCGTGATATCTAGAGGAACACAGTGTCTCGTCGAGGCTTTGTAAAATAGGTAAAGTTGAAAGTAAAGGATAATTCATCCCCTTTCCGTTATCATTTTTGACCACCCGACCCTCGCAGTATAATAAAACTGACAAAATTGCTAAAATGAGAATAATAAAATAATTGTAAAAAAAATTAATTTGGATTCCGAGCTGGGTTTGCACCTAATTTTCGTTTGATGTAACAAGGGGCTGCTTCAGGACCTTTGCTTTTATTGTGGCTGTTCTTTTCACTTCGCATAAAATTTGTCAAAGCTGCACGTTCAAGATGGCTGAGATATGTGCCAGAAGTAGAATTCCACATAATAAATTGTAAAATTATAAATATCTTGGTCCTATCCACTCTGATCACGGATCAGAAGTGATTAGGCCGCAATTTAACTTTTTATTGGAGAGATATTACTTTTAATTCTGACGACTATACCTATACATAACTTAACAAAAAGAACACAGTGTCTATTTTCGTCGTTTGATTTTTTTTTAACCTGATAGGAGTTCCGTTGACTGCTTTTAGTGCTATATTAGCCCCCAACTTCAATTTGTGTTCCGGTTCGACAGGATAAAATTGAAAATTTCGCACCAACTTGACCAAAACAACCTTCATTTCTAAAATCGCAAACCTCTGACTGAAACGCGCATGAAATTAGCTGAAATCAAATTGAAAAAGCGTCTTACGTATACCAATGCAATTTCGAGAACCTGTACTAAAAGGAATGTACGCGAAGGGATTCCGCAAGGCGCAGTTTTCCGGAAGAAATCGGTAAGGATCAAATTTTTCCGGATCAGGAAAGAGTTTCTCACTGCGCTGAATCAGTAAGATCGGAATCGTTACTGTGATCCCTTTTGGTATTCTCACCCCATCTGCAATGTGTTTGAAAACGAAATAAAATGCTTTTCGGAATATACGAGGGGTTTTAACCTAACTCAACGTCTTCGCTGACGTATCTTTCAAAAGCAGGGGCACCAGGATACAACCTTAAAGATTCCTTGCACACTAGATCCAAGTATTTCATGCTTTGTATTGCGCTAAATGTTATATTGGCGTTCTTGTCTTCGCCTAATATTTCATTGGATTCGTCCAGTATTTTTTCCTGGACGTCCAAGTGCTTGGCCAACTCGAATATTGCGAAACTGATGGCACTTGCTGTGCTATCATGACCCTGCAAATCTCTTAAATATAAAAAAATATATAAGTCGTCTCAAGTAGTCACTTACCGCAAACATTACTGTATCTTCTTCTTGCCTTATTTCCTCATCAGTGAGTTGATTCTTTTCATCCGCTGCTGGAAGTCTGATAAAGTAATGAAACAACAAGGCAAGGGAAATGTTTCTGTTGCAAGTACAGAATTTGATGACATTACAATATCTAGTAAATGGATGGATAATAATGCTATCCATATAGTATCCAGCTGTGCTGGTATAGAACTATAAAACAAGATCATACGCTGGTGGAAATCTACTAATGTCCGTATTCATGCTTCCTTGAGGCTTCCTTCAATGAGGGACCACTTAGAATGGGACCATTCTAAGAGGTCTTACTGTTTTTTTTTCTTTCTAAAATATTTGAAAAATGTTTTTCCTATTAATATTTTCCGGTAGTTTATATAGGTAGTCAAAATTAAATTAAAGGAAAAAAAGTATTAAGGACATTTTTAGATTTAAAGAAAGCCCTTGGTAATAAGGTAATCTCGAATGAACTTCAAAGTACAAGAATAGGATAGTGAGTACAGAAAAGAATATCAAAGCTGGTGTGCCTCAGGTATCTGTGCTTGGGCCAATTCTTTTGTTATTGTATGTATGTTGAATGATTTGTTTTCATTGGATACAAACTTGACGTGTACACCCATTATGTAATGGCTAAAAGTATGAGTATTCTTTGGTGAAATTATTGTTTTTGTTGTCAATTTTTATATCTGATTCAATTAGTTCAATCAGCCACTGTTGTTGGTTCACAAAAAAAATTAAAAGACGATTAGATTTCACTTTATTATCATTATATATTGACATAAATATCCTACCCTTTTCTTTTCGAAATTCAAAAGTATTCAGAAGGGATCAAATGTTTAGGATTAACGATCGATTCTAATCTTAGATGTTTATGTACAAATTGTGCTACATCTAATTTATTTTTAATTAATGCTGCGGTAATCAACTTTTAACGGTTAAACTGACTCACTTAGAGCGATAAATTTACAATAATAAAATACTACAAACTAGTAGATTAACAAGCTTAAGCCTAAATATGAATTTGAAGTAGAACACAACCGCCTCGAACCGGTCCGATGGATCTTAAGGGGTTTTAATGAAATTCTTATCGATCAGATAATGACAACGAGCGAAATTAATTTGTTTGTAGATAGATGCACAGCGAGGCTTCAAAGAAAATGATTATCGATTGTATACGTTCATACATAAACAATTTTACGTAGTTACAACTTGCTAGAGGGTAATTCTAAAAAAATCGAATTGGAGACAGTCCGGGTCGCATTATGTTTCCTGTAATTATTTATGACGCAAAGCGAATAATAATCGGTGCTTTCCACATTACAAATTTTGTTATTTGCATTAAGGAGTTTTTAATCTTCACGCGCTTCATACGTGGGCATTGACACGTACGATTTCGCCAAAGATTCATTGACTTCACTTCTCGAACAAAACTTGAGAAAATATTTACGTTTGTTCTACTATTATTTTAGATTAGAAAATAAATTAAAACAAAACCGAACGAAATCGTAAACATCAACATCTTAGCCATTTTTTGGCGACTTTTTCGTTTCTTTCACTTTTGGGCGATCGTAAACCCTTTGGTCCTCTTTTAAATATTTAAGTACGTTCACAGTAAATGTCTTGTAGCCAGGCTATACCGTACCACGTCACTTCCTTGAAAGCTTGTTTTGTGCATCTCCTTCTTCAGGTTATTTTCGTCCGCCATTATCTGATATGATATTAAAAGATGAGATCCATCAAGAGCCATTGTGCCGGTTAAAGGCGGATTCGGGGCACTTTCTGCTTTTTTATCGCTTCGATAAAATCGAGCAAGTTTTGATTTATTTTTACGTTATTTGTTCGCGAATATTTCCACAGCAGGGTCGTAATTGGATGGATTTTTTTTAAATTTTCGTTTTATTTATTTTACTTCGCCGCCTCGCGTCGTGTAGAAAATGTGCAAAATGAGAATGAGAAACAAACCCGTAGTGCTTTTAATAATGTATTTATTACTTGCGCCATATCCAGCTGATAAGGCGCAGTAAAACATCGTAAAAGAATATGAAAGAATGTTCGTTCCTCTTCATTAAAGATATCTTATCTCAACTTTTTAATCTTGTTTTTCAATAAATATAAATAACGAGCGCTGAAGTTAGTAAAAGTAACTGCTTTTTTAGTGCATTAAAAGGCGACAAATAATAAATTTAAATGCGATACTCTCTTAATTAAAAATTTCTTGCTTTCATTGCTTGATGCCGTGGATACAATTCGCCGTAGGTACAATTCGCCATAGGTACAATTCGCCGTCGGTAAATTCGCCGGCGGTAAATTCGCCGTCAGTAGTTTTAAAATAAATAAATCATTTGTCATTAATGATGCATGTATAAATTATTTACACTTCATAATTAATTAAAAGAAAATACAATTTTGTAAATACGGTGTTGAAAGATGAAACTTCGTTAAATTTTTAGGCCAGTCGGAATGAACGAAATAATTTAGAAACAAAGAAGTAAGATAGACAGGAGTGAAAACAAACTGCGATCGATTTCAGAAAGGAAAGCGAATGACAAAGAATAAAGGAAGGTGAAGCAAAAATAAAAACAGACAATTTCGTAATGAAAACTAATAATACAATAAAAAAAAATTTAAAAACGAAATAACTTTTGAGAGACAAAATATCTCTGTAGTATCTACTAGTGATGGGATAATTCGAATTAAAAATAACCGGTCATGCGATTATTCAAATAACCTGTATAATTCGATTATAAAGTTACGTAATTCCAATTAAATATAATCAGTAATTCCAGAAATATGGTAGAACTTAGGTTCGTGTTTCGGTTGTACAGAGAATTCAGGTACAGAGAATTCAGAAACATTGAAAGAAAAATTAAATTAATTAAATAAAATTTGCAAAAATGTCAGCTTCGATACATCTGTCCCCAAATATTTGGAGAATATGTTCAGGGGGGTTTTCAGAGAGAAAACTAACCCAATGTTCATACGGCAATTTTTGTTTATACTAGCCTCCTGAATACATTCTCCAAATATTGATAAATTATATGATGACTAAACGTCATCAGTAAGTTGAAATTGTGAACGCGACGGCGAATTGGTCCGACGGCGAATCGTCCCATTCCCATGCTAATTAGCTGTGACAACAAAAGAAAATCAGACAGTAAATGACTGACCGTCAACTTTTGCTTCTAAGTAATACCTTTCTTCCTTTTTCGCAATTTTCAATTTTTACTTCTTATTCTTCACCCTTATTTATTAGCGTGCAATTTTCTCTTTATAGTAAATCAAATATTTATTTTTACGTTCCTTCCTCAGAGCAAATTAAACTGTAGTAATTTTTTGTAAACGTTTTTAATTCTCTATAGTTTCTCTATCAACAGGTTAATCTCGGAACGTCAAC
Organism: Dorcus parallelipipedus; assembly: GCA_958336345.1. Lineage (NCBI taxonomy): Eukaryota > Metazoa > Arthropoda > Insecta > Coleoptera > Lucanidae > Dorcus > Dorcus parallelipipedus. Next base: position 50,078,734 of record OY284476.1, on the reverse strand, counting down.
AAATCCAGTTTATAATACTTGTCTATTTTTATAAATTAATTGATTTTTATCTTGATAGAAGTTCTCTCGAAAGAGTCAACCTGTTACCTCAATTACTTTTATTTTTTTATCTACGATTTTGATAATAAACAGAAAATAAAATGTTGTTATAAATGCGTTGCACTAATACGTGCAATTTACAATTATATTTGTTGGCAAATTGCTAAATAAACGACTTATTATTATTTTATTTTCAAGCCTCGCGCTGTTTGAAAATTGAAATTACTTACTACGAAAGAATGAAAGAAAAGAACTGCTCGAATAATATTTTTTATAAGATTTATAAGATTCAAAGTTTATGGAGAATTGTTTACCGGAGTCTGACTGTAAATTCAAACGTAAATTAAAACAATTGTTAATATCCACAGCCTGTAATTTTGTGGATGAATTTTTGAATATACAGTGTGTCCCAAAAAGTTTTATACAAATGGAGAAAAAGTTTATCTTACATTTCACAAAAAAAAAACTATTCTTTATAAAAAGCTCTGCATGACTTGTAGATCCATAATCAGGTACAATTTTTTTTAAAAATTGGCTGGAATACAGGGAAAATAAATAATAATGATTTGGACGGAGAGCAAAATACGTTCAAACTGTAGTGGAGAAATTGTAATTAAAGAGCAAAACATTATGTACACTTGTAGATTATTGATATTCCCAGATAAAAATTAAAAAATAAACACTTCAGCAATTGTTAGATAATTTATTTTTATAAAACATTGATAACCTTCTTTATCAATTTTTATCTGGGAATATCAATAATCTACAAGTGTGCATAATTTTTTGCTATTTAATCACAATTTCAATGAACATTTTGCTCTCCACTACAGTTTGAACGTATTTTGCTCTCCGTCCAAATCATAATTTTTTATTTTCCCTGTATTCCAGCCAATTTTTTAAAAAAATTGTACCTGATTATGGATCTACAAGTCATGCAGAGCTTTTTATAAAGAATAGTTTTTTTTTGTGAAATGTAAGATAAACTTTTTCTCCATTTGTATAAAACTTTTTGGGACACACTTTATAAAAATTGTTGGATAACGAATCATGTAACTGTTATTCACGTTTATGTTCGAGATTATGTTAATATGTAGAAAAAATATTTGTCAGAAACAAGAGATGTGGCGCGCCATCTTTTGACCTACCAGAGAACTTGTAGATTCTAGTTTTACTATTGTAAATATTCCTTTATTTTTATTTTATCCGTTGAAGAATAAAAGAAATAAAAGTCGATCGACTGTATAAAAGAAGTTTCAATTTTCTTTTTTTTTTTTCTTAAATTACGTCCTTCGTATTTTCTTTTATATATAACAATGATGATGATTTTTTTATGTTTAGGTTAAATTAATAAATTAATTTGTTCTTGATTGTGTGCAAAACAAAACAAATGCAGGTAAAATGGGCAGATCGATCCTTTGAAATAGAACTTTTGATCGTTTTTTTTTTATTCAAGTCTTCGTGTCTCTCTTCATTTTCTTCATTACATTCAGTAAAACAAATGAAAATTGATTTAGAAATGATTTTCTTCAAGTGTAAAAATAAAAGGAAACTGACAGGAGTTTTATTCGCAAAAAATTTCTTTCATAAGGAAAAGCAAAAAGAAAAACAAAAGGCGACAGGTTGTAGTAGTAAAATTGTCTTTTTTTTTCGTTTGATCAGAGATCTTGAATTTTGAGTTCGAGTTCTTAGTGAAAACATTACCATTAATCAAAAAAATCGAAGTTAAAACGAGAATTTTTACTCTGATAACAAATGTTTATTGGAAAAGTTCATCAAGTAACCTTTGAATTTTTTGTGAAAGATCTACTCATACATAACTAAAAACGGACGATCCAGGAAAATCACGATGACTCCTAGGGCAAGTATTCCACACGAAAAAGTTTTCATAATCGGAAATTCCGGTGTAAACCATATAAAAGGGAACTGAGTTTTACGAAAGATATCACAGTGGTCGTTTGCATCTCCCACTGGGAGACTCCCAGACTCCGAAGGCGAAATTAACCTTCACAGAATGTCATATGCACCAAACACTTTAATCGAGCTTAAATTTGGGTGACGTTTATATTGTGACACTTGAAGTTTCGTATCATGTTGTAAGTCACATTCTAAGTGACGCTTAAAGTTAAGCTGAGTTAATTCGTTCGGTGCATACGACCATTAGTATGTGAACAAACTTCTAAAATCCGTCCGTCGCTCTGTATCTAGTACCATGGTTTGGGTGAGAAAACAATAATTTAATTCCCAATTTATTTGATTTACAAAATGCTATTTTCTTCCCGTTCTAATAAAATTATGTATTTTGAATTTGTTTTGTACGTTTCTTCATAAAAACTATCCTAAATGTTATTTGATCGTACATGATTTTGGGTTAATGTTTTAATACTGTTTAGGATTTCGCTTCAGGCCAAATTTATTTAATTCAATTTGAGCTTGTTTGAACTTGTTTTTACCTATTCTGAACTATACATTTAATTAGACCAACGTGTCAGAATGTCACTTTAGGTTATGTTACGTCAGGTTATAAACAAGACGTAACAAGTGTTCGACAGCTGTCATTCGTTCAATCTGTTTTAAGAAGTCATCCCTTTCTCTCGCTCTATTTTTTTTCATTTTTTGTTATTATCGGAGACTTGCAGATATACTTGTGCGTAATTTTAAAACTCATATTTCTGGCATGAGTAGAATCTACATTAAAAAAATGCACTACTATGACAAATTAAATTTTTTTTTTGTATTGGTTAATAACTAAAATAATAAATAGGGATTTACATTTATTTTATTACAAATATCCCGAAGATGCCTTTGACAGTTGACAGCTCGCAGTTATTAGATATTTTGTCGAGTTTTTTATTTTATTTTCCTAGTTTCAAATTTCGTCAATTTCATTTTATAGGAAGTTGAACTAGAATTTATTTTTGAATCAATTTTTTTTCATTCTTAGGGCAAACAAAACCTCCTGTATCAGTTTCAATTCAGTTTTATTCTACAATTATAATTTGAAATCTGTATTAATTAATTAATAAATTTCTTTCCTTTGACTTTAATTTTCTAGATACTAATAAATCTTATTCTTATTCTTAGAAATAATATAAATTAAATGAATTTACAATAAATTTTAAGAAATGATTTCTAATCAGGTGAAAAAAATTAAATAAAAAACAAAACAAAACTTTATTGAGTTTTTTACTTAGTTTGAATTGATTATACTGTGCAACAAATTTTGACTTTTTTTGTTCTTAGGTAGTAAATATTATTTTCTAGTTCATTATATCTAAAACCAATAGATAAAGTTTAAAGGTTGCTTTTATGATCGGGAGAACGATATTTTTTAATTCATCATTTATCCGTAATGTGACGGCTTTTTAATTATTAAGTAGCGTTCTCGAAATTTTTATATAGTTGCTAACATTCTTATTAGAATTGCCTACATACAGCGTGTTAAAAAAAAGTGTCACAAATCTTGAGGAGGGGTAGTATGGCCAATGGAAGCAGAAAAGTTTTAACATGAACATGAGTATGCGAATTGATGGTTTCAGAAATACGAAACATTTTTTAAAATACAGTGAAAGCTCTCTTAGGCGGGCACCGACCGTGACCAGCAAGCTGTCCGTCCATTAGAGGTGTCCGCCATGTAAATTACATAAATGGGAGATTAAAAACTGTCTAGCTAAGAGGGGTGTCCGCTTAAGAGAGTTGTCCGCTATGGGAGCTTTCTCTGTATATGTATAAACAAACTAACAGTATTTCTGAACAAACAACAATATTACAAGCGTCAAATGAGGTGTTCAAAGTGCCCACCCTCAATTTCACAGTAGCTACGACATCTCTGGCGCACTTTGAACACCTCATTTGACATTTTGCAATTGTTGTTTGTACATAAATATTGCTAGTTTGTTTGTACATAAATTTAAAAAAAAATTGCGTAAACGCAAAATATTTTGTATCTCCGAAACTGTCCATTTGCGGCCCAATGTTCATTAAGACTTTTCTGCATACTTTTGACCATACCTACCCCCCTTCGAGATTTGCAACACTTTTTTTAACATCCGAATATTATAAATAAATACATGTTAACTTGAATTCATATGTTGTCTGTCTCTCTTCAACTAAATAAAATGTAACAAACTCCAACGTGTTCTTGCTATTTATCAAAGTTTCAATGTCCTGACCATAAAAGCAAAGTTTGAGTTAAACAAAAATTATTTTCTATAGTTTTGAGACATAAGTAATAAGAAAGTAACAGTTTAAACCCGGGAACGAAAATCGTGTTACACAGTGTTATCACGTAGGTGAAGTGGTGACATTACGTCACGGGACAGCCTGTATGTTTATTTAGCAACTGTGAGTATAGTCCATTCACAAAACTCCCGGTGACGTTTACATTTTCATATTGAAAATTTGGAGTGTATTTGATAAGTAGTAATGTATTTAAGAGTCAATATCGACGCTATTATTAAATAGCATCGATATTGACTCTTAAATACATTACTACTTATCAAATACACTCCAAATTTTCAATATGAAAATGTAAACGTCACGGGAGTTTTGTGAATGGATTATAGTAGTATATACGAACCATACATTGACAGGTGATTATAGACTTTAGTTAAAAAGTGAATGGCTTTTAGGTTAGTTTTGGAAGTTTTCGATGATCAGTGGCGCAGCGAGCCTAACGTAGGCAAGTTCCTTCCAAGTACTTCTATGATAAAACTCGCAGGGTCGCAGTGTCTAGAATACAATTGACATTTCTAGCATCTTATTTTGTTAAATTTGCTGTAATAAGTGTGGTATAAACAATGGTGAACTGTGTTGTTTGTGAAATCTTGTAAAACGATTGATTTAAAAAAAATGTAACGCCACCTGTCGTAGAGCAATGGAATTTCATCGCTATTAATTTTTTTAAAATTACATAGGATGTGTTTTATTGCAAATGTCCTACTCGATCTAGAACAAGTAGAATCGTCTAACCAATAAAACGCTTTGCTGGATAAGAGTGGATATGACAAGACAAGTTGGCGCTGAAATTTAAATTTTGCAAAAGGACAGAAAAAATACCCCTGCCCGTGACAACTTTTAACAAATTTATTGTAGCAGATATATCCTGGATGATGGGGAAGAGCTGGTACCAATTGATGACAATATTAATTCACCGGTATTTGTCACTTTTATGACTGTTTGAACCTAACCAAATATTTTTTGACTCTACTTTTCACTCCACCATTAGGGAAGAAGTGGAAATCTGGAGTGAAGGGTGCAGAAATTCACAATAAAACGCATAGAATGATCATTCCGGAATCAGAATGGTGCCAGTAAAACGCGCCCATAAATAATTGTTGTTTTACGAATTTCAAACTAGTCCTTTGTGGAGAGTGACAGTTTGGAAGATTAATGGTGGAATAAACAGATGATCCATCAAAGAAACTGAATCTTTTTATAAAGAGAGTAATTTGCTTTTGATCGGTCGATTCTTTATTCCGTCATTAATCTTCCAAACTACCATGTCATATCTTTACTCTCTCTATAAAGGACACTTAAGTAGTTGGAAGTTAGTGGCGCCATCTATCATAGAGTAAGTAAACCAGGGTTAATTTTTATTCGCCCTTTTTTCTACATTCAAGTATTTCTATTCAGTTGAATTATGTCATAATAAACAAACTTCAGTAAATTATATAAAAAAAGGTTACAGGGCTGTTTTCACCGATCACATAATATTGACATTTCAACGGCGATTACAGTTTTCTGTAATCGAATTCTACATACAAGTATTTGTATTCAGTTTCGAGAAGTTCATTCTTACAACTTCGGTTATAATGTCACAATAAACAAGCTTCTAACAACTTCAGTAAATTCAGTAAATTAGTTTACGGTAAAACTATAAAATTTCTGGAGAAAAACAAAGAAAAATGTGAAGAAAAAAGGACGATTTACTATTAAAAAGAAAGAGATAAAAACAGAAGACAATCGATGTACTAAACTTCCAATGAAAATGATGGAACAGAGACTTTGATCTACATAGATACATACTTTAAAATTAAAAAATTATTTAGTGAAAATTATATGAAATAATAAAGAAAAATTGAAAACCCCATTTTATTAACAAAAGAATAAATGATGTGTATTTGATAACAAATTAATCGGAAAATTCTAATTAAGTACCTATGGGTACATTCAATTCCTATTTAACAAAATTTAGTTGGTAATGTTACGGTAACATTACCCGGTAAGGTAGGAACATTAAAAATAAATTACCAGTAATTTAACGATACTGACGCTTTTTTTTTGGAAATGTTTAGCATTCGGTCAAGCGACTTCTGGGACACCTGTATGTATGTATATCTAAAACATTTTGCCGTCTTCTTTTTTTTGTTAATATTACTAACGTCACTCCTTTAAAAAAACTCTAACACTTAATAATGTTGATGATAACCGAGTGCTAAATGAGTTATGAGTAAAGCACGGATTTAGATGCATCTTTTTAATTGGGCGTACTCGTCGTGGAGAGATGACTAAATCTATTACTATCTATTATAATCTATTATCTATCTAAATCTATTTTTACGTGTATTTAAATGTGAACAATTAAATAGAAGAAGATGTAATGTTTTTGACTTGTCTAAAGACGCAGGTATTGCAAAATGAATGAGATCTACGACATTACGAGGAAATATGTAAGTACATATAGTTAAATCTTGATCCTACATTCTATTATACCATGTGTTCCAAAAATGATTACATAACGCTTGGACATGGAAAGCAAAAGTAAAGTCTACTGCAAGCTTTAGAATTCATTAACTGCCATCAATGTTGTTGCTGTTGTTATAAAAAAAACTCAATTAAACTACATACAATTACAACACTTTTTACAACTGTCAAAATCAAAATATAAAAAAAACGTCAGATTTGATAGTTCTCGTCTTTGATTGATTATGATATAAGAAAGTAAAACTATTGCTAACATAAAAAAAAGAGTTGCATTTTTAATTTGCGATGGACTGACGAAGGGGGCAAATTTTTTTTAAAATAGGTAATAGATCCAGCCAAAATACGAAGAAATAAATTTATGTAAGCCTTCTTGGACCCGGCAACCGTTTGGTTCGTTCCGAAACTATTCGTGGAAGCGTTAAAAATAAACACAAACAATAACCAGTCAGAGAAACATCTGTTCGAGCACGCACAGACACGCAGGTATAGAGTTTAATAAACTTTGCCGAGATGATTAAAGCCCAAGCAAGGTTCCGACAACAATTGTCTATTAAATGGGTCATTCAGTTATACAGCTCGAGGCATCGCCAGTTAATGAACTTTCCTTGCTATCTACGTATAGAAGTTCTATAAATAGATAGGTAGCACAAAAATGTTCATATTTGGAAACCATTTTACTTCTATGTACATACAACATTAATTAGCACATCTCTTATCAGCATTGCAAATAACTTGCATCGATTCCGAACGTGCAAAGTACAAGACGATGCGTTTTATAAATATTTCACAACTGTAAATTGAAAGTCATCTTATTTCGTCGAGTTTCAATCTTATTATTTCTTTTGTTATGAAAGTGCAAGTCACAAATTTCCATCTTAAAATAAAAAATCCTCTGCTCGTTCGTGAGACATACATATTAAGGCCTAGTTTTACAATCGTGGAATAAGGACTATTCGCCGAATATCCTTTAACATTTTTCCATTTTAAGTAATTTTTTATATCAAAATTTAATTCGCGTCGTCACAAAAAAAATGTTGTTCCATATTCATCATTGTATGACGCGTTTAAGTTTTTTTTTTTAATACAGTTTATAAATACGAACGGGTGGGGTCAAGCAAAATACACGGGTTTGAACGTATCGATTGACACTATAATTTAATGAACGCGAATCAATTCAATTACTTGGACCAAAGTGCAAAGGACCCAAAAGCGTTCATGGATTTTATTAAATTAAAACAAAAAAGAAGATTACGCCCTGATTTTGAAAGAATTTCATGTTATAGACGAATATGTACGTTATTGGCAAATAAACAAATAAATTTCTCAATAACGAAGCAATGTGTAAGTGCGTTCATGGTTTTTATAAACACATCGTAAAACAATATAGCTCCAGTACTCGGTCAATGTCGCAATTCGATATCGGTACAAAATTCCAAATATTCACTTGCGTTATTTACTGAACTAATTAATTAATCATTTATTGCACGTAATAGTAAACTTCGAGTAATTACGAGTAATTTAAGCAACCTTACGAGTAAAAAAATACTTGGGTAAAAATGGATATTTTCAAGGAAGAAAAAAAAACAGATCAATTTTTAAATTTTTGATTGACGACTAGTTAGTGATGTTTCAGCTTTACTATTGGCAACAAAGAAATCAGTCAAATCCACATTGTCGATCAGTGCTGGCAACTGTACCGATAAATCGGTAGATCTGCGGATTTTGAACTTAACTTTTTTTTAGATTTTTTTTATTGTACTTTTTTGTAATTTTATCAATTTTCTAGATCGTCGTTTGGTTTATTTTACGTCAAAAATTGCACAAATGTCAAATCTTAATTTTAGAAAGTTTTGTTTATTTAATGAGAATTTTTTTATTTTAATTTTTTTTGTAATTTGACAGAGATTTTTTTTAATTTTTATTATTTTTTATTTTATAAATTTGTCGATCGTCTTTTGTTTAATTTTCCATCAAAAATTGCACAAATATTAAATCTTAATTTTAGAAAGTTTTGTTTATTTAATGAGAACTCTTTAATTTTTATAATTATTTATAATTTTATATAATGAATTTTTTATTTTTGTATTTTTTTTATTTTTATTCAATTTTATTCAATGAGATTTTTAATTTTGTAAATTTGTCGATCGTCTTTTGTTTTATTTCACGCCAAAAATTGTCTAAAGTTCAAATCTTAATTTTAGAAAGTTTGTTTATTTAATGAGAATTTTTTAATTTTTATAATTTTTTGTAATTTTATAGAAAGTAGGAAGTACATGTTGTTTATTTAATGAGAATTTTTTAGTTGTAAATTTTTTTTGTAATTTTATTTAATGAGATTTTTTAATTTTTATTTTTTTCTAATTTTATACAATGAGATCTTTTTATATTTATTTTTTTCTTAAATTTTATAAATTTGTCGATGGCTTTTTGTTTTATTTTACGTCAAAAATTGCACAAACGTCAAATCTTAATTTTTGTTTATTAAATGAGAATTTTTTAATTTTTATAATTTTTTGTAATTTTAGAAAGTTTTGTTTATTTAATGAGAATTTTTTAATTTTTATAATTTTTTGTAATTTTATAGAATGTAGGAAGTACATGTTGTTTATTTAATAAGAATTTTTTAATTGTTAATTTTTTGTAATTTTATTTAATGAGATTTTTTAATTTTTATTTTTTTCTAATTTTATACAATGAGATCTTTTTATATTTATTTTTTTTAATATAAATTTGTCGATGGCCTTTTGTTTTATTTTACGTCAAAAATTGCACAAACGTCAAATCTTAATTTTAGAAAGTTTTGTTTATTAAATGAGAATTTTTTAATTTTTATAATTTTTTGTAATTTTTAGAAAGTAGAAAGTATGGTTTATTTAATGAGAATTTTTTAATTTTTATTTTTTTGTAATTTTATTTAATGAGATTTCTTTTATTTTTATTATTTTTTTCTAATTTTATTCAATATCTTTTTGTTTTTATTTTTTTAAATTTTATAATAATGATTTTATAATTTTATTTATTTCTCAATCGCCTTTTGTTTTATTTTACGTCAAAAATTGCACAAATGTCAAATCTTAATTTTAGAAAGTTTTGTTTATTTACTAAGAATTTTTTAATTTTTAATTTTATAAATTTTCTTTATTTCTCGATCGTCTTTTATTTTATTTAGCGTCAAAAATTGCACAATAACTGTCAAATGTCTTAATTTTAGAAATTTGGACCCAGTTTTGTTTACTCAGCTGGGGCACATCCAGTGCTTCTCAAACGTTTTTTTTTTAATAAAAAGTAAATGTAAATGACCATTGCTCCAAACGTATGTCAAGACTATAAGTTTTCCATTTTTTTTATATTTACCAAAAATAATGACCATCTGTTCGGAGGAGGTTTTTTCTCACAGTTATAGTTTTCGCACAAATCTAGTTTAAAGTCTATAATCCCTTAATATTTACTTTTAATTTAATTAGCTGCGTGCCTTAAAAAATTCCATTAATTAAATACGCCGATGATAACAGGAACAATGAACTACATATCAGGTTGGTATTTTTAAAATAATTTTTTGGTTATATTAATCCGTTGTTAAAGAGAGATCCAAGGGTATAGAAAACGCGACCTTGAAAAACAAAATGAATGGAATAGGGGGGCAATAGCAATACGAGACATGGTTAGGAAAAACAGGTTCGAAGGAAGAGTGGAAAAAATTATCTTTTTTTTTAAATAATGACATAGTTAAAAAAATGCAAAATAATTATAAATCACAGCACTCTCATCACAACAGGTGGTAATCGGGATGAAAGGCGTTTTTTCTTCAACAATTATCTTTTGTGTTTTTTTTTAATTATTTTTTCTATTAATTATCTTTTGTTCTTTTTGTTATTTTTTATTAACTTTTGTTTCTTTTTTATTATTTCTTGTTTCCCTTTCCTGTGATTCAGTTTATTATTGTATCCGCAAGAATCTGTGTCACACTGTGCATTGGTTGATTGAGCAGAACGAGTCTTAGAGTACGATCTGAAGTGGCAAACACTAGTAACCAAGACCAATATAAGTTGAACTTAAATTAATTGTTAATTTAATTGAGGAGCAGAGTTCTCCAACAACTATTTGCGTGTGCACGAAATCACCAGCTGTGTGATTTGAAGTCAGTTAGGTCGCTCCGATACTCGAAAGTGAAATCTGTTAAGCGAATTCTACTGTACTTCCTAATAACCGTAATTTTGTGTTCTTTGTAATGGTTTAAATGCAAGGATCTTTTCGCTCATTATCCCTCAGTGGCTAATACAAGGAATTTTTATCTTTTTTTGGAATAAATAATTAATTAAATCTAACTTCCGCTTCTTATTTAAACGTAATAAGTTCCTTTGAACTCTCAAGTTATTCGGCGACGCACCCAAAGAACTGAGTTACAACAACGTAAGTCCAGATTTGCAGTGACGATCACGAGGTAGAAATATTATTATTTTATTGCGGATTCCCGCTCAAGCAGTTTAATAAACTTGAGATCTCCGATTTCTTATTGATCTTACTTTCGAGAAAACGATCGTCTTTTTTTAATGTTTGTTCCTTTTATTTTCACCTTCGCGAATTCCAAAGTAAAAAATCGAACATGGAAATAATTTTCTAATTTCGAAAACGCATACCAATTCGAGTTTCGTTTAAAAATCGATTGTTTATTTGAAACCGTCTTAAGTGAAACACCCTGTATGTTGTTTAATATAACTGAGAATTGAGAGTGGCTAGTACAAGGAATTTTTATCTTTTTTTTGGAATAAATAATTAATTAAATCTAACTTCCGCATTCTTATTTAAACGTAATAAGTTCCTTTGAACTCTCAAGTTATTCGCCGACGCACCAAAAGAACTGAGTTACAACAACGTAAGTCCAGATTTGCAGTGACGATCACGAGGTGGAAATATTATCATTTTATTGCGGATTCCCGCTCAAGCAGTTTAATAAACTTGAGATCTCCGATTTCTTATTGATCTTACCTTCGAAAAATCGATCGTCTTTTTTTATTTTTGTTCCTCTTATTTTCACCTTCGCGAATTCCAAAGTAAAAAATCGAACATGGAAATAATTTTTTAATTTCGAAAACGCATGCCAATTCGAGTTTCGTTTAAAAATCGATTGTTTGTTTGAAACCGTCTTAAGTGAAACACCCTGTATGTTGTTCAATATAACTGAGAATTGAGAGTGGCTAGTACAAGGAATTTTTATCTTTTTTTTGGAATAAATAATTAATTAAATCTAACTTCCGCATTCTTATTTAAACGTAATAAGTTCCTTTGAACTCTCAAGTTATCCGCCGACGCACCAAAAGAACTGAGTTACAACAACGTAAGTCCAGATTTGCAGTGACGATCACGAGGTAGAAATATTATTATTTTATTGCGGATTCCCGCTCAAGCAGTTTAATAAACTTGAGATCTCCGATTTCTTATTGATTTTACTTTCGAAAAATCGATCGTCTTTTTTTTATTTTTGTTCCTCTTATTTTCACCTTCGCGATTCCAAAGTAAAAAATTGAACATAGAAATAATTTTCTAACTTCGAAAACGCGTACCAATTCGAGTTTCGTTTAAAAATCGATTGTTTGTTTGAAACCGTCTTAAGTGAAACATCCTGTATGTTGTTCAATACAACTGAGAATTGAGAGTGGCTAGTACAAGGAATTTTTATCTTTTTTTTTGGAATAAATAATTAATTAAATCTAACTTCCGCATTCTTATTTAAACGTAATTAGTTCCTTTGAACTCTCAAGTTATTCGCCGACGCACCAAAAGAATTGAGTTATAACAACGTAAGTCCAGATTTGCAGTGACGATCACGAGGTAGAAATATTATTATTTTATTGCGGATTCCCGCTCAAGCAGTTTAATAAACTTGAGATCTCCGATTTCTTATTGATCTTACTTTCGAGAAAACGATCGTCTTTTTTTAATGTTTGTTCCTTTTATTTTCACCTTCGCGAATTCCAAAGTAAAAAATCGAACATGGAAATAATTTTCTAATTTCGAAAACGCATACCAATTCGAGTTTCGTTTAAAAATCGATTGTTTATTTGAAACCGTCTTAAGTGAAACACCCTGTATGTTGTTTAATATAACTGAGAATTGAGAGTGGCTAGTACAAGGAATTTTTATCTTTTTTTTGGAATAAATAATTAATTAAATCTAACTTCCGCATTCTTATTTAAACGTAATAAGTTCCTTTGAACTCTCAAGTTATTCGCCGACGCACCAAAAGAACTGAGTTACAACAACGTAAGTCCAGATTTGCAGTGACGATCACGAGGTGGAAATATTATCATTTTATTGCGGATTCCCGCTCAAGCAGTTTAATAAACTTGAGATCTCCGATTTCTTATTGATCTTACCTTCGAAAAATCGATCGTCTTTTTTTATTTTTGTTCCTCTTATTTTCACCTTCGCGAATTCCAAAGTAAAAAATCGAACATGGAAATAATTTTCTAATTTCGAAAACGCATGCCAATTCGAGTTTCGTTTAAAAATCGATTGTTTGTTTGAAACCGTCTTAAGTGAAACACCCTGTATGTTGTTCAATATAACTGAGAATTGAGAGTGGCTAGTACAAGGAATTTTTATCTTTTTTTTGGAATAAATAATTAATTAAATCTAACTTCCGCATTCTTATTTAAACGTAATAAGTTCCTTTGAACTCTCAAGTTATCCGCCGACGCACCAAAAGAACTGAGTTACAACAACGTAAGTCCAGATTTGCAGTGACGATCACGAGGTAGAAATATTATTATTTTATTGCGGATTCCCGCTCAAGCAGTTTAATAAACTTGAGATCTCCGATTTCTTATTGATTTTACTTTCGAAAAATCGATCGTCTTTTTTTTATTTTTGTTCCTCTTATTTTCACCTTCGCGATTCCAAAGTAAAAAATTGAACATAGAAATAATTTTCTAACTTCGAAAACGCGTACCAATTCGAGTTTCGTTTAAAAATCGATTGTTTGTTTGAAACCGTCTTAAGTGAAACATCCTGTATGTTGTTCAATACAACTGAGAATTGAGAGTGGCTAGTACAAGGAATTTTTATCTTTTTTTTGGAATAAATAATTAATTAAATCTAACTTCCGCATTCTTATTTAAACGTAATTAGTTCCTTTGAACTCTCAAGTTATTCGCCGACGCACCAAAAGAATTGAGTTATAACAACGTAAGTCCAGATTTGCAGTGACGATCACGAGGTAGAAATATTATTATTTTATTGCGGATTACCGCTCAAGCAGTTTAATAAACTAGAGATCTCCGATTTCTTATTGATCTTACCTTCGAAAAATCGATCGTCTTTTTTTATTTTTGTTCCTCTTATTTTCACCTTCGCGAATTCCAAAGTAAAAAATCGAACATGGAAATAATTTTCTAATTTCGAAAACGCATGCCAATTCGAGTTTCGTTTAAAAATCGATTGTTTGTTTGAAACCGTCTTAAGTGAAACACCCTGTATGTTGTTCAATATAACTGAGAATTGAGAGTGGCTAGTACAAGGAATTTTTATCTTTTTTTTGGAATAAATAATTAATTAAATCTAACTTCCGCATTCTTATTTAAACGTAATTAGTTCCTTTGAACTCTCAAGTTATTCGCCGACGCACCAAAAGAATTGAGTTATAACAACGTAAGTCCAGATTTGCAGTGACGATCACGAGGTAGAAATATTATTATTTTATTGCGGATTACCGCTCAAGCAGTTTAATAAACTAGAGATCTCCGATTTCTTATTGATCTTACCTTCGAAAAATCGATCGTCTTTTTTTATTTTTGTTCCTCTTATTTTCACCTTCGCGAATTCCAAAGTAAAAAATCGAACATGGAAATAATTTTCTAATTTCGAAAACGCATGCCAATTCGAGTTTCGTTTAAAAATCGATCGTTTGTTTGAAACCGTCTTAAGTGAAACACCCTGTATGTTGTTCAATATAACTGAGAATTGAGAGTGGTTACTACAAGGAATTTTTATCTTTTTTTTTGAATAAATAATTAATTAAATCTAATTTCCGCATTCTTATTTAAACGTAATAAGTTTCTTTGCACTCTCAAGTTATTCGCCGACGCACCAAAAGAACTGAGTTACAACAACGTAAGTCCAGATTTGCAGCGACGATCACGAGGTAGAAATATTATTATTTTATTGCGGATTCCCGCTCAAGCAGTTTAATTAACTTGAGATCTTCGATTTCTTATCGATCTTACTTTCGAAAAATCGATCGTCTTTTTTTTATTTTTGTTCCCCTTATTTTCACCTTCGCGAATTCCAAAGTAAAAAATCGAACATAGAAATAATTTTCTAATTTCGAAAACGCATACCAATTCGAGTTTCGTTTAAAAATCGATTGTTTGTTTGAAACCGTCTTAAGTGAAACACCCTGTATGTTGTTCAATATAACTGAGAATTGAGAGTGGTTACTACAAGGAATTTTTATCTTTTTTTTTTTAATAAATAATTAATTAAATCTAACTTCCGCATTCTTATTTAAACGTAATAAGTTCCTTTGAACTCTCAAGTTATTCGCCGACGCACCAAAAGAACTGAGTTACAACAACGTAAGTCCAGATTTGCAGCGACGATCACGAGGTAGAAATATTATTATTTTATTGCGGATTCCCGCTCAAGCAGTTTAATAAACTTGAGATCTCCGATGTCTTATTGATCTTACCTTCGAAAAATCGATCGTCTTTTTTTTAATTTTTGTTCCTCTTATTTTCACCTTCGCGAATTCCAAAGTAAAAAATCGAACATGGAAATAATTTTCTAATTTCGAAAACGCATACCAATTCGAGTTTCGTTTAAAAATCGATTGTTTATTTGAAACCGTCTTAAGTGAAACACCCTGTATGTTGTTCAATATAACTGAGAATTGAGAGTGCCTAGTACAAGGAATTTTTATCTTTTTTTGGAATAAATAATTAATTAAATCTAATTTCCGCATTCTTATTTAAACGTAATAAGTTCCTTTGAACTCTCAAGTTATTCGCCGACGCACCAAAAGAACTGAGTTACAACAACGTAAGTCCAGATTTGCAGCGACGATCACGAGGTAGAAATATTATTATTTTATTGCGGATTCCCGCTCAAGCAGTTTAATAAACTTGAGATCTCCGATTTCTTATCGATCTTACCTTCGAAAAATCGATCGTCTTTTTTTTATTTTTGTTCCTCTTATTTTCACCTTCGCGAATTCCAAAGTAAAAAATCGAACATGGAAATAATTTTCTAATTTCGAAAACGCATACCAATTCGAGTTTCGTTTAAAAATTGATTGTTTGTTTGAAACCGTCTTAAGTGAAACACCCTGTATGTTGTTCAATATAACTGAGAATTGAGAGTGGTTACTACAAGGAATTTTTATCTTTTTTTTTGAATAAATAATTAATTAAATCTAACTTCCGCATTCTTATTTAAACGTAATAAGTTCCTTTGAACTCTCAAGTTATTCGCCGACGCACCAAAAAAACTGAGTTACAACAACGTAAATCCAGATTTGCAGTGACGATCACGAGGTAGAAATTTTATTATTTTATTGCGGATTCCCGCTCAAGCAGTTTAATTAACTTGAGATCTCCGATTTCTTATCGATCTTACTTTCGAAAAATCGATCGTCTTTTTTTTATTTTTGTTCCCCTTATTTTCACCTTCGCGAATTCCAAAGTAAAAAATCGAAGATGGAAATAATTTTCTAATTTCGAAAACGCATACCAATTCGAGTTTCGTTTAAAAATCGATTGTTTGTTTGAAACCGTCTTAAGTGGAACACCCTGTATGTTGTTCAATATAACTGAGAATTGAGAGTGGCTAGTACAAGGAATTTTTATCTTTTCTTTGGAATAAATAATTAATGAAATCTAATTTCCGCATTCTTATTTAAACGTAATAAGTTTCTTTGAACTCTCAAGTTATTCGCCGACGCACCAAAAGAACTAAGTTACAACAACGTAAGTCCAGATTTGCAGTGACGATCACGAAGTAGAAATATTATTATTGTATTGCGGATTCCCGCTCAAGCAGTTTAATAAACTTGAGATCTCCGATTTCTTATTGATCTTACTTTCGAAAAATCGATCGTCTTTTTTTTATTTTTGTTCCTCTTATTTTCACCTTCGCGATTCCAAAGTAAAAAATCGAACATGGAAATAATTTTCTAATTTCGAAAACGCATATCAATTCGAGTTTCGTTTAAAAATCGATCATTTGTTTGAAACCGTCTTAAGTGAAACGCCCTGTATGTTGTTCAATATAACTGAGAATTGAGAGTGGCTAGTACAAGGAATTTTTATCTTTTCTTTGGAATAAATAATTAATGAAATCTAATTTCCGCATTCTTATTTAAACGTAATAAGTTTCTTTGAACTCTCAAGTTATTCGCCGACGCACCAAAAGAACTAAGTTACAACAACGTAAGTCCAGATTTGCAGTGACGATCACGAAGTAGAAATATTATTATTTTATTGCGGATTACCGCTCAAGCAGTTTAATAAAATTGAGATCTCCGATTTCTTATTGATCTTACTTTCGAAAAATCGATCGTCTTTTTTTTGTATTTTTGTTCCTCTTATTTTCACCTTCGCGAATTCCAAAGTAAAAAATCGAACATGGAAATAATTTTCTAACTTCGAAAACGCATGCCAATTCGAGTTTCGTTTAAAAATCGATCGTTTGTTTGAACCCGTCTTAAGTGAAACGCCCTGTATGTTGTTCAATATAACTGAGAATTGAGAGTAGCTAGTACAAGGAATTTTTATCTTTTTTTTGGAATAAATAATTAATTAAATCTAATTTCCGCATTCTTATTTAAACGTAATAAGTTCCTTTGAACTCTCAAGTTATCCGCCGACGCACCAAAAGAACTGAGTTACAACAACGTAAGTCCAGGTTTGCAGTGACGATCACGAGGTAGAAATATTATCATTTTATTACGGATTCCCGCTCAAGCAGTTTAATAAACTTGAGATCTCCGATTTCTTATTGATCTTACCTTCGAAAAATCGATCGTCTTTTTTTATTTTTGTTCCTCTTATTTTCACCTTCGCGAATTCCAAAGTAAAAAATCGAACATGGAAATAATTTTCTAATTTCGAAAACGCATACCAATTCGAGTTTCGTTTAAAAATTGATTGTTTGTTTGAAACCGTCTTAAGTGAAACACCCTGTATGTTGTTCAATATAACTGAGAATTGAGAGTGGTTACTACAAGGAATTTTTATCTTTTTTTTTGAATAAATAATTAATTAAATCTAACTTCCGCATTCTTATTTAAACGTAATAAGTTCCTTTGAACTCTCAAGTTATTCGCCGACGCACCAAAAAAACTGAGTTACAACAACGTAAATCCAGATTTGCAGTGACGATCACGAGGTAGAAATTTTATTATTTTATTGCGGATTCCCGCTCAAGCAGTTTAATTAACTTGAGATCTCCGATTTCTTATCGATCTTACTTTCGAAAAATCGATCGTCTTTTTTTTATTTTTGTTCCCCTTATTTTCACCTTCGCGAATTCCAAAGTAAAAAATCGAAGATGGAAATAATTTTCTAATTTCGAAAACGCATACCAATTCGAGTTTCGTTTAAAAATCGATTGTTTGTTTGAAACCGTCTTAAGTGGAACACCCTGTATGTTGTTCAATATAACTGAGAATTGAGAGTGGCTAGTACAAGGAATTTTTATCTTTTCTTTGGAATAAATAATTAATGAAATCTAATTTCCGCATTCTTATTTAAACGTAATAAGTTTCTTTGAACTCTCAAGTTATTCGCCGACGCACCAAAAGAACTAAGTTACAACAACGTAAGTCCAGATTTGCAGTGACGATCACGAAGTAGAAATATTATTATTTTATTGCGGATTACCGCTCAAGCAGTTTAATAAAATTGAGATCTCCGATTTCTTATTGATCTTACTTTCGAAAAATCGATCGTCTTTTTTTTGTATTTTTGTTCCTCTTATTTTCACCTTCGCGAATTCCAAAGTAAAAAATCGAACATGGAAATAATTTTCTAACTTCGAAAACGCATGCCAATTCGAGTTTCGTTTAAAAATCGATCGTTTGTTTGAACCCGTCTTAAGTGAAACGCCCTGTATGTTGTTCAATATAACTGAGAATTGAGAGTAGCTAGTACAAGGAATTTTTATCTTTTTTTTGGAATAAATAATTAATTAAATCTAATTTCCGCATTCTTATTTAAACGTAATAAGTTCCTTTGAACTCTCAAGTTATCCGCCGACGCACCAAAAGAACTGAGTTACAACAACGTAAGTCCAGATTTGCAGTGACGATCACGAGGTGGAAATATTATCATTTTATTGCGGATTCCCGCTCAAGCAGTTTAATAAACTTGAGATCTCCGATTTCTTATTGATCTTACCTTCGAAAAATCGATCGTCTTTTTTTATTTTTGTTCCTCTTATTTTCACCTTCGCGAATTCCAAAGTAAAAAATCGAACATGGAAATAATTTTTTAATTTCGAAAACGCATGCCAATTCGAGTTTCGTTTAAAAATCGATTGTTTGTTTGAAACCGTCTTAAGTGAAACACCCTGTATGTTGTTCAATATAACTGAGAATTGAGAGTGGCTAGTACAAGGAATTTTTATCTTTTTTTTGGAATAAATAATTAATTAAATCTAACTTCCGCATTCTTATTTAAACGTAATAAGTTCCTTTGAACTCTCAAGTTATCCGCCGACGCACCAAAAGAACTGAGTTACAACAACGTAAGTCCAGATTTGCAGTGACGATCACGAGGTAGAAATATTATTATTTTATTGCGGATTCCCGCTCAAGCAGTTTAATAAACTTGAGATCTCCGATTTCTTATTGATTTTACTTTCGAAAAATCGATCGTCTTTTTTTTATTTTTGTTCCTCTTATTTTCACCTTCGCGATTCCAAAGTAAAAAATTGAACATAGAAATAATTTTCTAACTTCGAAAACGCGTACCAATTCGAGTTTCGTTTAAAAATCGATTGTTTGTTTGAAACCGTCTTAAGTGAAACATCCTGTATGTTGTTCAATACAACTGAGAATTGAGAGTGGCTAGTACAAGGAATTTTTATCTTTTTTTTTGGAATAAATAATTAATTAAATCTAACTTCCGCATTCTTATTTAAACGTAATTAGTTCCTTTGAACTCTCAAGTTATTCGCCGACGCACCAAAAGAATTGAGTTATAACAACGTAAGTCCAGATTTGCAGTGACGATCACGAGGTAGAAATATTATTATTTTATTGCGGATTCCCGCTCAAGCAGTTTAATAAACTTGAGATCTCCGATTTCTTATTGATCTTACTTTCGAGAAAACGATCGTCTTTTTTTAATGTTTGTTCCTTTTATTTTCACCTTCGCGAATTCCAAAGTAAAAAATCGAACATGGAAATAATTTTCTAATTTCGAAAACGCATACCAATTCGAGTTTCGTTTAAAAATCGATTGTTTATTTGAAACCGTCTTAAGTGAAACACCCTGTATGTTGTTTAATATAACTGAGAATTGAGAGTGGCTAGTACAAGGAATTTTTATCTTTTTTTTGGAATAAATAATTAATTAAATCTAACTTCCGCATTCTTATTTAAACGTAATAAGTTCCTTTGAACTCTCAAGTTATTCGCCGACGCACCAAAAGAACTGAGTTACAACAACGTAAGTCCAGATTTGCAGTGACGATCACGAGGTGGAAATATTATCATTTTATTGCGGATTCCCGCTCAAGCAGTTTAATAAACTTGAGATCTCCGATTTCTTATTGATCTTACCTTCGAAAAATCGATCGTCTTTTTTTATTTTTGTTCCTCTTATTTTCACCTTCGCGAATTCCAAAGTAAAAAATCGAACATGGAAATAATTTTCTAATTTCGAAAACGCATACCAATTCGAGTTTCGTTTAAAAATTGATTGTTTGTTTGAAACCGTCTTAAGTGAAACACCCTGTATGTTGTTCAATATAACTGAGAATTGAGAGTGGTTACTACAAGGAATTTTTATCTTTTTTTTTGAATAAATAATTAATTAAATCTAACTTCCGCATTCTTATTTAAACGTAATAAGTTCCTTTGAACTCTCAAGTTATTCGCCGACGCACCAAAAAAACTGAGTTACAACAACGTAAATCCAGATTTGCAGTGACGATCACGAGGTAGAAATTTTATTATTTTATTGCGGATTCCCGCTCAAGCAGTTTAATTAACTTGAGATCTCCGATTTCTTATCGATCTTACTTTCGAAAAATCGATCGTCTTTTTTTTATTTTTGTTCCCCTTATTTTCACCTTCGCGAATTCCAAAGTAAAAAATCGAAGATGGAAATAATTTTCTAATTTCGAAAACGCATACCAATTCGAGTTTCGTTTAAAAATCGATTGTTTGTTTGAAACCGTCTTAAGTGGAACACCCTGTATGTTGTTCAATATAACTGAGAATTGAGAGTGGCTAGTACAAGGAATTTTTATCTTTTCTTTGGAATAAATAATTAATGAAATCTAATTTCCGCATTCTTATTTAAACGTAATAAGTTTCTTTGAACTCTCAAGTTATTCGCCGACGCACCAAAAGAACTAAGTTACAACAACGTAAGTCCAGATTTGCAGTGACGATCACGAAGTAGAAATATTATTATTTTATTGCGGATTCCCGCTCAAGCAGTTTAATAAACTTGAGATCTCCGATTTCTTATTGATCTTACCTTCGAAAAATCGATCGTCTTTTTTTATTTTTGTTCCTCTTATTTTCACCTTCGCGAATTCCAAAGTAAAAAATCGAACATAGAAATAATTTTCTAACTTCGAAAACGCATACCAATTCGAGTTTCGTTTAAAAATCGATTGTTTCTTTGAAACCGTCTTAAGTGAAACACCCTGTATGTTCTTCAATATAACTGAGAATTGAGAAAGCACGCAAATATCTTTACAAACAAAAAAAAAACTATCTGGTGCGTTCTAATTTTGTTCTATTTATTCGTCCTTGTTCCGAGTTTAAAGTCATCTCTGTTTATTTGCCATAACAAAAAAAGAAATGGGCTAAACAATTGTCTATTATCTATTATTCCACTGTGAACCATAAAGTTGTTAAATTCACGAAACAAAGACAACCCACCGCGATGCGTTCGTCCTCTCTACGATCACGCACAGGCAGCGTGATCCACGCTCCTATTTTTAGCCCGCCCCCGAAATAAAACGCGCACATGTTTCATCTAAGAAAATAATTTAATAATAAAATACAAATATTGTACATGCAACAAATAAATACAGCTCGCGCACAATAAAATTCTATAATATGTATACCATACATAGAGCTATTAACTCACGCGGGCGATTTTTTCGCCCGATCAAAACAGACCTTGACTTGCACTCGCCGACCATGTGATCGAGATACATTTATTATTTATATTTACATACATACATCGAGCGCTTGTTTGCGTCCATCACTTTCGACGATACATAATTTACGAGTGCGTCATCGCCCTTTCGTCACCTCCTGCTCTTCCCCGAAACGCACTCCTTCAGCAAATCCCAGAACACCAGAGTCAAAACAGTGTGAGGCCCCAGCCTCAAATAACAAGGGCCGATGCCCTTGAAGAATCCGACGGGGCCTTCCGCCTTGGACACCTTCACGAAGCAATCGAAGTAGTTCTGGTACAGCAGCCCCCGTCCGTTTTTATCAACCCCTGCAATTTTTTTTTATTTCTCGATTTTAAGGGGCGAAAATGTGGGGGGGGGTCATACCTTGGCTGTACAGGCGCACCGAAACTAGGTCCAGGGGGGCCACGATGACGCTGAGGAATATTCCGGATATCATGCTGGCTATGAAGGTCTCTACGAGGGGGAATTGGGGGAAGAGCTTGTAACTTTGAACCAGCTCTTTGGAGTACGTGAACGACGTTAGTTGGGCGGTTGAGCCTATGAATGACCTTGGGGCGGCCGAAAATGCGCCCCTGTACAATCCTTTAATCTAAAACAAAAAATTTAATTAAATAAAACAATGCCAAAAGTATACTAGTTTGAACAACGGGAAAGAGTAGGCAGATTCTTAACTATTTGACTATACACTCTTTAGTCACTGCAACTTTTATTTATTCAAGTTTTACTGGCGCTCATAGCCACAGTTCATTACAACCTGTTTATGATAAAACCTTTTTCAAAGTTAGGCTAACTTTCACGTTCAGAAAAAGTAGGAAGATTGAGACTTCGTTCGACGGGGAAAAGAGTAGGCCGATTGAAGCTTTTGTCAACAATCTCCAAGCGTTGTCTTACTTAACCACTGACTTTCGATAAAGCTACCAATCAAATACATAATGTCAAAAAACTTCTTACCCCATATTTTTTGAAGATTCCTTTGAGTCCGTGCAACATCCCATTGTGGTCGTGTTGGTGTCCGAAGGCGATTTCTTGAGCTGCCTTCCCCTGCATGTGCGTCTTCACTAGGAAAAAGGGGCTGGCTATGAAAGCGCCCCCGATTCCCGCGATCCCCCCGGCCAAGATGTTCTTCCAAAGAACCGTCTTGCCCTTGTCATTCTTGGTGTAGCCCTTGGAGATAGCCAAATCATAGCAACCTGAAAATGCCATGCGTCTCTTAGGTCGGAAACGTCTGGGTTTCGGTCGTGAGTGATAGAGTCAAAAAATAGGGTTGTGATAGGGAAAGAAATCTAATATAGAATTTCGACTAAAAAAATTTAGTGGTTAGTTTTTTTTGGCAGCCTAAGCTTGATGGTTGGAAATGAGTCTTGAGCAGTACCTAATCTAACGCTATTAAGAAAGAACTGGAAGCAAAGGGCTGGTATGAGGCCGGCCTGAAGCGCCGCCAGTCCATCGTACTTTGTTATCGTGTACGCTGCGTGTAAGACGTTTTTATAATGTACCGGATGTTGGCCTCGGGCTTGTAATTCCCCTTGCATTTGCATCCGTATTTTTATGACTTCCAGAGGGTTCGAAAAGACGCCGGCGCACACGGCCGCCGAACCAGCTATCGCGAAATCCATTTTTGCAAAATAGGTATCTGCAAAACATACATGTTAACTGGTTAACCAAAATGTCCCCCCGAAGACATTTCTTCGGCTTGGCAGCACACTTCGGTCCATTCTGTCGATGGTCGGAGGTGGGCGCACGCGCTTTTCCAAAACAAGAAAAAGGGAACCGAAATTTTGGTGCGGTTTTCGTGGGCGGAATGACATTTCCAAAATGTCAAACTTGAAGCTTCTAATATGGCTACGTTCGAGAACTTTACGCTTGGGCGTGTTACGCATCTTTCTCACTCACGATTTTCAACTTACAGCATTTTCGATATAGTACCCATTCAGACTATCTTCATCTCATGTTATTGCACGAGGTTAAAAGAAGATGCAAATACACCGAGTGCAACGGTGCAAGTGAATCGAAAACGCTATTATTTTGCGCATCTCGCTCAACTGTTTGAAGAAGTCTTGTGTTTACGTTTTTCACTTTTTATACCTTACTCAAAAGCGGGATGTGATAAGTGCTTCCGTTGTCATGGCAATAATGTAAACACGAGGCGTCTTGAAATAGATGAGCGAGATGCGTTAACACGCCCAAAGATGCGCTCGAGGGTGTAGTTCTCGAACGCAACTCTTTATAAAACAGACCTTAACGTTCTCCTTTTTCGGTTTTGACTGACGAAAAAGAAACGAATTTTTGGATTGCATAAATCCGCCAAGTCTGTGACTAGTCGATTGTGCTGATTTTGTAATGTCAGTTTCCACAAATTTCTGAAATATCAAAAGTGGTGTTCCTAGAGTAGTTTTCTTTTCCTTGACTGTCTCATTTCGGTATTGATTCGAAATTGTTTGCTCGAAAGTAAAGGTATGGTAGGTATTTTAGTCGAAAATTTTAAAATAAGGCGAGAAACAGTTTCTCGAATTAAACATTTGCCACGTCTTTATCAGTACAATATATCGAATAAAATTAATTGATGAATTAATTAAATAGAAATTTGCATAATGTGTACTTAAAAATTAACAGAGGTTGAACGTATTTATTACAATTTAATAAATTTGTAAAATATTATTATTATTATTATCATAGATCTCAGGAGAGATATTGGTATCGTCATTGAAAGAGGATCATAAGAACTCTTTAAATTCATAAAAACAGCGTTCAAGCAGGAATTGTCTTAGTTCTAGTTTAAATTTAGACATAGATTTGTGAGTTTTTAAATTTACAGGCAGATTATTGTAGACTTTTAGGGCCCTATAATAAATGCTCAAATAGGGTAGTGTTATGTTTAGGAACGGATAAATTCTCACAATGCCTTGTTTTTATAGATAAACATGTCCCATATTTTTCTTTATTCTTAGGAAAAAGGCTTATATTGGATCTGGCAAAGATGGCTAAGTTGTATATATACAGACATGGCAAAGGTAAAATTTTTAAAAGTTTAAATAATGGTCTACAACTTTCAGTAATCTTTTTATGCAAAATATTCCTTATAAGATGTTTCTCTAAAACAAATATATGCTGAGTGTTAGTAGAACCGCCCCAAAATATTAAACCATATGATAATATAGATTGCACTGAGGTCATATAATATGTTTTCAACACATCAACAGTAACACAATTCCTAAGGTTTCTTATAATGTAACAAAATTTGGTAAGTTTTGAGCTCACATACTGTATATGCGTATTAAACTTTAAGGAGGCATCAATATATAAACCTAGAAATTTAACGTTGTCAACAATAGCAACCGATTTTCCATTAAATTTAATATATACGTTTGACAGAATTGGTCCTTTTTTAAATTCTATCGCTACAGTTTTGTTAGAGTTTAGTTTAAGACGCTCAAGCTCACACCAATTGGACATTGTTAATATTGTGGATGAAGCAAGATTCGAGCGGAAACTCTGATTGTTGGCAGTTACAACACACGAGGTGTCATCGGCGTACTGACATAGGGAGACAGATGGAAGCTGATTTTGTAAATCATTAACAAAAATTATAAACAACAGAGGACCCAAGATAGAACCTTGGGGGACATCCATGTTGATTTCTTTAGGTTCAGATAACACCTCCTTAATAACGCCTTCCTCCATATGTCTAATGCAGACTTGTTGATACCTTTTTGAAAGGTAAGAACGAAACAGATCTAAAGCCACCCCTCGAATTCCAATATTATACACCGTGATTCAAAAAGACCGCACCATCACTTAGGTGGTTTTCAGACCCACTTATTTGTTCTCAAAAGTGTAAATAAAAATTTTCTAGATGATTTTTTTACGAAGATATAGGCTTTCAAAGTTACGAAACTGATGGTGATTTTATAGTAATTAGACAATGTAACTTTATGTTTTTATTAATGAAAGGTGTAGATAAACGCCTCTAAAATTATCCTTGCTAATAAAACATAATATTTATTAAGTAATAAAGCAGGAAAAGTCTTTGGAAATGTTAACATTATTTTAGAAGTAAAGCCGGCAACGGTGCACCGAAAATTCGGTTTTACTATGGTTACCATAGTGTGACCTGACAAATAAAATTTATCAATAATGTTCACATTTTGAAAGTCAAATTTCTTTATTGATTTGAAGAATTTATTCAAATTCAAAATATTTACTTTAAATGAATACTGTGACATGTATCTTCTTCTGGGAGAGGAGTGGTAGAAACTTTCGACGCGCTGCAGCAGCTTATACTGAACGATACGGTGAACGTAGACATCCACACAAAAATGTTTTTCAACGGCTTGATCAGTGTCATGTATCATCGGTATCATGGAATGATAGGTAGGCCACGCTCCGCCAGAACTCCTCAAGTCGAGGAAGCTGTTCTACAAGTCCTGAAGACAATCCTAACGTCAGCATTCGAGATATTGAACTGTTATAGGTTAACCAAAATGCTTTTATTCAATGTCACAAATGCTTTACAATAATGGGTAACAAAACTCTTTGCTATTCACGCTTATCTCTGCGGTCGACTCACGACTATCTTGACACTTCTCTCTCAGTCATGGCAACCCCGATCCTTCATCGGTACTGTCACCCTGAGCTGGTCGTATCTCTAACAGAACGATATTTAAACGTAAATTACAATGTTGTTCGGCGTGTATTAAAAACAGAAGGTTACCATTCTTTCGTCTATACAAAAGTTCAAGCTCTGTGTGAAGCTAATTTTCCTCTTCGTTTTAACTTTTGCAATTGGATGCTGGATCAAATCAACCAACTCTTTCCTTATTTTTTTTACTTAAGAACTTTAGAATAGCTGAAGAAAGTAGGATATTATTAAGAACCACAGTTAAGAACTGACATTTATTATTATGTCAAATTTTATTTCCAAACGTTTTGACAAACCAGCGCATATGCAGTTGTCAACAAAAAAGAGGGTACCTATGATCTATGATTTCAAATTTGTAAGTGCATCTACAAGGTGCAGCGTTGCCTATTTGCGTTATTTTTAAACATTCATATCTTAAAAACTATCCATGGCAAAAAAATTCTAAAAACATATTTGTGCTCCTGTTAATGGTCTGTATTTACACCGAAGCGATGGTGCGACCCTTATGAATCACGCTGTATAACTTAGAGAGCAGAACAGAATGATCCAAAGAATCGAATGCCTTTGAGAGATCAAAATAAATTCCAACGGGAAATTCGCCATTATCTAAGCAAGTGGTAATATAATGCAGAGATTCAAAAATAGCAGACTCGGTTGATCGGCCTTTAGTGAATCCATGTTGACATTTGGACAAAATTTTATACTTCGCAAGATACGAGTATAATCTGTTATAAATAATTCTTTCAAGAACCTTAGAGAAAGCTGGCAGTAGTGAGATTGGGCGGTAGTTGTTCTCAAGCCTTTGTTCTTGTAGATGGGAATGACTTTGGCATGTTTGAGGCAGTCAGGGAAAATTCCCGTGAAAAAGCAATTGTTTATGACCTCAGCAAGTTTACCAGATATTAAATTGCCAACATCTGCGATTATGGAACAGGGGATGCCATCCTTGCCCGAAGTTTTCTTGGAAGACATGTGATTCAATATATTTAAGACTTCGTGATGATCCATAGGAAACAGGAAAAAATTAGATACCGCATTATCCTGTAATACTGATCCCAAGTTATTTGAATGTATTATTGGGTTAAGTGGAGCAAAATGCTCACTGAATAAATTTGCTATTACAAGTGGATTATTTATAGGAATGTTATCAACGACTAATTCAATAGTTCCACATACCTCGGACGGGTAAGCCGAATCTTTAATAATGCTCTATACCATTTTGTTTCTATTTGAACCTGTAGCATCCAAAATTTTATTATTATTATATGATATTTTAGTTTTATTTATAAGCTGTAGATATTCTTTTTTCTTGGCAAGATATAGTTTTCTAAGATTGTCGTCTTTTGAAATCTTCCATATATGATGTAAATCCTTAATGTAATTACTCTTCGAAATAATCTCCTGAGTTACCCAAGCAGAATTATTTTCTGATTTGTTAAGAGAAATCGAGGAGTTAATAAGAAAACATGTGTTAAAATGCCGAAGAAAGACATTCATGAAACTATCAAAACTGATGTCGCAGTGTGAAGAAGCAAACCAATCGTCTTGCATAATCTTAGACATAAATTCTGAACGGTTATTGATACTAAATTTTCTCCGAGTACAAACAATTTTTCCAGGTATGTTCGATAAAGGTAATTTTACAACAAGCATTTGAGCAGAATGATCCGATAAGTGGGTTACAACATTAAAGCTGTCTATTTTTGTAAGATTACTAAAAATATTATCTATACATGTAGAGCTGCTCCCAAATACACGTGTAGTATCAGAAATGTGCATATTCATTCCATATGATTTTAGAGTGTTTAACACGGCAGTGCTATTTGAAAAATTACCCAAGAAGTCCACATTCAAATCGCCACAAACTACAAGTTTTTGAGGACTTTTCGAAACAATGTCCAATAACTCAATCAACTTACGACAAAACAAGTCTAAATTACCATCGGGGGATCTGTATAAGCAAATCACGAAACACATAAAGTTAGACATTTTTAGTTTGCAACAAGAAAATTCGAAATCTTTGTCTATGCATTTGATATTTAAAGCAACATCATGACCAAAATTGGATAGCCTGTTACTAACAAAGATTGCAGTACCGCCACCACGAGCATTATCTCTAGAGCTGGAAGAAATGAAGGTATAACCCGTTAGGCGTGTGTTAAACATTGCTTCTTTAGGAAGCCACGTCTCGCTAAAACAGCAGAATTCAGGATTGTGTTGCTCTCGAAGGAATAGTTCAATTTCATTAGTTTTATTATTTATACTTCGAATATTATGATGCAGAAGTTTTAGCAGCACACAATCTTTTTCAATTAGCATAAAAAATTTTCGTCGTTAGATGATTATGTTTCGCGACGAGTTTGTTACATCCTCAAACAATAGAATAATGAAATTGTACAAAAAAGTCATGTGCAAACCATAGAAGAAAAAGTAAAGTATAAACGCATTAATACATTTTGATTTCAAAAGAATAAATCAATTAAAAATTAAAATTAAGTTGAGAAGAAATTAAATAAATGTATGTATTTTGTTCTGTTTCCCTTTATGAACATAATTAGCATACACAGTGACTATCCATGCTGCAACAAAATATTTAAAAAAATTGCGAATTAATAGTGAACAACAAAAATTGAAAATTGGAGAAATAAAACTGGTGAATAGGGAGCATGGATGAACATGAATAGCACATACAATTCGTAACCAGGAAAGATGAAGGCTCGGCATATTTCACACGTGTATGGTTAAAGATGCTGTAGAAGTATAAATATCTCTGTCTTATGTATAGCGAACTCCTATCTACTAGAGTTATCCGCATATGAAGAAACTGATTACTCCCTCTGGAAGCTAACCGAGACCCATAACCTCTATTCCTCCTATTAGAAGCGACCATGGGCCAGCGAGAATAAGAAAAAAGCAGATCTGTTTGCCCAACACCTGGCTGAAGTATTCACTCCCAATCAAGGGCAAGTGAATCATCCTATAAATAATATTGATAATCAAAGATCCAAAAATATCACACCAGTTACGCCAAGAGAAGTAGCTGAAGAGATAAGAACTAATCTGAACCCGAAGAAAGCACCAGGATTCGATTTAATCACTGGAGAGATTTTAAAGCATCTGCCTAGAAAGGGTACAGTAATGCCCACCTACCTACTCAACGCAGCTTTCAGGTTGAAACATGTCCCTGCGTGCTGGAAAGTTGCCAAAACCAGGAGAACAACCCAATGATGTCAAATTTTACAGACCGCCAATAGTCTCAAAACTCCTTGAGAAACTAATACTTAAAAGGCTGCGGCCAATAGTAATAGAAAATTATTAACTTAATCCCGGATTATCAATTTGGATTCAGGCAAAAGCTCTCAATAACATAGAATAACCGACATCATCGAACGTGCCTTGGAAGAGAAGCAAATCTGCTCTGCAGTCTTCTTAGCCTTCGACAAGGTATGGCACGAAGGTTTGATACATAAATTAAACAAAACGCTTCCAAAACAATACGTAAAGATATTAACATCTTACATCTCGGACAGACTCTTCAGAATTAAACAAGAAGATGAATATGCGAAGCTAAAAGCGGGAGTGCCTCAAGGCAGTGCGCTGGGTCCTATCCTCTACCTGCTATATACTAGTGACATACCAAACTTAGAGGAAAGTACAGTAGCTACATTTGCAGATGACACCGTACTACTAGCAGTAGAGAAAGACCAAGGAAATTGCAAACAGCCAGCAATGCAATACTTGACTGGACTAAACAATGGAAGATAAAGTTAAATGAGCTGTCAATTTTACAAGCAAATTATTAAAAGACCCACCGTTTTTAGATATAAATGGCACCACGGTGCCACATGAAAACAGCGCCAAGTACCTAGGCATGACTCTGGACACCAAACTTAGGTGGAAAGGAAGAAAAGAGCGGAATTAGGCCGAATAGGAATTGGCTGATTGGAAGAAACTCCAAACTTTCAATGTCCAATAAACTACTGATGTACAATCAGATCTTGAAACCTGGTATCGAGCTTTGGGGCTGTGCCAGTGATTCCAATATTAAGTGTATTTCATTTTCATTTCAGGATAAAGTGTTACGCAACATGGTGAATGTCCCCTGGTATGTTCGAAATTCCGATCTTCATAGAGATTTCCTGGTTCCAACCATTAAGGAAGAAATCAAAAGGTTCGGTGGAAAGCATGAAGCTAGGCTTCACCTTCACGTTAATGCAGAGGCTCTTCAACTGCTGGACAACCAACACCATGTCCGATGAAGATTGAAGAGGAGGAAACCAGCTGATCTTGTGTAGCGTGTTGTGTACAAAAGCAGAGCGCAGTAAATTCTCCAGGAAAATCTAGAAGACCCTAGCCGATAAGAGTAAGTATAGCTTAAGTCTTGTAAGATAAAAATCAATGGTTAGTCTCAAAGGCTAGTTTTAATTGTAGACACGTGGTGCTATGAGCGCAAACAGTTGCGCATACACAAATTAGTGTGTCCTTCCTAGCTGAATCGGTTTGCTGGCGAGTCTTCGTCTTTCCTGGTTACGGGTGTATTTAAAGGCTGCAGAAATCGAAACTGACCAAAATAATTATAAATCTCATCACAACAGGTGATTAATAGGGATCCAGGACTTTGGGGAAGAAGACTGTATGCTATTCAACGTAACTGAGAAGCCACGTGACCTTCAATCATTATTAGTCGGTGTGTATAACAGAAACAAGGATTTACGCCAAAAAAAAAAAAATTCGAAGAATTGTAGAGTCAGAAGTATAGAACTTAGAATGAGACACGTAGATGCCATGGACATTATCAGGTGGAGACAAATTAGTAGAAGAAAATATTTGCGCGCGTTTTTAGATCTCCAAAATCATAAACTCTTTGAAAACAGACCAATTTAGTCAATCACCAAGTAAAAGTAAAACTCTTTTTGTTTCACTACCCTTGTTAAGAGGAACCGAATTATTCAAAATTCTTTTTGGACAGTTCGGTTCCTGGGAAGCATAATAAACTCTTTGGCGATAAGCCATTTGGTAGACCATCGAAAAGACATCACAAGGATATGGCTAGTGATCGTTTTTGAAAGATTTCGTTTTCATCTAACTCAGTTCGGCTATAATTTTGAAATAAAAGAAAATTAGAGATTGACAGCTGACAGCTTTTCTGTAACGAAACGTCGGCAAAGGAATACATTGTATACATAAACAGGTTGTCCCGGCTTGAATCCGGATTCAATAGATGACGCCACCGAAAAACTGAAGAATTCGTCCGAAATGGCGATGAAACTCAAACAAAAGAGCTTAAATCTGAATGGTCCAATCTGGAAGCACTTTATAGATTATAAAGAAGTAACCAAAGTAAGAAAATAAAAACAAAAAAGCGCGATCCTTGCTTAATTAACATGAAGACTGTATTATTGTTGCTCTTCTCCTCTTCCTCTTTCATCCCCTTCTAGTGGGTTATACCAACTTGAAGAGGGTCAATTGTTTTTTGTGAAATGAAAGAATTTTTCTATAATTGAAGCATTTTCCTCTCCGTCATTTATCCGGAAAAAGCTGTCAGACATACAGCGAAACGTTGACATTCCAATCAATTTTACATGAACTGTAACGCCATAATTTGGTGATAAAGAATTTTGATTGGCTTCCAAATTGCCTTTGTAGTCAACTATGTATAATGAAATTTGGCCCGTATGAGTATCAAAAGAAAAGATATTTGAACGCAATAGTTTATTGGATGGTTAACAGAGTTCTGACCTTTCGCAAGTATTTAAAGAGAAACAGACTGACTTTAACACGTAGGTAAGTGGTCAAAACGTTTTGGCAGCGATTTATTTTTTCGACGGCGGCGCAAGTATTTTTATATATTTATTGCAACCGTAAAACACAAAATCAAGGACTCGAAAAAAGTGAAATGTTTATGCAAGCGTACATACATAAATATACATTCATTCTAAATTTAAAAATTATTCCGAACGAAATAAAGTTAAATTTCAAATATTTACGCTTCGTTGCCTGTTGTCATTTATTGTATGTATATTTTGAGCAAGCTGTAACCTACAGCGAAACATAGATATTGCAAGCTTTTTAAAAGTTGTATAAAGGAATGTATTTAATATAAGTATGAAACGGTCGCGAATTTGTTTATAAAACAATAAGCATGCTCTTGCATGTAACTTTGATTTTAAATAACAAATAAATGTACATATTGAAGGAATTGTAACTTGTCGGGCGAAAGCAATATCGCCAGGCCTACCGGGGCCGTTACGGTGTTTCAATAGGCAATATAATAAGGGTGGGGCCATAAATTTTTTTGTCACATTGAAATCTGTCACGCGAGTTTCTAATGCCCGTCTGTTGTTCAGTAGAAATTGGGCAATTTGACACGCGTAGGTTCGGTAAGAGAATGCTGCTATTGAAAACTATCGATTGCAGGGCGTGACCGGAGATAACATGCTGATTTTTATTTGCTTCTAAAGAAAAATCTGCAGGCGAACGCCGTGTTTCCACAGTAAGCGGAAACATAAACATGTCAAGAGGGTACTTGTAATTTAGAAGTGTTGTGGACTTTGAAAGGCAGCACACATGTAGCTTTCAGGGGTGGTCGTTTAGTAAAAGCTTAGAAAAACACATTCCAGGAACCGGGGGACGTTTATCTTTCTGAATGCTAAACACAGCTCTATTGGTCAAGGGGTTTGAATTTGGTTTTCTGATCGGAGGAAGGGGAATTAATTTTGTTCAGCCGAAAAATGAAAATTAAAATGACAGACGGACAGCTCCGAACTTTTAAAACGATCAGTCGTATCAATTGGGTTTGGCGAATTGCTTTGGGGTACTTACTTGTTTCTCTGATTTAGTTTTCACAGTAGAGTTAAATCATTTTATATCGGTACGCCTAAAATCCCAGAGTTTGAGAGTCAATTAAATAAAATTAAACAAGTCGGTCTCGCGCACGGTAAATTAATCGCGGGTTGATTTAAACTTAGTGCAGTGAGTGTATTGGATTTTAATTTCGCGGCGCGGATTTAGGTAATCTGACTTAATTTGTATTTTATTCATTACATACTTGGTGGTATAAATTGTTTAAAAATCATTTTAATTCCCGCATCCATTTGTGGCCAGATAATCTGTAAATTTCAGTACTTGCTTGGCTTGTGCAATTTTTTTACTAAAGTGTTTTCATTTGCATTCTAACCGAGTTTAACGGTAAATAAGTTGCATTCACATTAGTGGAGTTGGTTGACCATTTGTTGTATAAATTATTAGACTAGTTTGCTTGGCGTTCTGTAATTTAAATCGACCAGAGGCAGTCAACCGACGCTTTAAATCTATAGTGCAATCCATATACAGTGTACTCTTGTAAAATTAGTCAATCCCATTGGGCGATATTCTCTGGCAAGTTGGAAACACTCAAACAAAGGGTTTTTCGTTTTGCACAGTGAAGTCGACTGGTTTGTACCACTGGTCTAAGGCAAGTCTAGATCTGCCGCTAAAATCAAGTGTGACCAACACAAGTTAATTCCCTAAATCAAGGCCAATTAGCTGCCGTTACGAGTGCCGTCAAATTACGAGGCCAAACAATTCTGAATCACATATTCATAGCCATCTTCTTAACCGAGTTTCCCTCACACCCTGTGTGTGAACCGAAGTGTAGTCCTTGTCGGGAGATCTGCGGGTTAATTAGAAGTAATTCGCTGAGAGACCGAAAGATCATAACTACCCACAGTAGAGCATCAAATAAAACGGTCAATCATTCCATTGCGCATAGGGATAGATAATCGTCGGAAACAACGCAATCAGAGATTAACAAATAAAGTGAGAGTCATTGCACCTCCACCTCTTGGCGATAGGAGCGGTTGAGAATCTACCCCTTCGCCGCGTTATTAGGTTTACCAACAAATCGGCTCGCGCGCCTCCACAGGAGGGCTTCCGTGAAAACCTAGCGATTAGTATTGATTCTCTCGCAGATTGATCGCCTGGGCGGTATTTTGTATCACATACTTCCCCGAATATCTGATTAATTAATTAGTTACGTTCATCAAGTAAGTACACTGTAGGCACACGGCCACACTGTGCGCTGGTTGATTATATAGAGCGTGTCTTCGAGTACTATTGAAGTGGTAAACACGAGTACCAAGACCAATCTAATTTTGAAAACAACTTAATTGTTGATGTAAATTGAATAACAAGGTCACCACCATTGTTTTGGGACAAGCATAAAACCACCAGCTGTGTAATTGAAAACAGTTAGTTCGTCACGATATTCGAACGAGAAAGCCGTTAAACGAATTCTACTGTATTTCTCAAAATAGTAATTTTTTTTTGTGTCTCTCTGTATTGGATTTTTAGACGACGAAGGTTTTTCCGCTCATTTTTCTAGACTGCAGTGCGGCTAGAAATCGGAGTTTTTGCCTTTTTTGCAATAAATAATTAATTAAATTTAAGTCCGTATTTTATTTATACGTAGCCAATTTCCGCTATCTCAGAGTTATTATCGTCTCACCAGGATTCGAACCAGGGTGCACAGACATAAGTAGAGTCCTTCACTAATTAGCGATCACGAGGAAATAATTACTGAAAGTTGTTTTGAAATATTAACAAAGGGTTACCTCGGTGTCTGAGAAGATCGACGCAGAGCGTAGTATTATTGTAGGTCAATAGGATTCCCATTAGAACTGCAGGTATAGGCGCCGTCTAGACGTAGGGCATGGAGCAATAAAACCTGACCTTTTTCAGAAATTCTGATCGAGCCGTACCCCTTACGGTAAATACGCGTTAAATTCTTGCAGACAGCCAATTCTCCAGTTCCCAGTCAATTAATTTGTCAATAAATTAAATTTGTTTAATTGTTGGGACATTTTTTTATTACTTATTTAGTTGTCCGTAAAAGTCAACAAACAAGTGTAGCACATCGGCGTGTTACAAGTACATCTAAAGATTATATTGAAGTCAACACTCAACACTCAATCAATTTAATTAGATGTTTAGAAGGGGGAAAGCAGCGCAGGAATTTTTATATCCATCTATCTCTGTTCTACATCTAGAAAATCGCAGTGCATTTCACTCGCACTCGTTAAGAGCCGCACGAAACTTTGCTTTTTCTTGCCCTGTATGTAAATGCCTTTACTCTGTTAAGCAGTTACCTTTTGTCTGATGAATTCAATTGTGATGTAATATTCGAGTATTTTTGTTTAATTTGGACTTGTCTTTCACAATGTGTTCATTATCTACGAAAATAAATAAAATGAAAATTCCCATACTACTAAAGGGGTGCAAAAAGCGACTTTGCTGTAGATTTTTCAACTAAGTATAAAAACTTCTTGTATGAATTATCAAATTATTTATTGATACCGCATGATATTTATGTAGAAAACAAAAACATCATGTACTGCGTATTAATTACTTACATATTTTTTCGAACGTCTCGCAGAAATCAAGGTTTCATATAATATACTTATCTTTATAGAAATAAAAAATGCAATACGCATTTTAAAAAAATTTCCATTAAAGTAGATACGCCACATACATAAATCCGGCGGATTTAATGAGATAGTAAGTTTTATGTATTATTAATTACGATTTGATTAATCGATCTCACACCTACGAAACGTCCGTGTGATTGTCGAATGAAATCAATAAATTATCATGAGGAGGTGTTAAAATTTACGCATAAATTAATACACGTGCCTTTCGTCTTATCGATGCATCAAATTCTGACCTTCGACGTAAGTTAAAAATAAGATCGCGCTGTATATTAATATGTGATATGAATTCGGGACGTGATTATTATGAGCGCGCAATTTATTGTATCTTGCTGTTAATGATGATAGGAACTGCAATCATAAAAGACGCTTTCTCTGAATAAAACACGATGTTTTTTTTAATCCTTTGCAGGCAGCAATTCAAAAAGCCTTGAAACGTTATGCCAATAAAAGGCTACAAAATGAAAAAAATCTTCATGTGATAGATTGTTAAATTCATAATAATTTGTTTATAAATACAGTAGAGCCTCGATTATTTATTTATTTATTGTAACCAACAGCACAATGCCAATGACAGGCTACAAAGAAAAAAATATACATAAGAAAAACATGCGTCAATACACAACATGAGTACATGGTAAATAGGTAAATGACAACCTATGAGATTAACAAATTCATTACAATAAATTATGAGGGTAAATAATTATACATAGGCAGACAGATTTTCTAAAACACATTCTCTAAATTTTCTCATATTATCAAAAAAGATATCAACGGAACTCAATTTATTGAAATTATCGCATATTCTGTACAGAGGAGAATTCATGGCGTAATTTGTTTTTTGAATGTTTAATGAAAAGAAAAGTTTATGTCTTGCATTATACATAGGTACATGAATGTGCAACTTGCTTAAAATTGCATTACAATCTAGATAATTATTTAAAAGTTTGTATATAAACATGTTGGAGAGTAATTGACGTCTGTGCACTAAAGTTACTACACAAAATTCTTTAAGTAAAAGGTTATAAGATATGTCATACATTTTAACTGGCCCATACTTTTTGGTATACAGGAATCGCAAAAACTTCTTTTGAATTTTTTCAATATCATTGCTATGTGTAGCATAATATGGGGACCAAATTATAGAACCGTATTCTAGATGGCTTCTTATAAAGGTATTATACAAGTAGATTAAGGTATCAATATTTTTAAAAGAACGAGCATTCCTGATTAGAAATCCTAACATCTGATACGATTTACTAACACACTTTTCGATGTGTTTGGTAAACGTAAGTTTAGAATCAAATGTAATGCCTAAATCTTTAATTTCATCACTTCTTTTAAGAATTTCATTGCCCAGCATATATGAGAAAAGAGTTGGCTCTAATTTTCTTGTATATGTTACCAGAATACATTTCTTTATATTAAAATAAAGCTTATTATTTCCAGACCAGTTGTAGATCCTGTCTAAATTTTGTTGGAGTATGACACAGTCTCGAATAGAGGAAACAGACTTGTATATTTTGAAATCATCTGCAAATAACTCAGCTTCACAATCTTTAAGTACTAAAGGTAAATCATTTATCATTAATAAAAATAGTAATGGTCCAAGGTTAGAGCCTTGGAGCACACCAGATAATACCATGAATGATTCAGAAACTGCTCCCCTAAAAACTACGTACTATTCTCTATCAATAAGGTAGGACACAAGAAATTTTAATGCATTTTCAGAAAAGCAAATTATTAGCTACAGAATCAATTACATTCTGTGCAAAATTACACAAATTCGTACTTGTTGAACGCTTAGTCATAAAACCATGCTGAGATGTACTGATATAAGGGAGTACATGTGAAAATATGTACCTATGTATTATATGCTCGAATATTTTGCAAGGCACTGAGAGTAACGCAATAGGCCTATAGTTTATAATGCTGCACGGATCCCCATTTTTTAAAACTGGGCACACTTTAGTTGTTTTCCAGACGCTAGGAAAAGTTAATGTTTTTAAAGACAGATTAAATATAAATGTTAATGGTTTAACTAAAATCTCTGAACAACCTTTAAATATGTAAGCAGGGATATTATCAGGACCAACGGATTTTTTTGGTTTCAACTTTTTAATAGATCCTAAGACTTCATGTTCGGAAATAATTCCGAAGTTAAAATTTTCATGGTAAGAAACTTGAGTTGTATTTACATTATAATCAGCTTTCGAGTGTCTATACACGGACTTAAAATATGCTGCAAGTGCATTTGCTTGATCCACAGTAGTTTCCAGTTTTAGTACTTGAAATTTCATTTCATTACTAGTATAGTAGTATATATAGTTTTAAAAAAATCTGCCCGCCTAAAATTATATTGAGCTTCGTTGTTTATGTTGGAAGGCAAAACGAGACGAACATTAAAATTTAGTTCCCACATTAACGATGGATGATGAGAATCCTCTGATACAAGAGGCATATCACATCTTTCTACCGTTGTTTCAATATTACTCAAAACAAGATCCAAAATTCTGTCATTATTATTGCGTATAATATTATACTGCTGAACACCAGTGGTATTTAGAAAAATTTCAAACAGAGAAATTTTGTTGTCATTGAAACTTGAGTATCATACAACCCCGGTAAGTTAAAATCACCTACAATGATAACTTTTTCATCTTTGAGAAAATAATTATCCTCAAAGGTAACATAAAAATTTTCGTATACATCAATACTACAATTAGGCGGAAAATAAACACAGCATAAAATAAATGAATACGATCCAAAAGTAATCTTAACCCAAATATCTTCATAAACAGAATTTGTTGTAGACTCTCTCAGAGTCAAACGCTTACACTGAATATGATTTTTCACTGTAATTAATACACAACCACCCATCCGTTTATTTTGATATGTATATCTGTCTCTTCTAAAAATCACATACGAATCAGGGAACAGTTCACTATCGAATACGGAAGGTTTTAGCCAAGTTTCGGTAAGCAAAATTATGTCGAAATCATGAGACACAACACTAAGGTAGAAAACATTAGTTTTAGTATTCAGTCCGCGAACGTTTTGGTAAAATATATTTAATGCATAATTCCCTAGTGCACATCAGAAAGATTGGAGATCGCTGATATGATGAATATCTTAGTGTTATCATTTTTTCTCACAAAAAATCTTTCCATTTATCCGAGGTAAGGTGGGCGGCTCCTGCCTCGGATAAATGAAAACTCGAATAACCGGAACTATTTGAATATTAATACCCATTTTTTAACCACGTTGAAAAGCTTATATGATTTCTTTTAAAATGTTTCTATTTAACGAACTTAATGAAAAATACACACATAAATGTACAACATACATCATCAAATAAACATATGGTCGTATTCACAAAGCATCATTTACTTTAAATGCTCTGTTGAGTATTTGGTAATGATTTATAAATCGTCCATTTAGGTCTGATTTGTTAATAAATTAAACAGAGGCTTAATGGAGCCTAAACGGATGATTTAGCTATTTTTCCTATTCATAAAGCTTCATTTAGCATATGTAATTAAATTAATGTCAAATAAATGAAACTGTTTCTAAATTGTACTTGTATGGGTGATTTATCTAAACTTTCCAGAATAAAGTCACATAACAACTTTAACTAAAATGTATGATAAGATTAATTCAATATACATTGATTAATCAAAACAATTTTTTGTAAATATAATTATATTTATAAATTTATTACCTACCAAGAGAAAATGATATAGATAGATATTAGATATTAAGGTATTAAGATATTAAGGTACATAAATTCTGTTTTCAATACCCAAATCTGGAGTAACAAATTCTATATACATCACTTGTAAGAAGAAGACCGAAAAATGAGCATAATAATCAATAAAATTTATAAATCAATGGAAGAAATGTCGCATTTTTGATTTGTGAATACGTCGTCTGATTTTGCATTTCATT
This sequence comes from Dorcus parallelipipedus, assembly GCA_958336345.1. Classification (NCBI taxonomy): domain Eukaryota; kingdom Metazoa; phylum Arthropoda; class Insecta; order Coleoptera; family Lucanidae; genus Dorcus; species Dorcus parallelipipedus. The sequence goes on along the minus strand of OY284476.1, from coordinate 50,038,561 downwards.
TACATAAATGAAATCATTTATAAATCGTACCATTTAGAGTTCTTTATGAATACGGCCCATAGTATTTAGACATTCACATAACTCGGATAGCTCGAATAAATCGGACAACTGTTAAAGTCACCTCGAATAACATGGAATTCCATTTTAAAACGACTTTTGGTTCAATAGCTTGGTTAATACGGAACTCGGATAACCGCGACTCGGATAACTGGGACTCTACTGTAAATAGAAATGTTTCGTATTTCGAAAACTGTTCTTTTCTGTAACAATCGACATTGAAATAAACGAATAAATAACTGGAACAAATCGGAGAGGGTTGTGCCAACTTCAATGTGTGTTGAATTAGTATTTTTGTTTTCTATTTATTGTTAGCCAAAGGCCAATCAGAATACGTACACACACACGTCTCGAATAGGACAGACATTTTGCAGGGTTGGAAAGTTTAAAACAAACTGTTTAAAACATTGTGTTTAAAACATGTTTAAAACACCCAATTTTAAACATGTTTTTTTTACTTGATGTTTTAAATTGATTTTTGTGGTTTTAAGCGTAGAAGAAACACTTCTGATGTAAGTATTATTGATACATACATATAATATGTATTTAATAATAAAAAATTAGTTTGCTTATTAAGGGCCAGTTTGATAATGGGATTTAAAAGAGACCTTAAAATTAAAGTCACATTCGTGTAAACATTTTTCAGCATTTATTATTTAATTATTATTGTAAATTAGATGTACAGTATATAAATATACTTGGTGGTCTAATAATCAAAATAAATAACTACAAAATTATTAACAATACATAAAATTTGCTTTTAGAAAGTTACATCTTAACTTTTACTTTCTTTCCACATTTCCTATTAATTTTATCAAATTTATTTCATTTAAATTATTTCATTCCTGAATTGTCCTAGGAAAAAAATTTTATGAATATTTGTTTTCGAAAATGGTATTTTATATGTAAATTTATGATATGTTCTAGTACTTGAATCATTTACTTTTTATTTATTTATTATTCATTCCATTATATTTTGAAACATAATATGTCGTTTGCATTTATTAAATATCAACAGATCAACTTACAAACATTTAGGCAGCCTGTAGAAAATTGCCTGCACCAAATGGCAATATGAGTTCGAATATTTGTATTTTGTATTTTTATTGTCGCAATAACACAATCACGTGTTTTACAAAAGTCAGATATACAAATAAGTACAACTAATTGAGAAAGTAGTAGGGTGACCATAAGAAAAAACATGCGTCTGTTTCAAAAATTCTGAAAATTCATCAGTAGAATAGAATGCATCATCTTTTAAAAACGACATTAATTTCATTTTAAATGTTTTGTAAGACCACTGCTTTACTATTATTGTAATTGAATATGGAGTTTGGTCCGTTTCTCGATTTGCTTAACCTGAAAAATTGAGGACGTTGTTGAAACGTTATACCTTAGAACGTCTATTTAGTTTACTTTTCTTTTTTTTCTATTTATTTTAGCATTTAATTTTGTATATTCTAAATTAAATTATCCATTAGAAGTAGAAAAAGCTGGTAAACTAGTTACAATTTTCAAGGACGTAAATAAGAAATAAAAAATAAAATTGCAATTAGAAATTGCATATGTACAAAACATTTTTAGACGAAAATTGAAAGCCTACAACTGTTTTCTACTTTTTTCTACTTTCAACCCTAAAAACTGCTAAATGAATCTCTAGAATTTTTATCGTAGATATTTTTAAACTTTTATCATTTCGCAATACAACTAATAACTACTTTTTCCTTTTTACTATGTAATTTAGGTTGTGAGAGTATTTGAAGCAATTAAAATAGTGTAATAAATTTAAACAAAATATTTGTTTTATTTAATTTTAAACAGTTTTTTTTTGTTTAAAACATGATTAATTTAAAGTCAATTTTAAACATGTTTTAAACAAAAAAAACTGTTTAAAATCAAATAAAACAAATGTTTTGTTTTTTTTAAAAAAAAACAGTTTTTTTCCAACCCTGATTTTAAATGGAGAAAAAAATGACTTCGTTTAACCTGCTTGTCTTAAACAAGCAAGGATACCTATCTCGTATCTCGGTTAAGGTGAATTGTACAGAACGACTTAAAAGAAAAAATCAATGCGCACATACATACATACGTGTGACATTAAGACTGTAGAAAAAGAACATTGAGAAATTTGTGCAAGGCGAAGCATTCACGCGGCGACAATAAATACAGGTTGCTACCTCGGCTGCTTCTTGCAGTTTGCAATGGCAAAGGGCGGTGGAGAATATGTTGCAGTGTCTAAAGGGTGGATTTTAAAATAAGTTAAATGTATTTACCCCTTCGTGAAGTGAGCGAGAGCGTGAAGCAGCGACGCCTGCTGTGGATAAGACGACGCCGACACGATCGATCCGACGCACGACGTCGCGACGTCAAAGCTTAAACCTCGAACAAACGAACTTGATCAGAATAAAATTTTGTTTGAAATTTCATTTCACAAGTCTTACCTTGAGTTGAGAGTTGAGACTGAACGTAAAGACATAAGAAAAGAGGTGAGATTGGGGGAAACCAAACAAATGAAAATGACATTTACTTTGACTTCTGAACTGCGTCATCCCATCATCACACTTGTACACACAAAAATAAATAATCGATGAGACTTTTATTTGGCATCCATGAAAGGTTTCTAACACGGAATTTTATTTGTACTTATTATGTATAGAGTGGGCCCCTTTTTTTGAGGGTTGTTAAAGCAGAAATGAGATGAGATTAGCCCAAATTCAGAGTCGGATTTTGGCATATTATTAAAACTGAAACCAAACCGCAAGGCGCGTTCAGAAACATGGGAACCGTGTCAATAGGCCAGTTTCAAGTTTCTTGAATGAAACAGGTTCAATGTGTGACGTAATAGACTAATTCAAAGTAAGTTAAAGGGAGTCGACACCCTGTATATTGACAGCCAAAAGTGTATTTTTGTAGCATGATGCCACTTACATGCATTTGAACTCAATACTTTGTTGATATATTATTCCAATAACATTTTATTTTTAAGACTTCAAACCGCATGACTCTTGTCTATTGCTGTACCTCGAGGTCCTTCACGTCACGTCACAAGAAAGGCAGTAACTTTCTTAATCAAATTTTGAAGCCGTAGACTCTTGATTAAATCAATTAGGCTTGATTGGGTTTAGGAACGGAGCACTTTCCTCTGTTTGTTTTACTTCTTTTTAGTAAAATGACGCCCAAAATGTCCTTCAATTAAACCGAAACCAATAAAATTTGCACGCGCTTATTTTAACGACACCGGAAGCACGCAGTTAAACTTATTGTTGCTAATGGATGGAATAAGCAATAAATTAGCGACTAATGTGTTCGTTGCAACGGGAAAGTTCGGTTTATGAGTGTTATATGAAATGCTATTTCTGGTCCAAGGCAATTGGGGACGTGAAAAAAATGGTTTAAAATTACTAAAAAAAAATAATCCCTATCTGAAGATCTATAGACCAACAAAAATTGGGCACGTGAAAAAATGGTCCAATTGGATTTTGAGGCTTTTTAAAGGTGCGGTCTCGAAAAGTATCTAATGCATGTTGGTTCTGAAACGAAAAGCCTTTTTTGTCTGTTGTGACGTCGTCGTTAGTTTTTTCTTTTTTTAATGGCAACCCTAACTTTTCCATGCAGATTTTGATCGTCCTTCTTGTAAGTTAAATGGACATGTAAGAAATAGGTGGGCAACTTCCGGCCCGCGAGACTTAAATCTAATTTTTTTAATAATATAAATGACAAGTATTCATAAAAACGTGCGCCTGTTAGTAGTCATTAACTGACCGTTGAGAAATAAAAAAATATAAAATGAATAGTACCGAAAAAGTGGAATTCATTCTGGCCCCTTGTTTACGAAAGGTTGCCCACCCCTGATCCAGATGAAACCTGACGAAATCAGGAGCGTTGAATTGCAAGGAAATCGGAAAAATCGCAAGAAACGAAAATTCGTCGAGAAAATTCAAGAAGTTGACAATCAGATGAGTATTTAAAACGGAATTGTTAATTCGTGGAAACGTAAAGAGATGGCGCTGATATTACATGGCAGGTGTACGACATGTTCGATAAAAATTAAATTAATTCTTAAAAAGAAAGGGAAAAGAAAACGGTCGTAGAAACGCGTTAAAATTCGAATAAGATTTTGAGCTAATTAATTTACACGAAGCGGCTTCTTATTTTCTCCTTCGGATGAGGACGAGGAAAATTCATATTACTAGCGCCATCTCTCAAAATTTTCACGTCTTTCACGTTATTCCAAACGGCTGCTGCGGTCGGATTTGTGTTGTGCGGCAACATTAGAGCCAGCGAGCCGCGCGCAGAATCAAATGAAGATTCAATTGCTTTTCAGCATAAATATCGGTGGTAAGAGCGTCCGCGACACCTTTACTTCGACTATCTATTAGAGCCAGCGAGTCGCGCGTAGAATCAAGTGGAGATTCAATTGTTTCTGAGTATAAATACCGATGCAAAGAGCGTCCGCGTCACTTTTACTTCGATTATAAACGCGAAAACTTTTTCTTCAACTTTAAATGTGAAACCTTTTCTCACTTTGTGCATTAAACGATAAATTTGGAATTTGTAAATAAAATACAAAAACTACTGTTAGTGAAGAAAAATAAAGAGAACGAATACGAATGGAATCGTGAGTTATTTATTTTCTCAGAACAGTGCAAACCAATTTAAAATAAATATTAACATCAATTTTTAAAGAATTTAATTTAAAAAAAAAACTAATAATTGCTGCTCGTCGTGCAAACATGCCAGATCCTGATTATTTTTAAAATTAAATAATCCTTTCCCCATTAAATAAAAACCAATTAAACAAAAAAGGAAGGAAGGTAGCTGCTGTGCAAACACGTGACTTTATTTATTTAAAAGAACGGTTATCAGATTATGACCAAACTTCGGACATTTGCGTTGCCAAGGCTTTGCAATGAATGGGCACTTTTCATTGGTCCTCGTATCACGTTACCATGACAACGCTCCGAAATTTCCGAAGTTTGATTATAACAGAAAAGAGAGGGAGTGATACTTTAGTCATGCAAGTACAAGGTGTACTCTGGTACCATGAGCGGCTGTTCTACCTGGGCTACTCCCTAGCGGAGCCCTCTGTTCCATGGCCCCGTTTTCAAACAAAATAAAGTAAATTTAATAAAGAGAGAGACTAGAGAAAATTTTATTATGTGAGTGAATTATGACGAACATCATATATCCTGAGAATGAAAAAAATTCGAAAGACCACAATTTTCAAAATTATCAACAACACATAGCAATTTTTGGTGCTTAACCTGGCAGCAAAAAAGAAAACGAACAATCCAAAGAACACGACAATTGTTGCCACCATCTTATAAATGGGTAGTTCTTTTCTCTTCCATGTTTTTTGTATGAATTTTTGTGTATGCTGAAGTATTGTTATTCCATTCCCTCTTGGGCTTTTATTATCTTTTAGTTTCCTCATTATTTCCTCAGTTTCTGTCTTATTTGGGGGTGGCATCTCTTCCTGGAGTTGAGAGACTTACTTGAAATATATATTATGTTCTTTCTAATTTTTTGCTTCACTTTCTCCATTTAATAGTTCGTCAAGATATTCCTTCCGTCTACTTATTTGTTTGTTTCTGTATTTCCTGTGGCAGGTTGTTTTTATTATTTGTTGTTCGTATTTACTCAGCTTTTTCTTTCAACAGTTTTAGCCGTAATCTTCTAGATCTTTTCTACAATCTTTTTCAAACCATTTTTTTGTCACATTTCATCTGTTCTTCTTTGCTTTTTAACCAAATAGCTTTCTTGTCTTCTCTTTTTTTCCACTTTTCATTTCTGATACCTGATGATTTTAATAGTTTTTTTTTTGTTTACATTCTTTGCTATCTGTATATTTTACTGTCTTAATCTTCAGTTTCTTTCTTTGCCTCTTTCTCTAATATTTTGTAACCATTTCACATTTTATTTGTTCGTCTTTGCTCTTTAAGCATTCTTGTCTTCTCTTCTCCTCCTCTTTTCATTTTTGATTTTCGATATTTTTTTAGCCCTAATAACTTTTCTTATTTTCATTCTTTGTTATTCACTTTTACTTTTTACGTCTTCAGTTTTTTGCCTTAACATTCTTTATCAAACCATTTGTTTCTTTGCTTTCTTTATCAATTTCATATTTTATTTATCCTTCTTCTAGTCTTCCATTCTCTTCCTCCATTCATTTCCGATATCTTGCGTCGTTCTTGCTCCTACGATAAAATGGTCAATTCCGCATTCGGGCGCCTTACATTTTCAATTGTTTTTTCTTCCGTTTTTGAAGATCGGGACTTTCCATTGTGCGAAAGGCCTATCGCTGTTCGACAATCAATTACGCCGATCCCGCAACTCCGTGGATTTACCTACATGTTTTAAAATTACATTAGGTATTGATTTTGTTGTCGTTTTTCTTGCGATTTTTTAGCTTCCTTTACATTTCATCAACGTAAATATTTCGTAATTATGCAAAGAGCGCCATCTCTAGTTTTCTTTGAAATCACTTTAAAAACACAACAGTCGCGAACTTTCGTTCCTTGTGACTTTTCCGGTTTTCTTCCAATTCCAACTCAACATCCTCAAAGCTGTTGTTATTATTATTATTTTCGTCCTCAACTAGTGTCATCTGTCGGTGTTAATGTACATCAGTTCTCTAATTTAGCTCAAATTCTGATTCCATTTGATACGAATTCAGCGATTTTCTTTTAATTTTTTGCGATTTCCTTCGACGTCAGTCTTCGTTTGTACCTGAATCTGTTATCTTGCGGTTACTTTCACTATCAGCGCCATCTCTTTACGTTTGCACGAACTAACTCGCACAATTCACTTTTAAATTTCCATTCTGATTGGATTTCTGTTATTTTTCTTGCCTTTCTTGCGTTTTTGATCATGTCCAATCTACCTTCTTGTTCACGAATTAATTTTAATATAAACATAAACTCATTTAAAAGCTCTGCCCTCGAGTTAATTTCTTTTTGAGTGCGAATTTAAAAGAAGTTTTAGACAACAGTTTTAAGGTATTCTCTCACTTCTAAACTCGATTTTATTATACAAATATTTAGGAGAATAACACCTTGGTATAGACACGCACAATGCAAATATCTACGATCTGACATATTTAGCCATCCAACTTCAGGTAATTTATGAGAAATATGTTGATTTTTACGAATTCCAAAAATTAATCTTAGGCAGGCATTTTGCGCCTTTTGGATCCTCAATTTATCCGAAGAATCAATGCACGGGCCATAGACAATATCACAAAAATTGAATTGGGGAAGTACCAGTGCTTCATGTATAAATACGTATTAATTTGGCGAATACCCCTTCTTGATCATTTCAGTAATTTACATACGAGGGTGGATCCCTACGCTCCGCCCCTGACCTATTTCTAAGTAGTTGCTTGATTAATGTTTTTGACAATTAGTTAACTGACATTTGTATATCTACAAAATATCAACTTTGTATCTCAGAGCGTTGTTGTGCTGTGGCTACTTCTTGAACTGTGTGTCGTGATTGTTCATAAAAATGGATCCTGTAGAACAAATACCTCCAGAAAAAGGGCATGACACCAACTCAAATTCATGAAGACATTGTGACAACTACTGCAGTTTCTTATGACATAGTCAAACGAGATGGTGTCGAGATTTTAAATGCGGAAGAACATCCTGTGAAGACCAACATGCCGGTGGCCCTTCCATAACGGTAAAGGTTCACGATATCGTACTGCGAGACCGACGAGAGTACGCATCAGGGACATTGTGGAAGACACTGGCTTATCATATCATGTGGTGCACCACATACTGACTAAAGAATTAGATAAAAAGACGAGTGCCCTGAATGTTAACCATTGATCAAAAAAGAAATCCGGTGTTGACTTGCGAACGTCTTTTGGAAAGGTACCAAGCAAACGAAGAGAACTTTCTTAGTCGGCATGTGATCATGGACGAGTCATGGGTGCACCACAATGATCCCGAGACCAAAGCGCAAGCTGTAGAGAGGTGGTTTGCAGAGGTAGGACAAAAAATTTTCCAGGAGGCTGTTGAGATGTTGGAGCACCGATGGACCAAGTGCAATAGTGTAGAGAAGGACTATGTCGAAAAATTAAAAAATATAATGCCACTGTAGTTTTACTGTAAGGGGGTCAGGGGTCCACCCTCGTAAGAATATTCAATTTACTTTGGAATCAGAAAACAATAGAAATTTAAATTTTCTGGATATTTCAATCACTAGAGTTGAAACTGCTTTTTCATTAAAGATTTTTAGAAAACCCACTAGTACTGATTCAGTGATTATTTTTCCAATCATTCTTCACAACATAAGTTAGCAGCATTTATAGCTTTTTTTACAGAGCTTTTTCAGTACAGATGAACTTCCACTGAACTTTTCAGACCGAGATTAGGATTATTCTCCAGATAGCAATTAATAATGATTTCCCTGTGAATGTGATTAGGGGTTTGTTTTTCAAAATTCGTAGTAAAAGTCATCTTCTTGTTCTTTAAAAGTGATTATTTTCAGAAAAAAGAAACAAATTCGAAACTATAAGAGCGACATCTATCGACAAACTGATTAATCTCCTTGTTGGCAACCAAAGAAAAAATAAATGTTTGAAACTGCATTTGTGTACTTAAATATTTCCGTGTTTTCTCAATTACTCAATTTAAAACAAAACAATCGGAACCATACTTTCACCGCGACATCTATCGGGCAATTGGGAATGTGTTTTTCGAAAAAAAAAAAGGAGAAACGAAAAAGTTGCAACTCGCTTCGAATTAAATTTGAACTTCTTTGTTCTTTGTTCACTCTCAAGCAAAAACCATTTCGAAACTACAAGAGTGTTCAAGCGCGACATCTATCGACAAATTGATTAATCTCCTCGTCAGCAATTAAAGAGAAACAAAAAAATTAATAAATTTTTGAAATTGCATTTATTTTGAACTGAATTTAATAAATGTTGCTGTTTTGTTTTCTAATAAATCATTCTTAGAATGAATAAAGCAATTTCGAAATCAGGGCGGTATATTCACAGTGACATCTATCGACGAATTGATACGTGCATTTTGGAAAAAAAGACAAAACGCAAAAAAATTGCTTTTTTAAATTCGAGTTTGTCTCAAACTCTTTTGTTCTTTAAAAGTGATTAGGTACTCTCAAGGAAAAACAAATTCGAAACTATAAGAGTGACATCTATCGACAAATTGATTAATCTTTTTGCTAACAATTAAGGAAAAACAAGTAAAAATTCTTTGAAACTGCGTTTATTTTGAACAGAATTTAAATACTGCTGCTTTTTAAAATTCAATCTTAGAGCGAATAAAGCAATTTCGAAATCGGGGGGAGGGGGAGGGGGTATTTTCACGGCGACATCTATCGAGGAATTGGTATGTGCATTTTGGAGAAAGATGACAGAACGAAAAAATTACTTTTTCAAGATCGTTTTGTTTCAAACCTTTTTGAGACCAAATTCGAAACTACAAGAGCGACATCTATCGACAAATTGATTGATTAATCTCCTTTTGTTAACAATTAAGGAAAAACAAGTAAAAAAAATAAATTTTTGAAATTGCGTTTATTTTGAGCTGTTTTTTAATGACTCAATCTTAGAGCGAATAAAGCAATTTCGAAATCAAGGGGGGGGGGGTATTTCCACAGCGACGAATTGGTTTTTTCAAATCGAATTTAAAAGTGATTATTCTCAGAAAAAAAAGGGAAACTACAAGAGCGACATCTATCGACAAATTCATTGATTGTTAGCAATTAAAGAAAACAAATAAAAATGTTTAATTTGGAATTGCATGTGTTTTGAATAGAATTTATATACTCTTGTTGTTTCTTTTTAACTCAATCTTAGAGCGAATAAAGCAATTTCAAAATCGGGGGTGGGGGGGTTATTTTTACGGTGACAATCGACGAATTGGTACGTGCATTTTGGAAAAAGATAACAAAACGCAAAGAATTGTTTTTTTAAAATCTGTTTTTCAAAATTTGTTTCAAACTTTTTTATTCTTTAATTAAAAGTGATTAGGAACTCTCAGAAAAAAAAACAAATTCGAAACTATACGAGCGACATCTATCGACAAATTGATTAATCTCCTTTTTAGCAATTAAAGAAAAACAAGTAAAAAATAAATAAATTTCTGAAATCGCGTTTCTTTTGAACTAAATTTAAACGTTGCTGTTTTTATTTAATAACTCAATCTTCAGCGAATAAAGCAATTTCGAAATCGGTGGGGGGGGGGGTATTTTCACGGCGACATCTATGGAATCGGTAAACTGATACGTGATCGAAAACAAATCGATGACAAAACGAAAATCAAATTTTTTTTGTTCTTTAAAAGTGATTATACTCGCAGAAACGAAAAACAAATTCGAAACTATACGAGCGACATCTATCGACAAATTGATTAATCTCCTTGATAGCAATTAAGGAAAAACAAGTTAATAAAAAATACAGTTTTCAAATTGCGTTTATGTATTTCGAACTCAATTTAAATGTTTCTGTGTTTTCTCAGTTTAAAAGAAAAAAATCGGATGGATGTAGTCACAGCGACATCTATCGGCGAATTGGGAAGGTAAACCGAAAAAGTTGCAGTCGAATTAAATTTGAACTTTTTTATTCTTTATTCATACTTAGACAAAAACAATTTCGAAACTACAAGGGCGTTCAAGTGTGACATCTATCGACTAATTGATTAACCTTCTTGGAAAAACGAATAAAAAAAATTGAATTCATTTTGAATATTTCTGATTCTTTTACCGACTCCATGTTAAAGGGAAAAAGGCGATTTCAAATTTGGAATGATGTTTTCATAGCGACATCTAGCGACGAATTGAGGAAGTGCTTTCTAAATAGCCAGAAAAAGGAAACAAAATGCATTTTGAAAACTTTGAAATTCGCTTCGAATTCAATTTAAACTCTTATTGTTCTTTAGAAGCGATTCATCCACTCAGAGAAAACCTATTCCGAAATTATAAAAGCTTTCAAGAGCGACATCTATTGACAAACTGATTAATTTCCTCTAGGAATTAAACAAAACAAGTAAAAAAACTTTTCAAATTGTATTTGCTTTCTCAAATTTCTGCTTTTTTAAAAATAACCCAGTTTTAGAGGAAAAAAGCAATTTCAAATGTGTGGGGATATTTTTACAGCGACATCTAACGATGAACTGAAGATATGCTTTTCAATAACTGGGAAAGGAAGACAAATCGAAAAAAATTGCGTTTTTTAAACTCGAATTCGTTTCCAATTCAATTCTAACTTTTTTATTTTAATGCAGTCGTCTTTCCTACAGTGAGCAGCACTAAGGTCACTGAAAGCCCTTACATCCCCTCTTTGGTGATTTTATTTATTACTATTAGAGGGAGTAAAAATCAGCTTTTCTAATGATTATAACTTGGTTCATTTACTGACCAATACTAAGGATGTTATCCAAACTGTGAATAAAAGTGGTGTACTCCCTGGGTTGTAACGATTGTGGTGCGATTTATATTGATCAAACTGGTCGCAACTTAAATGTAAGACTGAAACCCCGTTCACAATGACTTAACGTAACAAAATTAATCACTTAATAAAAGTTGGAAACACTCTTAGAAATCTAAGCGTACTAATTCTATTAATTTACGTTTCTTAAGTTGTCAACTTCCATTTTTAGGTTAATTCTGTTAAGTACAAACAATGAACAGCATTCTAAAACTGTATAGTAGAGTCTAGTCGTCAAGCGTTGATTGAAGTATTTACTGTAAATACATAAAGTTCTCGAGTTCAGCAAAAGGATTTTATCCTATATTAACCTAGACAACCACCAACAATTTGCAAAAACTTGCGCATGCAAAGAACAAGAACTTCCTTCATTGTGAACACATAAATTAACACTCTAATTTCCTTAATTTAATTTTGTTACGTTAAGTCATTGTGAACGAGCTTTTAAAGAACATTTGTCTTCTGCTAGGCTAGTGAAAAACGATTCTAATTTCGTTCAACATATTATCTCGTCTGGACATGATCCTAATAATTTCGACATTTCACTTTTACATCAACTTTCTAAAGGCCTTAAGCTTAACATTGCTGAATTTTTAGAAATATGTTTGCATAATAAAAACAGTTCAGTCGTTCTTCTTAATGATCAGATTAATTTTCCACATAATAATTTTTTCGTATCCATTAATTAGCATGATACTGTTAATTAGATTTCTTGTTTATAATGCTTTCGATTGTACGATATTTCATAATTGTAAGTTGCTTTAATTTAAGTTGGCTTTGTGCCTTTAAGCTTGTCATTTGACATTTACTTCTTAAGCTACAGTTGTTTTTTTTATTTTCTTTAATTTGATTAATTTGTCGAAGAAGGGAAAATAAGTTTAAAACAAACTAAAGTTTATTATTTTCTGATTTTCTTGGCACGTTTTTAATTCAAATTTCTATGAATTATCATTGCTCACGCAATTTTAGGTTAAAAATCAACCGTAAGATGTCGCGATCTAAACCGTTGGTTTTAAATTTTTATGCAGAGATATACAAGATGGTCCAAAAGCAATGGGATACAGAGCAACTACAAATCAAGCTACAAACAATGTAAACAAGAAGAAACAAGGAAATTTTAATTATGTTTAAAAGTAAATCCTTGCAGGAAACAGGTTCTTACATCAACACCAATTTCAATGAAAATTACAAAAGTTCAAAGATCCAACGTTAACGCAAAATTCAATTCAATTCAAGCCGCAAGCGTATCGGTCCAATCAAATATGTTATAGCTACTTGAAACAAAATCGAGTGGTTTACGTCAATTCCGATTTGTCGTCACACGTACAACAGATAACGACACTTTAACGTAACACACGAATTTTCTACAGTCCATTACAAACATCGAACAGTAACGAAATTAACGAGAAAAAATCTATGTTTGCATAAAACTAAGCTTACTTACGATTACAACGATAAGAGTAACGATTTTCTTCCTGCAACAATTTCACTAGTACAGTAAAGTTCACATAGCTCACCGCGGACTGTACATTTACTAAAACCCTCTAATTTTTTAAATAATTTTGGCAAAACGTGTTCCATTGCGGACACAAAATCAGATTTATCGACTGTCACGTGTTCGGAGAACTTAGCGGATTACAATTGTGTAGAGTAGATAGATAGGGCCCGAGTTTAATAATAATGATGCAATTTGTTAGGTACACCAAATTGGTTCGCACGTTGTAATAAATAAAAATAAAATTTCTCCTTTACAAAATATTTTTCTCTCAGCTACACGATTCAAATGTTTAGAAAGTCATTGGTCCTAAAGTTGTACCTTGGGGGAGATCACTTTTCTTTTACGTAAACAACGATTTCGAAATTTTAAAGTCGATGATTATAAAAAATTACAAACAAGGATAATTCTTCGAGTTAAGGCATCGTATGGGGTTTTAAAAAAAACTTGCGTAACCAATTTTATTGTAACTAAAAAGGCAGACCATTTTTCTCTCTTCTACTTAAACGAAATACCTCGGTTATCCCCCCCCCCCCCCCGACATAAAAAATTAATTTTTCAGGATTATATTTATATTTAAAAAATCCCAATTCTTTTTCTAACAATTCACTTAAGCTTTGAAGCTTGATTAAACTAAACAAGTCTTTTAAATTGTTTCAAATGTTCACGAGTAAGCAAAATCAAATTATTTTCTTTTAGTTAAGGCACATAAAAGCGTCGGTTCTAAAGTGTACCTTGAAGTAGCCCAGTTTCTTTTTCTATCAATCCAACAGAGCTTGTACAAAATAAACAAAGATTTTCTCACGAATCAAAAAGTTTTTTTTTTCAGTTATTTAAGCAGGACATTGATCGAAGCTTTTAGAACAACGGTCGGTCCTAAAGCCACACCTTGAGGAATCCAAATGTATTTTCTGCCAATCAAGCAGTGCCCTTAAAAAGACACATCAATATCACTTATGACTTAAACAAAGAATGTGTTAATTGCTCGCGAATAAGCAAAATTTTTTAGCAAAAAGCTTTTAGAAAAACAGTCGGCCTTAGAAGCGTACCTTGAGGAATCCTTAAAAATTATTTAATTGGAGTGGTCGTAATTTTGAGCACCCTCAAGTGCTTTTTTATTATTTATTAAATTTAGTTATTTTTTTTTCTTTGTAACTCAGTTATTTGGGCAAAAGCGTCAGCGGTTTTTCCGACCGATCCATTTTCCTCGATGTTTATATTTATTCCTCGACAACAAGATCTGTGCCGTGCCGGATCTAATTTTAGCCACTTGTTCGCAATCCTTCGAGACGAAGCAAAATTTCCGAAGACATTAAAAAAACCTTACCTTATCGCAGTGGGGGAAAAACAAAATAAAAAAGAATCTAAAGACACTCACCTTTCTTTTTAAGTTTCGGCTTGTAAGCAGTTCAGTTACTCACGTCCAAATCCAAATTGAGTCGTCCGCTTGGTAGGTATCAGATGATGGGTTTGAAGAACGCACTGTAATAACAGCCCATGCTTTCTGGTGTACCTACTCATTGGAGCACGCTGTATTCGCAACTGGTCCGTTGCGAATTTCCACCGGACGTATTATAGCCGGACTGTACACAATGCCCGTTCCAAATTTAAGAATAGGATAAACTTTGGACCGTGAATTTCCCACCCAGAGCACGCTTTAAAAATATGACTTCGAGAATCATCTGGCTTCGAGCCAAACGCGGTCGGGTAAATAAATGGGTGGACGCGAGCAAGGAAGTTAAAGGTGAAAATACTTCCAGTATTGTTTGGAACAGACGAAATAAATAAGTTGCCTTGAAGTCGAAAGTGTTTTTTCGAATTTTTAGTTTTTTTGGCAGAGTGATCTTGGCGTGATACCAGACGAAAATATTTGCGGCCTTAGTAAGAAAAGAGTTTTCAGATTTTCACAACCATTTTGAACCACTATTGAATAACTACAAGGTTTTTTTTTTTGAATTCGCAAATTAATTGCATAACAACAAATTGCAATTTCAAAAACAAAGGAAAATTTTGGGCGCTCGCCTTATCGATTCATCTCGTAATCAATTTGGCAAATCGTGCAAAGCGTTTTGTCAATATTTTCATGTGAAAGTACGCGCAACTCATTCCGACGATAAGGCGACGTATTTTTCCGGCCATTCAACACGTTTCAACAAGTCCAAGAAATTTTGGAAATTCGTTGTGTTTAAACGAAAGCTGATTTTCAAATTGTTTCGTTTTCTGCTGCAATACGTATTTTGTTTTTACCAAAAAACAACGAATTGCATTGTGTCATCAACTGGTCATCAACGAGTTTCCCACTAAATAACTATAAGTGTTGCAAACTGATTTCGGCAATACATAATTTTACCAAAAAAAAAAGGACTTCAATATTGCTCGGTGTCTTTATTACCGACACCAAAAGATGTCCTCAATCAGAAAAGATCAGAATCCATCAAATTTGCTTAAATAGTTTGGACGTTACTTCCAAAAACATTTTGTGAATCCCCCAAATTGTTTCCTAACATAATATCATACGTATTCAATTACAAAGTTCTCTTTAGAAAATAAAAAAAATTTCACACTGATCTAAAAGGGGGGGGTCATTATTTGTTATGTTTTGGATTTAACCCACACATTTTTTGAATAAGCAGGTTTTTGACTGTTGTAGTCAATAGACAAATAAAAAATGAAAATTCTTTTCTGGCTTTCGGTTGTACTGCGTCACAATTATTTTTTCTTGTCGACGTTTCATCCTGTCTTACCAAAAGAAGAAAGCATGAAACGTTGGCAGGAAAAAAAGAATTATGGCGCGGTACAACCGGAAGCCAAAAGAAAACGGGCGACAGCCGCAGAAGCCTTCACTTAAATCAGAGGTTCCCAAACTTTTTTGTCTCGTAGACAACGTGCCATTTTTTTCTGTTTTGGGTAGACCCCACGCCTTTCTAATATTATTACAAATTCTTCAATTTCAAATGTGTTTTTGATAGCTGACACAGTGCTACTCACTTTTGATAGGTAGTGTAGAGTGAAAAGTTAAAAAAAAAAACACGTTAACTGTTATACATTCATGTTAACTTTAACTATTTGTTTATCAGGGTTGCCAATGTGCGGGCAATTATCCGAATTACGGGTAATTTAAGCGACCTTGCGGGTAAAAAAAGTACGTAGGTAAAAATGGATATTTTCAAGGAAGAAAAAAAAACAGACTAATTTTTAAATTTTTAATTGACGACTTGTTAGTGATGTTTCAGCTTTACTATTGGCAACAAAGAAATCACTAAAGCCGGAAATCGACAAAAACTAAAGCAACCAACAGCCAAATTCGCATTATCGATCAGTGTTGCCAACTCTACCGATAATTCGGTAGATCTACCGATTTTGAACTCAGCTTCTTTTTTGTAATTTTATCGATTTTTTTAATTTCTAGATCGTCTTTTGATTTATATTACGTCAAGAATTGCACAAATGTCAAATCTTAATTTTAGAAAGTTTTGTTTATTTAATGAGAATTTTTTAAATTTTCGTTAGTTTTCGTAATATTATAAATTTTCTTTATTTCTCGATCGTCTCTTGTTTTGTTTTTCATCAAAAATGCATAATTGTCAAGTTTTAATTTTAGAATGTTTTGTTTATTTAATAATTTTTTAATTTTTATTTTTTTGTAATTTTATTTAATGATTTTTTTTTATTTTCGATATTTTTTTTGTAATTTTATTCAATGAGAATTTTTTTATATTTTTTTAAATTTTATGAATTTGTCAATCGTCTTGTTTTATTTTTCGTAAAAAATTTCACAAATATCAAAACTTCATTTTAGGAAGTTTTGTTTATTTAATGAGAATTTCTTAATTTTTATAATTTTTTGTAATGTTATTTAATGAGTTTTTTTAAAATTTTTGTAATTTTTTTTCTAATTTTGTTCAATGAAATTTTTTTAATTTTATAAATTTGTCGATCGTCTTTTGTTCTATTTTACGCCAAAAATTGCCTAAAGTTCTTTATCTTAATTTTAGAAAGTTTTGTTTAATTAATGAGAATTTTTTAATTTTTATAATTTTTTGTAGTTTTTATAATTTGTTGTAATTTTATAGAAAGTAGAAACTATTGTTTATTTAATGAGAATTTTTTAATTATTAATTTTTTGTAATTTTATTTAGTGAAACTTTTTTTATTTTTGTTATTTTTTTCTAATTTTATTCAATGAAATTTTTTATTTTTATTTTTTTTTAATTTTATAAATTTGAGGATCATCTCTTGTTTTATTTTACGTCAAAAATTGCACAAATGTCAAATCTTAATTCTAGAAAGTTTATTTAATGAAATTTTTTAAATTTTATTTTTTTGTAATTTTATAGAAAATAGATATTGTTTATTTAATGAGAATTTTTTTAATTTTTATTTTTTGTAATTTTATTTATTGAGATTTCTTTTATTTTTATTATTTTTTCTAATTTTATTTATTTTATTTATTCAATGAGATTTTTTTAATTTTAATTTTTTAAAATTTTATAATAATAATTTATAAATTTTCTTTATTTCTCGATTGTCTTTTGTTTTATTTTACGTTAAAAATTGCACAAATGTCAAATCTTAATTTTTGGAAAGTTTTGTTTATTTACTAAGAATTTTTTAATTTTAATTTTTTTGTAATTTTATAAATTTTCTTTATTTCTCGATCGTCTTTTGTTTTATTTAGCGTCAAAAATTTTCACAATAACTGTCAAATGTCTTAATTCTAGAAATTTGGACCCAGTTTTGTTTATTTCATGAAAATTTTTAATTTTTTTTTAAATGATTTTCAAAAATAAAAATCGCCTGAATAAAATCACTGATTTTAAACATGATTTTAATCAAGTGATTTAAATTAGCTCAACCGAAATTCAGAGACATCTATCGAAATTTTGCACAACTATCTTCCGAAATGTTTCGCTTGGTCAGTTGGCATCACTGCACGGTTGCCGATTGCCGCGCACATATTGATGATTTTAACCTGAATAGTCTGTCGTGCAACGTCCATGTGTGTAAGGTAAGTCCAATAATTATTAGATATTTAAATAAAATAAATTTTGTACCATTTCATTCATTCATTTCATTACTCAATGGTTGCGTTCCGATTTTGTCAAAGTTTATCCGGCAACGTTTATCGGGCGTAACACGAAAACAATCGGTAACCTCTCACAAAAGGGAACGGTTAAGTAAAATTTATAGTAAGTATACGTCATAGGATGAGCGGTAGTGTTTAAAAAAGGTAAATACAAAATCAAGTTATAGAACAAAATGAACGCGCAAGACGTCAGAGCAGTAGCATTAGTAGGAGCCAGGTTTTATTAGAAAATATAATACTGGCAGATTCATCAAGTAGCGATGACGACGATGAAATAGAATTGGAAAATGGTCGTCCTCCCCATGGTCGTTCCATACGGATTGAAAATTTTGTTGAAACTGTGGTACCTAATTTTACGAATCAAGAATTTCAACAAAATTTTCGTTTAACAAGAAATACCTACTCATGGTTAGTAGAAAGAATTTCGCCATTATTAGAAAAATCTGAAGGTGTTGGCAGAAATACAATTCTAACTGAAAAGCAAATTTTAGCAGCATTATGGCTTTTAGCAACTCCTGACAGTTATAAGTTTCTAATTTCTATAATTTTGTTTTAATTTAATAATACATAATTGTAATTTTTTAGGTCAACTGGTTTAACATTTAATTTAGGAAAGTCTTCACTTTGGTCGTGTTTCTATAGATTTATTCAAGTTGTAAACATGATTGCTCCAGAAATAATAAAGTGGCCCTCAGGAAGAAAAGCAAATAATTAAAGAGATGTTTAACAGATATGCTGGATTACAGGGGGTTATAGGAGCCATTGATGGGACATATGTGCCAATAAAGGCTCCCATTACAAACCCAGAAGCATATTTCAACAGAAAAAACTTTTATGGCATTACGTTGCAAGCAATTTGTTTGCCTTCTTTAAAATTTATAGATTTATAGAAGTTCAGTACATGACAGTAGGATTTTCAGAAACTCTGACATTTTTGGCAACATTACACATAATACTTTAAATTATTTTGATGCAAATGAATATATATTAGGTGATAAAGCCTATCCTCTCTACAAATGGTGCATTCCTCCATATATAAATCGAGGTAATCTGAATAACATGCAAACTATATTTAACAGCTCATGCTCAAACTCGGCAGGTTATTGAAAGAAGTTTTTGTTTGATCTTTGGACGGTTTCGAAGACTGCGGTTTTCAGATATGCAGAGAACCGATTTGATACCTGCAACAATCATAGCAGCATGTACACTCCATAATATCTGTCTGATATCAGAAGACGAATTAAATGATAATTACATACAAGAGGGTGCACAGTATGTTCAAAATCTTCATATTCAAGATTATGAAAATAAAGTTCCTGCAATGCAATTGGAGGGAATTGCAAGAAGAGATGAAATAGCTAGAAGTATTTATAATCGTCGTAGGTAAACTGTATTTATCTCATATTCATTAAATTACTGTTTATAAATATTGCATTTTAATAAAAAAATTTATACAAATACATTTTACTTTATACTTTGTACAGGAAAGTACTTTTATGCAATCAAGATAATTACAAACCAAAGCAGTAACAGTCGTAATAAATATAACTTATTAAAAAACCAACAAAATAAAATATTAATTCTAAAAATTCAAACAAACAAGATTCAGCTATTTTTATAACAATAAAGCTAATCCTGCTGCATCGGGAACTAACCTTGAACACAGATCACTGTTTTATTGAAAATTGAAATTAATAAATAAAACAGAAATTAATTTCCCTTCCCCTAATCATGCTAGGAAGAAGGAAAATAATTTATTTCAATAAAACAGCAATCGCTTGTTAAAGGTCAGGTCCCAATACAGCAGGATTACTCATTTACATAATAAAGAACAAAGGTAAAGATATTAGTTTTTCATTTGAGAAAATAATTTATCCATATAGTTTTTAAAAACATCTAGCGCTTCCCTTTTCACTTCCATATTTTCAGCATGTCGCAGTTTCTTGCTTTCTTCTCATCATTCTGAACTCCGCCTTTTGATTCTCCCCCTATTGTATATTCTGTATTCTCTATCATGTATTGTATATTCTGGGCGGAAAATAAAGACATATTATTATTATTATTATTTCTAAAGCTGTCGCCAGATCACTTTTCCTTTTCATTTTTTGTTTTTCGTGCTGTTCTGTACAAACATCACCATCATTCTGTGCAGAAGTCTCTGATGTAGATTTGTCTGCAATTTCAGTAGCTTGTGGAGTGTTTTGAACCCCTTTACTAGATGATGCAACCGCAATGGGCATAATATTTGGATCTTTCCCAAATAATTGGTCGAATTCACTAAAATATTCAAATTTTATTCTTGCCGCTCCTGTCGCTTTCGGTCCACAGTTTTCTTTTTTCTTTATGTATAAGCCTTTCAAGTACTTAAATTTCTTTTGACATTGCTGTGCTGTATGGGTCTTTAAATTATTTGAAATTAGTTGCCACACTTTTTCTTTTGTCATACCAGATTTTTTCATGAGTGGTTGATGCTTTTCTTAGGCATCTATTAATTTCAAAACATCTGTTCTTGACTACTGGTTTCTCAGTTTCTCATTAGCACCTGCCTCTTCTGAAATATGAAATTAAATATAAATACATTTATTATTAGCAAGAAATGCATTCTATACACTCACCGGTAAGATCGTTTGTTAACGTTAGCGTCGTACTATCGTCGAGCCAAACATACTGGATATCGTCATTGTTTTCATCTACTATTTGATAGAGTTTATTTTCCATTACGCTCATATAATATATGGCCAAAATAATAAAAACAAAGAGAAAATAAGCAAATTGAACTTAACCCCAAATATCAACAAATATCTCTGCGCATGTCCGACAAATTTTAACCGAGTCTAAACACGAGGTAAGAAGTTGTACACCGGGCATTTCCCCGTCGTGAAATTCGAACAGTGTTAAATTATATTTGGTAATAATTTTAGAATTTTAGAACGCTTGGGGTGAAAAGTTAAATACCGATAACAAATCCGAACGCAACCAATGTGGGTAAGAGCGGGTTTTTTTTAATTTGAAAATGGTAATCGGCTTAGAGTGGATTAGCAACACTAGCTGACCTTCATGTCATAAGGTTTTGACATTATTTGCTTTGGAGAGGTTAAGGTGTTCACTTAAAATTTATTTTGATTATTTCGCGGACTAAATTTTACATAAACAAAGAGAGCGAATTTCGGCTGTTCATGCGCTGCTGAGATATGTAGACGTAGTGCGTTAATGTAAATTTTAACTACTGTTTGTTGTATACTATGGTCGTATTTGTATACCGATCTAGGTTACTCTTTGTTATGCTAGTCCTGTAATTTAGGGTTATAATCCCTTTCAATTATTGTAATATTTGTTTGCTAGATTAAACGTTAATAACTTTTATTGTGTGTTTGTGTTTATACTTTAACGCCCAGTGAGTAAAGTCTCGCCTCTGTTTGCTTTTTATATTTCTGGCAACGCTTGACGATTCAGAGACGTCGTCAAGGTTGTTTGTCGTATCATATTACCAAACCATAAGATAAAATAAACAAACGTGCTCGTATTTTACGGATACATCGAGAATGCGTCAGCTTTCTTAAATTCTAAACTTGATAAATTATACAATGACAACAATAAATATTTACGTTGACACGTTTTGTTAATAATTTTATTGACACTAAAATACTTTTTTATTATTAAGGTTTGTACTATATTTTAAGAAAAATTATTAAATATGCGCCTCTCAATCAATCTGTATACATCTGTATACATATTGCTGTGATCTCAGGGTATTTTGCAAATTTTCTCTTTCTGGTCCCACGTTGGGCGCCAATTTAACTTGATCTGTAGTTTTCGTCCGAAGTGGTAACTAAATATGTAGTTAGAGCCAAAAAGAATGAAGTAGTTGGGAGCACTGATTTTAGTGGTAAAAGTCCTGAATAAAACCGAATTTTAAAAATTTTAATTTTCGGATTTTGAACAATTCTGGGGTTATTTGCGATTTTGGGCGATTTCTGCTCAGTTCTAGTGCGACATCTAACTTCTAACATCTGGCAATCCTGAAAAGCGGTTTATCCTCTAATAGAAGGTATTGGGAAATCGAATCTCTGAATTTACATGCAACCGTAGTATAATAATAATATAATTTGCGTTGGCAGTACTTTTTTTACCAGATCCTGTATATACCTTTTCCATCCTTGACTAGTAATCTTACTGACTGCATCATGTTAACGTTTAAATGGTAGAGCGTGTTTCTTGTTAATTGTAGCTTTTATAAAACAGTAAGGCTAGTCTAACAACATGAACACTATAACACTTGTGTGCGCCACATTGTAAGTAATGTACACCTTCCATTACATCTAAGAGTGGTATCGACAATATCGATGTTATTTATCATTGTTGCCAACTCTTTCTTCTATAGCCGGGCCAATCATTGTCGATCATAGTGTGTAGCTGACATAAAAATATAAACGCCTTTTTATTAAAAAAAAAGTGAAAAGTAGTCGATGCACAAGTTAATGAGAAATGATGAAACTTTTCTTCTCTTAAAAAAATGAAAATATAAATAAATAATGTTGAAAATCGAGAAGAAAACAAACAGATAGTAATTGCTACAGAAAGCAAGAAAGCTAAAAATTGCAGGAAAGCTAAAAGAATGCATGAAACAAAATAATTAAAATAATAATAGTAATAACACTTTTAATTTCGGAATTAAAAAAAAGATTGTTAAATATAGAACTTATGAGACGATTTTGATGACTCTTGATGCTCGGTGAAATAATTTATTGGAAGCTTTGTAGACTCTTAAAAAATGCTTGAAAATAAAATAAAAGTGAATTCGTAGTAGAACGCTTTTCTATGTTTCGACCAAAGCTTAAAAAATTCTGGGCACAACAAACAAACAAAAGTGCACTTGTAATATAATCCACTTTATTTTATTCGAACCACCTTTGCATTGCCAAGAAGACACTGAGCCTCAATGGAACAGGAAGAATATTTTTACAACGAAAGAAATTCATTCAGCCTTGATTTGCTTTTATAAAACACGTTGTTTTTATAATGCTGCTATTTTTGATTTTATTATTCATGGAAGTGTTTTGCAGTTGTTTTCTGAGTCAGTCTAATTTAATGACAAACTGATGAACAAAGTGAATGATTGGACATTTCACTTGAAGTATCATGGAGTGATTTTTAATGATTGAGGATGCTTTGAATTTTGCGCCATAGTTTTTACTGTATTTCACGTTTTAACTGTGGCTACGTTGAACAAATATTGATTATTGTTAAATTTCATTTGTTTGGTTTTCGCAGGCGCATTTTTGGTGCTTGATTTTACTATTACTGTTCGTATATCAAAAGAAAAATGACAAAGACGAGTGACAGGGCCGGGGGTGTTGCCAACGTTATAATAATTTAGCATGGCGGTAAATCCAAATCAACCTCAGTCATTAAAAATCACGCTGTATATGTATATTTTCAAAATAGTTAATAATACGTACAAACTTTAGACACGTGAATTTCTGACTTCATTTTACATCAACGTAGCTACCTTCTTTTAAATGTTTTTATATAAGATCAGGCCATGCCGCCCTTTCCTTTGAAAAGTATTTTATTTTCTGGCTAATAACACTAAACTGTTCGCTATTTTACCACAAAGTTGTTTGAAATATTTAATTTTGGAATTTTTAAATTTTGAAATGTACTATAACAACCAAAGAAGTATTATAAGTATGTACTTATACTCCGTTTTTCTTCTATAATACCTGTCAGGTGTTTCTGATGTTGGTACCTCGTACTTGAATGTCACATTTATAAGTAATTACCCAAGCTGCATTCGTTTATTCAACTCCATTTACTCTATTTACTCTTTTAGCACTCTAAAGAGTGAGAGCGAATAAGTTTTAATACAAGTAAGAGTGAGACAAAAGTGCGGAAAGAGTAAACAGAGTGAACGGAGTTGAATAAACCAACGCAACTCCAGTAGCGTCACTTAAACGTCAGTGTCAAAAAGAGCGGCCATACTGTTTGATGCCTTTAGGGAAATGCAGGCTGAGTTCGCATTTCCACTCGGTGCAGGGACGGATCAAAATTAGAGTGAGAGCGTAGCTGTTTGAAAAGAGTAAATAGACTGAGTGGAGTTGAATAAACGAACTCGGCCGCAAACTAATTACAAATACCGCAAATACCTCGTAGATGTAAACAAAGCCTTTGACAGTTGACGTTGTTGACAGCTCGTAGTTATTCAACCATTCAATGTTGTAACGTACGTATACACTAAGCAGTGTTGCCAATCCACTGTAAGCCGATTACCCTTTTTAAATTAAAAAAAAAACGCTCTTGCCCACATCTGCCCACATTTAGTAATGAAATTGAAATGAACGAATGAAATGGTACAAAATTTATTTTATTTAAATACGTAATATTATTGGACTTACCTTACAGACATGGACGTTGCACGACAGATTTTTCAGGTTAAAATCATCTATCAGCGTTTTCGATTCACCTGCGCCGGTTGCTCTCAATGTATTTGCATCTTTTTTCAACTTCGAGCAATAACATGAGATGAAGGTACTCTGAGTGCGCACTAGCGCGATCAATCGAAAACGCTATATGTATATGTGGGTCTGTGTGCGGCAATCGGCAACAGTGCTGTCAACCAGTGTGAAAAATTCCGATAGATGTCTCTGAATTTCGGTAGAGCTAATTTAAATCACTTGATTAAAATCACTGATTTAATTCCGGCGATTTTTATTTTTGAAAATTAAATTTTTTTTTTTAAATTCTCATGAAATAAGCTGGGTCCAAATTTTTAAAATTAAGACATTTGACAATTATTGTGCAATTTTTGACGCTAAATAAAACAAAAGACGATCGAGAAATAAAGAAAATTTATAAAATTAAAAATTTAAAAATTCTAAAATTAAGATTTGACATTTGTGCAATTTTTAACGTAAAATAAAACAAAAGACGATGGAGAAATAAAGAAAATTTATAAAATTATTATTATAAAATTTTAAAAACATTAAAATAAAAAAAAATCTCATTGACTAAAATTAGGAAAAAATAATAAAAATAAAAGAAATCTCATTAAATAAAATTACAAAACAATAAAAATTAAATTTTTTTTATTAAATAAACAATACTTTCTACTTTCTATAAAATTACAAAAAATTATAATAATTAGACTCCAAATGGAACCAATCAAAACCGATTGGCAACAAATTATATCAATAATAGAGGTGGAACGTTTGCATCCATGAATTCTGAAAATTATATAAAGCGAAAAAAATTAAAATTGTTATTTTCATTATAAACTCACAAAGCAATTTGAAAATACTCTCGTTAATCGAGTTGTTTTGAATACGTTTGGCCACCTTAATTAAACTTAATTAGATTAATTAGAGTAGATGATGACTGGACGGAAACTAATTTTTGTCGAGAAATGAACACGTTAATTATTTAACGTTGATTAACTAATTAAAAACTTCATGGATAAATATTTAAAAAGAGAATTGTTTCTAACGCGAAAACGAACGTAATTCGTTTTCGTCGCTTTTATTCAACGTATCACAACTAAAAGTACTACAAGTAGAAATAAATCAATTTCGATGAAACTACAGAAAATAAAATGAATATACGAAGCAGAAAAAGCAAAATAATTTGTTAATCTGACGAGTGATGAGTGATGGAGAACTTACAATAATAATAAGTAAAACTTATTCGATTACACCATGTATATCAATAGGACATCTTTAATAAAAAATAAATAAATAAATAAATAAAACGTAAAACGCAAACAAGAAACTGGAAATATAAAGTCTACCAAAGACATGTAAATCCGGATTATCTTCAAAGAATTAAATTAATTAATGAAGTCGATAAAAAAAAAGAAACAAAGAAATTTGCCTATGTATAGAATGTCCCAGTAATCACAGCCGGATTTATTAACTTGTTTGTTTATTTACTTATTCATTTTTCCGTTGAAACCGGAGAACAAATACCATATTGAGCTGGCCTCCTTAAATTACAAAATATTTCGCCTAATTCTGTGCTTATCAGCGCGCAAACACTATAATATTATCGTATCGCTCATTAAGTTGTCCTTGAAGCTGACAAGTTCCGCTTGTTTGTTTCTTTCGTTCGCTCAATTCGAGTGCAACGAAGATTACAGCAGCCCATATATTTTCTGTCCTGCGATCAATCTAGAATTATTAAGTCGCGTGGACTGATAATGATAAGAGCTCATCAAGCGAGGAAAACGTGACT
Source organism: Dorcus parallelipipedus (assembly GCA_958336345.1). Taxonomy (NCBI): domain Eukaryota; kingdom Metazoa; phylum Arthropoda; class Insecta; order Coleoptera; family Lucanidae; genus Dorcus; species Dorcus parallelipipedus. The sequence goes on along the minus strand of OY284476.1, from coordinate 50,012,242 downwards.
GCTCGTACGTTATCAACTTTATTTAAATTCACGTTTATGCATTCATATTTATTCTTGTACAGGCTCTAATAATCAGGAATGCAAACTTGAATTGTCGTAGATAGTTTTTAGCGTCCAATTGCTACATATTTTAACACGTAACCCGTAAGAATATTTTTAATGCTGTGTATTATATAAAAAAAAAAACATTGGTCAACGTGATTTTTTTTTAGTACCGTTGACCTTTGCAACAAAGTATTTATCGTGGCTGTACGCCATAAACATGAACTTAAAAAATTTAAGAAAACCGCCGAGCCAGTTATTTATTTCGTTTGAATTAAATGCCGCGATGAGAAGCTACATAGATAATCGTAAATGCACTTCTGTTTGGTGTGTTGCCTACTTGCCTGTCAATAAAATAATGCATGGATACCGTGCTTTCAATAATACTCGAGTCCAAAATGATCACGCAAATTAGGCAACCAAACTCACACTTATGCTAATACTTGAAATAAAAGACCCCAATCGCATTCATAGGTTAATTAATGACGTAACTCTATAAATTAAACGTAAAAGCATCAAACGTATCCTTGAATATTATAAACTTATGTCACAAATCTCTATGTAATTTATTAAAACAATAAAGTTGATATTTACGTCACAAACTATAGAATAAATCGGGACCGCCTGTGTTCACCTTGGTTACTTTTTTAGTGACGTGCAAATATCTTACAATGTCGCCAAAGAAGGTCACGTGAGTTATATTTCGCGACGGAGCGGTTCGGTTTTTAAAACAATTCACGAAACACAACACCATTTGAATAATATCAATGTATGTATGTGTAATAACTTCATTGATTGATAAATTACAAACTTTATCTAGACTTTGTCTAGACGTGTGTACAAAACCAAAACAGTAGTAAACAACATCAAGGTTGCACGCCTGCGTGTTAGGAGCACATGAAATATGAGATTAGTAAACAATGCTAAGGTTTGCTCAGCTGTAAGTTATGAACACCTCAAGCATGGTGTTAGTAAACGAAGGCAAGGTTGCATAGCCACACTATTTACATGAAAGGATTCTTTGTAGTCGTAGTTGCCGCAGATATAAATCGTGGAAATTATTGAAAGCATGATATTTATGGTAAAGTACAAACTACAAACAGTAGTAAACAACATCAAGGTTGCACGCCTGCGAGTTAGGAGCATATGAAATATGAGATTAGTAAACAATGCTAAGGTTTGCTCAGCTGCAAGTTATGAACACCTCAAGTATGGTATTAGTAAACGAAGGCAAGGTTGCACAGCCACACTATTTACATGAAAGGATTCTTTGTAGTCGTAGTTGTCGCAGATATAAATCGTGGAAATTATTGAAAGCATGATATTTATGGTAAAGTACAAACTACAGGATATAAATTTTTAATAAAGTTTTGACTAGGAGCAAAAAAAGCAAGTAGGTAGGTTCTTTTTGTAAAAGAATTTTAAATTAACAGACGGGGTTACTCTCTTTTAATTTGGTACGTAGAACACATACTGAGGAAAATAAATATGAAAGACTTTCAAATTTTCTAATGAAGAAAATTTAAGACCGAATAAGGTAAAAACGAAATTATTGCCAGCGCCATCTATTGATAGACAACATAAATTCTAGTTGAGTTTTCATTTCAAAATTTGAATTTTCAAGGAAAAATCTACGCTAAGTTCCCCGCTTAAAGAAATGCGATTAGAATAAAAAATAAACATCATCTCTTAATCAAAAGTGCAAAAAATTAAGTGTAATTTTGTTTTTCATTAAAAAGAGCAGTCGTATTTCCCATTAAAAAAATTCGAATACACACACTTTCTGAAATACAGCTAATTACCGACATCGCCATCTCTCGAACGACAGAAGCCCCTGCAGTGACTTTAAAAATAAAAACAAAAAAGAAGAAGAAGAAATGATGATTGCTAGCGCCATCTCTTGATCGACAACAAAAAGAAAACTGCAACTGAGTTGTCATTTCAAAATTTAAATTTTCAAGGAAAAAATGTAATTTCTATTTAAAAAAGTCTAATAAATTAAATCAATCTTGGATTCTTAATTTTGTTTGTTTGTTTTGTACTTAAAAATTTGAATTAGCAGATTTTCCGCGGTTCAAGAGATGGCGCTGTCCTCGTTTTTCTTGCAAATATATGTATTAAAGTTTTTCCAATCATCTTCACGTAAAATTAATTGATCAAAAGAAAACTCAATTTATAATTAAATGATAGAAAACAAATTTTGTTTTGTTCATTTTTATGCTTCAAAGTTTGAATTATCAATTTTTGCCGGGGATCAAGAGATGGCGCTGTTCCCATTGCAAATCGTCGGCCTAATTTCAAAATGTCGTAAGTCATGTGAAGGTCATTTTACAGGAGAGCATAAAAACCACCTCATTTTCCAATAAGCTGCCGGCTTACGAATTTTGATTAAAGTCTTACAGATGTTGCTACGATCGAAGACAACTTACGAGATTTTAACATACTGTAGACTTGAATCACCTTAACAATAAATTGTATTGTCATAATTCAATTTTGTCCATTTTCGGACTTACGAGGTTTTGAAATTAGGCCGACGAAATGTGACTTTCCCGACATTTTTATTACTCATCTTACAAAATTTTGTTTAGAGGGCGCCACTACTTTTTGATAGTCACGCAAATCATTTTAGTGAACGAAATGCGGACATTTCTGAAGAGAGATAACGTTGTCTCTGCTTCTGAAGTTCTTGCTAAAAAAAAAAAATTGGGGAAGAAGTTATATAAAAATTTGACAGAGGGCTCCGACATCAAATTTTTTATTTTTATTGAGCTAATATAACGACGTTATTTCAGTCAAAAGACATCTGAAGTTGCAGGAAAATCTGGGCTGTTAAAGTCGCATCTAACTAATGGATAGTCTTGAGGATGTAAGGACGAGCGATTTCATCCAACTTCTTCTTACACTTATAATAAATTCACTTGATATTAATAACTTATTTTGTTTTGTTTGTTTCATTTCCTGAAGAACTTAGAAGTTTCCACTTTCATTAAAAAAAAAAAAAACTAAAAGTAATAATTAAAATGAACTTAATTCATAATATTGTCACGAAAAATGTCACGAAAAAGCCCAAGCCTCCACCATGTCACGAAAAGGCCTTCTCCATGTCTCGGGAAGGTTCGGGCTTTTCTATGTAGTACGTAATACCGCACAGGATTCGGGGGTTGGTAGAGCTAAAAGATGGGTTAGAAATGAATACCTTTATTACTCGTAAAGGGGAGAATATTGTATGGGTTTCGACCAAGGTATGCCAGTCGGGGTGGCTGCGTTGTTGGCCGAAGTCACAGCGTCAAGCGGGTGGATGTTTGTCGGGCTCGGCGTTGATGCAGTGGCGTCCTCCGGACTGGAATGGGTCGTGCTGATGAGATGGTCTGGCTGGTACGACGAGCGGTGTCTAGCGGCGGGATGTTGTCAACGGTGGCGTCGGGACGACAGCGACGGCGTTCGGGGACCCTCAGCGGAGCGACGACGGCTACGGCGACGGTCATGAGTCTGGGACGACTGGTTTTTGGAACTTTCCCCTGGCCTTTTATGCTAAATTATTGCTTAGATGAGCTACATAAAGATTACAAGATGTCCTACATATCCTATTAAATGGTAACACTTTCGTAAATAAAATGCTTACATCGTTGGTTACATAAATAATAACATGACACACATCATTTGTGCGCATTTAGCATCACACAGTTTTTAACGTTCATGACCTACTCTCTGTCGCGATTCGCTGAATCTATGCTTACACAATACGCGGAGTGTTTACGAATTCCTTGTTACATTTAAAGTTTTAAATACCTTGTTTACTATCGCGACAATATTATACAGGGTGTTACTGAACTTATGTCACTAATTAAAACCACGAATAGGACTCAAGAAAAGAAAAGAAAATTCGTTATACATTGTCCAAACATCATCATAACGAAGCAGAGGTTTCAAAACAAAAGGACTTCGCCGTCTTGTGGTAGGCCAGTTTTTCATTTTTGAGTTAGATCATTGAAATTTAGAGAATCAGTTTCTTATACATATATGATTACTTAATTCTTACAGTATTAATTAATGACGTATATTTAATAACATCTTGTATAGAGTGTATCCGTGAATGGGGTTGACGATCGACATGTAGACGTGTGTAGTTGCTCATCTTTACATTGAGGAATCCTTGTCATATTTTTTCAAATGCTTTATTAAATCGCTAAAGCTTTGTTTTCTCAGAAACTGTCATACGGTCTAAGAAGAAGCATTACACATTCTTTTTATTTCAGTGTTTTGGAATATTTAATTTAATAAATGTGTTGCACAAATAATTGACAATAATTTTAAACAATAAAAGCTTACAAATGATTGTGTTTATTTATTATTTGATAGAATTAAATTATTAGTATTTATTAAAATATGAAAGTAATTCAGCCCAGTTTCATAAAACGTAGTTAACCACTCGCTCAAGTTAATCGTGTGTGATTAATCGTGTGATTAAGCAATATCATTGGAGGACACTTAAACTTTCCTCCAATGATATTGCTTAATCACACGATTAACTTGATCAAGTGATTAACTACGTTTTATGAAACTGGGCCTGAAATTCTTAATAAATCGTACTTACATATTTGTTAATTACTTACATTGTAGAGGTCGCCACATACTGAGGAAAATAAATATGTATATAAAAAGTACAATGAGGACAAGAGATGTGCTTGCGTGTGCAGAGGGCTTGGTTCTAACGAGGAAAACAATGGAAAAGATTGAAATGGAAGGAAAGAAAATGTAACTGAAAATTAATTCCCAAAAAAAAGTCTAACTGGCGTTAAAAATGCATCTGAATAACTTCAACGCAAGAAAAATCCAAACAACAAAAGAGATAAAGAGTATATCATAAAAGTCCAAGGGGAGAAAAATAAAAAGGGGCCAAACGATTACGAAAGAGAAGAATTAGATAACAAACATGAACACACATAACAGTAGGTACAAAGATTACGATCTGCAGTAGCACTAGCAAACAGATAATAATTATTATTTTGACGCCATAACGTCAGCGGCGCACTATGAAGGACATTCTGTTCTAATTGAAATTGCAAATTATTTTAATGTTGTGCCCTACTGTGACCAAGCGTTGTTAAGGTTGCAACCAATGCTGCCACTTTAGTAGAATCCCTACTAAATCTAGTAGGTTCACTGCTCCATCTATAGTTGGCGAACTTCGAGATTGGCGGGATGGTAGAAAATCTGGAGATTTCACTTAAAACTGTGTGGCAAAGAAGCTTCTGCTTTATACCAAAAGATGGCGTGCCATTTCTAAGATTTGCTAGTGGACAACTTCTACTCAAAAATCTAAGAAAATGCGTCGAATTTTTGACGTGGGCAAAGTCAAATTACGAACGTCCATTTGTTACTTAATTTAAAGAACTTCCACGTCATGACGTAAATGTCCAGATCACATAATTCGGGGGCAGATGGCGCGCCAGCGTCGCGCAAAGATAATTGCGTCGAATGCTCTGGAATTTGGCAAAGTCCAGAACGAACGTCATTTATTTTGAGAGAAACCTGACATAAACAACCGCAAATACGCATCTGCGATTAATTGAAATTGTATGCCAAAGAAGCTTCCGCTTCCTGTCAAAAGATGTCGTACCATTTCTAAGATTCGTCAATGGACAACTTCTACTCAAAAGACGCAACAAGAAAATTGAGATTGGCACTTAATTTAAAGAAGTTCACATGAGTCGGGAGCAGATGGCGCCGGCATCGTGCAAAAAAAAATTGCGTCGAATACTTGATTTTGGCAAACTCAAAAAAGAACGTCGCTTATTTTTCAATTTTGAGAGGAACCTGATACAAACAACTAAATCCGCATTTGCGATTAATTAAAATTGTGTGCCAAAGAAGCTTCCGCTTCGTGCCAAAAGATTGGCGTGCCATTTCTAAGAATTGTCCATGGCCTACTTCTAGATACTCAAAAGCTGCGTTCGTCTATTCAACTCCGTTCACTCTATTTACTCTTTTACTCACTCTAAAGAGTGAGAGCGAATAAGTTTTAATACAATAATTAAGAGTGAGACAAAAGTGTGAAAAGCTTCTGCTTCCTGCCAAAAGATGGCGTGTCATTTCTAAGATTCGTCAATGTGCAACTTCTATTCCAAAAGCGCAACAAGAACATTGACATTTGCGATGTCAAATCACGAACCCCGAGTTGTCACTTAATTTAAAGAACTTGGCATGATTAGGGGGCAGATGACGCCAGCATCGCGCAACGAAAACTGCGTCGAGTATTTGATTTAGGTAGAGTCAAAAACGAACGTCGTTTATTTTTTAATTTTGAGAGGAACCTGACATAAACAACTGCAAATCCGCATTTGCAATTGCATAATTAAAATTTTGTGCCAAAGAAGCTTCCGCTTCGTGCCAAAAGATGGTGTGCCATTTTTAAGAATCGTCGATGGCCTACTTCTAGGTACTCGAAAGCTGCGTTCGTCTATTCAACTCCGTTCACTCTATTTACTCTTTTACTCACTCTAAGTGAGTGAGAGCGAATAAGTTTTAATACAAGTAAGAGTGAGACAAAAGTGTGAAAAGAGTAAATAGAGTTGAACAAACGAACGCAGCTTCAAACGCAACAAAAAAAATTATATTTATATAAACCCGCGAACCTCGATTTGTCACTTTAAAGAACTTCCATATCGTGACGTAAATTGTCACACATCACATAATTCAGGGGCGGATGGCGCCAAACGCTTAAGCTTAGCTTAACTTCCGCTCACCCTAAATGTTTGGTGCAACTTGTCATAAGTCATACATATTTAGAACAGACTGTATAATAAAGCATAATTAATCCGTTACCGTTCTTCTAACTAAACTCAATTTGCTAATTTGTAATTTGTAGATTACAAAATATTGCACAACTTCCGCCACACGGAAGTGCTCTATTTCACTCGTTCTCCTGGGTAATGCAGCCGTCATCTCTTAACAACCCCCTCCCCCCATCTTGCAGTGTTCATTTCGTCAACCCCCACTCGTGAACGACCGCGCCAGTTCCGCTCAGTACTGTTGCTCCCCGCTTAGCGTACGTCTCGTGTTTTTGGGCTCTTCAGCCATTTTTAAATATTCGCCAAACTGTTTTGTTCAAGATGAAGTTTAAACGGAGGATATTATTCCGAGTTTAATAAGTGCAATTCTTCTAGGCCTTTCGAAGCCTGATTTCTGCATATCAGGTAGGATTTACACAAGCAACTAAGTGCGTTTTACCGGAAGCTTTATTCACGGTTTCGTTTGGGTCTACCCTGCTAGGCTATTTTTAATTGGTACCACCGACAGAGGTGGACGTGACGACTTGATTCTGCCATTCGCTTCCATGATGGCGTCAGTAAGCTAAGGCGTGTTTGCAAGAAACCACCGCACAGCGCTTCAGCAGCTCCCTCTCGTGGTCATGATTTAGCTGATAGGAACACGGTTTAGATAGCAATAAGATTTGAAAAGACGTTGTAGATTACTTAGATAATTTTAACGTGGCACAACCAAGCATAGTTTGAACAAGGATTTAGCTTCATTTCTTTTTGTGAGCGGAAAACGGATCCGCACTTCGTGTTTTGACGATTCTCGTCACTTAAGTAATAACGTTTTTCAAGGTTAGCTTTTAACCAATTCAATATTTAATTCTTTTACTTGCGCTTATTCAATTCAATTTCTTCTTGGTAAGCAAATAAATACAAGTGTGTCACTGTCGAGAGCCAGGGGAAGAAACGTCCGGGGGTGCACGTTTGCAGACCACTTTTCGGGGAATTCTTTTCTACCCTTAAACATGGTAGTATCGCGATGAGCCTTTCGGCATCGTACGGTAGAAAAGACCGGACAAACCGACGGCGGTGTCGACTTTGCGATCGGACGCGGGGGAAAAAGATTTTGCATGGGGGTTTCCAAAAATGGCCCTTCAAAAAATTCCACCGCTCTTATTTACGGACCGAATCGGGCCAAACTCAAAACGTAGGTGTAGGGCCGTAATATCTTTATATACGCAGACGCTGGGTCCCAAGACCGGTCCTGGATTTCAGTTATGGGCCGAAAACCGCGATTTTTTCGAATATTTTTCAAAAATTCGAAGCCAGAATTTTTTTATTAAAGTCTCTCATAGGCAACGACACTCCTCCGGGTACGTACCCCATCTGGCCCAGTCCGGACCTATTTCACGGATAGGAAGATTTTTTGAAATTTGTCGAATTATGTTGCATTTTCTCTTATCTCAAGTTCGCTAAATGAATCTAATATTTTAATTTACTTTCGCCTTGTCACATCTTTCCCCCCTCGCAGAAAAAAATAGGTATATAGGTAAGGGTAGGTTACTAAGTCCTTGTTGCGCCAAAGGGTGCAAATCTTGATGGACTTCTCCTGTAGTATCTTCCGGGCTGGTTTGAAGTTTTTACTAGGAAGTTCATTTTATTTGGGGTTGCGTTGCGCCAATTCTTTTGTAGACATCAGGTACGAAGGCTGCTTCCATAAATAATCAGAAAACAGATGTGGTTACATCCTATGTTCGAAGGGATATGTTGTTCGGAATGGACAGTTTCGAAAAAGGCTGGTGGTGTAGATCTTGGAAATGCTACCAAGGTGTCGTCCATATGGATGCGTAGAGGATCTGCCTAAGAATGAAGCAGACAAGCGAAATGGAGTTGATGATGACGCTCTTGGCTTGGAGACCTTTTGGAATGCATGAAGAACGGCCATGGTTCTCTGGGCTTAGGTTGCCCAGGTTGCAAGGTTCAAGACCAAAGGTGTTGGTCAACAATGCATGTGGGTCAGTTAGTGCGTCGAAGGTGACAAGTAGTCTCAATCATTGTGGACGGTCATCGGACACATGTAGGGGTGTAGTCGGTGAGGATGACGTATCCATTTTGTTGGCTGACAGTTTTCTTAACGTTTCTTCGTTGGTGCCGGTGACAGAGATTTTCACAGCAGAAGATGGAGGTCACTCTGGGAACTTACGAAATTATAAGTTTTACATTTTAAATTACTTCCTATCGCCTCATTAAATTCTTTTTTAAACAAATTCGTTAGTTACGGTTACGAAAAAAATTAGTAATTGACACAATTGTCACAATACCAACGCCAATTGTTGTTAGTTTCCCCCGTATTTCGTCTACACCAATTTAAAGGGACAACTGATTCGAAGTCATTGAAACTACTCGGCAAAGATCAAACGGAGTGACTTTTCTTGAATCACTTACTTACTTTTTGACTAAAATGTAACAAAAGACACTGGAAGTCATGGGCATTTTTACGACGTATCATTTTCTTTTCTTTTTGGTTAATGTGAATATGATAATTTTAAAGAAAGTCACGTAAACATGTCGCAATGTCCTGCTATAAAGACTTACTTCCTTGTATTAGAAACAAAAGCTTTTTACACAACCAGCTTGCAACGAAACTTGCTTTCTCCTCCCATCCAAAAGATCACCTCTGTGCAGAAACCAACGTCGCGTCGCGTCAAGCAGCAACGAAATTATTTTTCGCGCACTTAAACGAAACGAAAATTATTTCGGAAAAAGTGTAGCAAAAGATAACTTCTTGTAATTTTAATTTGCAGCAGCCAACAGTAAACACTGTTTTATTCTTGTCCGGTTGCAAGCTATTAAAATTCAACAATTTTTACCGAAAAGTGAGAGTGTGTATGCCGCACATACTAATACTACTACTACACACTACTAATACTAATGATACCGTCCACACACTCGCAAACATTCATCGAAATAACAGTGCGTAAATTTTACAGTTTTTTTTTTAATATTTATTCCATTTCATATGAAGCATCAACATATACAGATTGTTTCATTAAACTTTGAAAAAAATGGCTTGAGACCAGAGGAGGAATAAATTTGGAAAACAGACGTCATAGAAGGCGGAGCCTGAGCAGTCGATTACTGGACGTATGTTGATAATTGTTGCTGTTGTAACGCCGCGGTTGACGTAAACGTAACCTCACTTTGAAGAAGAGAGCCAGAACTGACAGTCTTGTAATTTGATATCTTGTTCTCGACGGTTCTTTTTCGTTCTCTTTGCAATTTACAGAGACATTTTCATCCCTTGATTCTTATTTTGTTTTGTTAGGTTATGTTTATTGACATGTGGCTGTAGGTACTTAGCTCAGACAAGCATTTTGTACAACTATTTTAATAAAAAAATAGCTATTTATGCAAAGTAGGTACAACTGAAATGAACATTTCATCATAAACTTTAGCGATCAATAAGCAATACTTTTCACATCAACTCTCTATGAAGCGAATCTTTTCGGTTTAGTTCCAGTGTTGCCAACCAACTGAAATGAAAATTCCCACCAAGAAATCCCATTTTTATACAATAACATCCCTTTTCTTTGAAATAAAACTTATGATATTTTGGTATTTTTTTTCTCTTTTTAGCACCATCTAGTGAGTTCCAATGGCAACTCAATTTAATGCGGTTTCTCCGTTGCCAAATTTCGTATCTCTCTCACTTCTGATGTTTTTTAATACAGGGTGTGTTTTTTTATTCAGCATTTTGTGATGGATGTAGACAGTGATTTCAAAGATTGAATAGAAATTCACCTCTGTTAGATTATAATCGATTTAGACAATGTAGGAATTTAGTAACATGCCGTCACTAAATTTCTACACAACTTAAATCGATTATAATCGAATAGACAAGGATTTCTGTTCAATCACTGTCTACATCCACCAGAGCAAAATGCTAAATAAAAGGAACACGCCCACATTTTGTATTGTTAGGTTGTGTCTTTTTTTTACTTTGTTGGTTTATCAATAAACTTTGCTCAGAACTGGGGCGTTTATTTGCCGTGAATGGTGGTGTCTGATTCAGTTTTCAAAAAACCTAAATATAGAAAACCATTCAAGAGGAAACCCAAAATAAGGTTTCTGAACGCATCTTCGCAGTGCCAACGTATTGAGAATATTGTTTATTATTTTGATAATAGATGGCGCTAAGTTAATCAGATTTGTGTATACAGGATATCCTCTCATAAATAAGGGGCCAACACAATGATTGGCAAGCTTTTTTTCGGGAATTCTTTACGGCACCTTGGAGGGCTCGGATCGAATTGAGCTGCACGTCATTGTATGGTAGAAAATGACGAGGAACGCGATGCCGCCGCGCGTTTGATAATCGGGCGACCGGAAGGGCCGGTAGAGAGCCGCACTCTCGGAAAAGGGTGAGGCGACTTTCGGGGGCCACCCCCGCCAAAAATTACCGACGAATCTGGATAGAAACACTTTTCTGCTTAGCCCGGGCCTTCCTCTTGCCGCCCCCATCCGTTACTTATGCCTCGGCCACATGGCAAGCCGACGTTAAGCATTCGAGTGGTGCGGTGCTCCCAATGTATTTTAAATGGGAAATCGTAAATCGATCGAAAAACTTGAGAGGGCTTCAAAGTTGGCTCCGGGTTTTTTAACAGTTCGGAATTTTTTTTTTCTCCGAAACCGAAAGAGATATTGTTGAGGTGTTTCAACGGGAAGATGGCCGCCTCCTCCCCCTTCACGATGCACCTCGTCCCGTTGGGCTTGCTCTTCAAATAAAAGTGCCAGAAATTTTTCAAGTCAGACGCTCGGCGTCGCGATCATCGAATTGCGGAAACTTTATTTTTTTTCTCTCCGAAACAGGACGCGATATCGTCGTGATGTTTCAAACGGGAGATACCCGAGTCCTTTCCCTATACGACGCATGTCGTCCCTACTGGATCGCACTTCAAACAAAAGTGCCGCAAACTTTTTAAATCTGACCTTCGAGGACGTGATGAATGTATTGCCGAAAATCTTTTTTTTACCCGGAAATGCGAGGGCCAAAGGAGGGTTTTTCCTCTCCGGTGGATGCGGGGGACTTTGCCCTTTCCGACGACCCCGCATTCGCCCCGTAAATAACGGAGCGGCGAATTTTCGAAATCAAAAATATCACGATTTTCAAGTGAAGCTTTCACGGTTTTCTGTAAATTCACGTTTTTTCATCCATCTTTCTATCTAAATTTTAATAGTAGGGGTAGTAGTAGTAGTACTAGTAGTAGTAGTAGTGGGGTAGTTTCGGACATGGGGCACATTTGGACTTTTCAAGTTTACCGGGAAAATAACCGCCAAAAAAGTTGCGCTTTCGTTAGTACGCTTCACTTTTCATAAGAAAACGTTGGCTGGAAGCAGGCGCACGCAGTTTGGTATTTGTTAATTTTGAGTGGTTGTGAATAATTCGACAACTGAAAGTAAGTTTTTGCATGAGTATTTGTAAGCTTCTGGAAGCTATTGGCATAATAATGCCAATAATGCTTATATTGGGTTCAAAAGTACGTTCAATGTAGTGTACATAACCTCACTTAGTTGAAGAATATAAAGCTTCATATATTTCTTTGTTTCAACTAGAAAGAAAACATTATAGATGGGGCAGTTTTGGACAAGTCCAAAACTGCCCCACGATAACTATTTCCAAAACTTAGTTTTTTCGTTTTTACAGAATGGTCCGAAATTATATAGGCAAAACGAATAGACACATGATAGATCCCAAAGATATAAAAAAAGCCGTAGGCCTCGTTCTCGTGAAGAAAATGAAGATTAGAGCCGCAGCAGCAAGATATAATTTGAAAAAGTCTACATTATTCTTTCACGTACAAAAATCCAAAAACAAAGCCCGCGGTGCTGTAGATGAATCAGGTATTGAAGACTCCTCTGATACAGACGCTGGTGAAACCAAATCAAAACACGCATCGCGTCAAATATTCGGTTTCGAAGAAGAGCAGGGAAGTCTTGACCGATACTTGTGTCAAGTATCTGCGATGAACTTTGGCTTAACTTATAGCAACGCAAAATCGTTGGCTTTTCAGTATGCAGAATTTCTAAAGAAAGACATTCCAGTTAACTGGTATAACAACAAATCAGCGGGGGTTGAATGGATGCGTTCATTTGTAAAGAGACACCCTACACTTTCATATAGAAAACCGGAAAACGTTAGCATTGGTCGAATTTCAGGATTAACGAAAAACAACGTTGACATTTTTTTCAACAACTTGGCAAATGTCTTAGAAAAATATAAGTTCACGCCTGACCGCATTGTAAATACCGACGAAACAGGAATCCCCACAGTTATGCAAGCGCCAAAAGTTATTTGCGAAAGAGGAAAGAAACAAGTCAGTCAATGTGTTTCAACTAAGCGAGGAACACTAGTCACATTTTGTGGTATTGTAACTGCCACTGGTTCAGCAATTCCACCTGTCTACATTTTTCCACGGGTTAGAATGAAAGATTATTTTCTGCTTGGGTCGGTTACTGGTGTGAAAGGTTACACGTCAAAAAATGGGTGGATAACAGCGGAAATATTTGTTAATGTTTTGAGACGCATTCGGCAACATACAAACTGTTCTCCGGACAACAAAATTCTCTTACTTGTGGATAACCACGAAACACACGTTTCATTAGATGCGATCAACTTTTGCAGAGAGCATGGGATAATTATGTTGTCACTTTCCCCACATTCCACCCATAAAATGCAGCCCCTAGACGTCGGAATTTATGCTCTAAGCTGAAGACTGCCTTCAACGACTTCATATTAGCTAACCCTGGAAAATCTATCACAATTTATGATGTAGCCAAATTAAGTTGTGAACCATATCTTCTTTCATTCACCCCTTCTAATATTATCAAAGCTTTCCAAAAACCAGGGATTTGGCCTATAAATCGGTTAGCTTTTGACGATACAGATTTTGCTGGAGTGTTGCAGTATGAAAGTGGAGATCAAAAAGCGATAGATGAACCAGAAGACAAGTCCTCTACTCCAGGACCTTTTACGAGTAGCTCAGATTTGGATCAGCGAATTAAAATAATTTCAAATGAAATCATTAAATCAGCGGACATGACCGCCGCTCCTACATCTACTTACTGAAGTTGTAGCTGAGTTAATTGATTCAATTCTTTCAAGAGTTTTCGTCGAAATAGAAATGAACTTAACAGTTATACAAGAACTACAATTTGAAGGATGGAATTCACAAGTTGAGAAGTTGTCGGTGAGAAAAAAACAAAAGTTGGAAGTTCTGAGCCCAGAAGTTGTGATACCCTTCCCAAAACTCAAGACAAGAACTGAAAACAGTAGGGGTCGCAAATGTGGAAGTTCACGTATTTACACTAACACGCCAGAAAAGAATGAGATCGAAATGAAAACCCAAAACAAAAAAAAGAAGCAGTCTGAAAAAGTCACTGATGTAACAAAAAATCTAATGGGTGGAAAAACTGTTACAAAAATTGGAGCAAAGTCAGGCAAGAGAAAAGTTTATTCTGATTCAGAAGAAAGTGATGAAGAACAGTTAATTAGAGAAATGTACGTTGACTCGGACGTAGATATGGATTTTAATGAAGACAATTTGCCAGATGGACTTCTAGATGACGAGATTTTGGAGACTTTGTTCTGGTCAGATTTTCCACCAAGAAGAAAATCCTCTATTTTGTTGGCAATGTCCAAGAGTTGATGGATTGTGACGAATATCTGGTGAAGTTTTTGAGAAAACGCAAGAATTGTGGTTTTTGCTATCCTGCTGTAGATGATAGCAGCCCAATACCAAGAAAAGAAATAATTTCCAAGCTTCCTAGGCCACAAGAGGTTAAAGGAACAGACAAGCATCATACATTAAATTTTCTGTTTCCTTTTCGAATTATGATGTTCAATAAACATTTTTATATTTCATAATATTTATTTCATTAAGAGGAGATTGTAATATTATGCGTGTCCATATCTACCCCACCCTAGTCCAAATCTACCCCACCTTGGGGCAGTTTCAGACAAATGCAGCCCTACATTAGTCCCATTATTTCACCCTTTTGGAGTAGTTTTAAGGGCTCGAAAGAAATTAAGTAGCTTCGTAAAAGTTACGTCCTCTCTCAACAAGACAATGGTTTCTGAGCATCAAGTAATTTTTAAGCTACGGCATTTTGAAAAAAAGTGTCCGAATCTGCCCCACCCTACCCTACATAATACCGTAATTGAATAATTTTGAAGTATGATACACTCAAATAGGATTAAAGAAAGAAAAATGTAATGAGAGGCCCTCAGGGTTCCGTGGTTGAACCCCTATTGTTTCTATTTTTGGGAATTACTCGTATTAGTTTATTTATTTGTGTATTTATGAATGATATGACAATATCTTTCTTTTTAACTTTTACTGAGTCAGTGAAGTTTGTGGTTGATTTATTTATCAATTATTTGACGCAGAACTTAAATATGAATACTGTAGCTTTTTATCTTTTGGTGTTGCATTTATACAAGGGCTGTCCTAAAGGTCGCCAACGTTATGTGAGGCTGACGCCTGTGGGCACATATGCTGAATAATTAGCTACTAGGTATCATGAATTTTTTTTTTACATTTTTCTCACACTCCTTGCTCCTTGTCAGTGGGGTGTCCCTAAATGGTACAGTACTTTCCGACATAGTCCCTTCAAGATTTATTTTTAATTTAATCAATGTTTACAATGTACTCTGATGATTTTATTTGTAAGGCAGTTTAAAACAAATCACTAAATTTATCATCAATTTAAACCTAATTTGCTGTACGCTGCTTTCAGTTCATCCCAAAATACGAAACACAAGACCGTATGTGGTCCAAGGCGGATGTAAGAAGCGCCGAGTCCTTTGTAAAAACCCAGGAATCCTTCCGACCTCCAAACCTTCAAGACGCAATCCATGTAATTGTTATACAATAAGCCTTTTCCACTACTATCTACACCTAAAAAAAAAAAAAATAAAAACTGAGTTTTGTAAAACATCAAAAGACCCGTATACTAATTAAAGGCGACAAAGATACCTTCTCCCATTTCGTTTCTAATTTAATTGCCAAAATATTTATTACCCAATTACTCGCACCTATCCCAATTACAAATAGATTTTTGGCAGCGCCCAAACTATTGGCGTTTAAAGCTAGGATGGAAATTTTCCTTTAATTTTAAAAGGAAAGTTTTTTCTTTATTATCTATTTGATATAAAAGTCGGCGAAAGGAAAGGGAAAGAAAATAGAAAAATGCTTTTCTCTCCTCTTAGTTACACTGACAAGGTTGGGTGTAAGAGTAGATTTTGAACCCTCCCTTAGATTCCCAAAATTTTTGTTTCAATTGTAAATAATGGATATGTTTAAATTTGTGATGGGAATAAAGATTAATACCTTGATTATACATTCGAGTCATAATCAAGTCGAAGGGGGTCATCATCAGACTGAGCATGACGCCCCCGATCATGCTGGCAATAAAAGATTGCATCAAGGGAAACTCGTGGAATATTTGGTACTTCTGGAGCCACTGCTTCGCATAATCGAACGAGGTAAGTTGGGCGGTGGAGCCCACGAAGGCCCTGGGAATGGAAGAGGTCGACCCTCGGAACAAACCCTTAATCTACAAGAGCACCAACTTTTTACATCCACCACCCCGAACAATTAGGACGTATTCTTACGCCCTGTTCCTTGTAGATGTTTCTGAACGCCGTCGACATTCCCGTGTGGTGGTGTTGGTGGCCGAAGGCGATCTCTTGGGTGGCTTGCGCTTGAAGGTGGGTCTTCACCAGATAGAACGGACTGCCGATTAGGGATCCGCCTATGCCGGTTAGGCCGCTGGCGATTACGCTTTTGTAAAAAATTAAGTTGCCTTCTTTGTCTTTGATTAGGCCTTGACTGGCGAGGATGTCATACGCACCTAAAAAATTATATTTTTTACTATTCTGAAAAGAGAGAGTCTGGTTGCGTTTTGTTGACCTGACGTATGAAGAGTCAACCAACAGACAACATCATTAGATGTGTAACTGAACAATATTTCTTGCATAGTCGATGATTCAGTTGGTCGTTTATTTTCCCAGTGTTTTGGTTCTTTAAATCGAAGCAATGGGAAAAAAAATTGATTCAATACCTAATCTAAACCCATTGAGAAACAGTTGAAACCACAAGCCCGGAACAAGGCCCGCTTGTAGGGCGAGGACGCCATCGTGCTTGGCGATGATGTAGCCGGCGTGTACAAAATTTTTGTATTGCACTGTATATTGGCCGCGCGCGTTAAGCTCGCCCTGTAACTGCATGCGCGTTTTGATCACTTCCAAGGGGTTCGTGAAGAGGGTGGCGCACGTCGCCGCCAGTCCACCGATGGCGAAATCCATTTCGCTTTATGCTATCTGCAAAAATAATAAATTTTTAGAGTAAATTCAAACCCAACTGGAATGACCTCGAAATGTATCGATCGGTCTGACGAGCTACGTTTGAAGCTCTGAATTAAGTTCTGTTATTACGGCCCGAATAAATGAAAGAGGTCGGGATTTAATCAAATAAAATTGTTGTTGCTGATGCCTTTTGTATTGTGACGCACAAAAGAAGAAGTACTTTGCGGTTTGAGCAAAAATTTGGTAAAAAGAAGGAGAGGAAGTTTTAGTACGAAGTCAGCGATTTTGGATCTCTCGTCCTGGCAACTAAGGAGGAGAAAAGTTAACTCGACGAGTCCTGGTGGCATTGATAATCTTTAAAGTACAAGTTTCTTCAATCTAGTTTCTTTGATCTTTTAGTTTCAACACCGTCGAGTCGTTAGAGTTGGAAAATATTGAGGAAGACAATAAAAGACGCGAAGAATGATGGAGAACAGCAGAACTAAAAATTATGGGTAGTATAGACGTCCCAATTTTGTATCGGTTTTATGATCTTACTATAAAAAAGCGGTGTCTTCGTCGCTTCTTTTTATTGCAAGACCACAAAACTGGGTTGACTATAATAACGGTGTTGTCAGAGGAGGAAATTATTCCTGTAGAAGGAGAGATTGTGAATTTTTTTTTTAATGTAAGAGAACTTGGAATATTTATTAAAACGGAAATTATAAAAGGCTTGCTTTCATGAAATGATATCGCACATTTCGCGAGCGTATCTCAATTACAATCATCAACAAAAACAGCGTACGCACTTTGACTCTAGCTATACATAGATACAATTATTATGAAATACATCAACAAAAATGTGCAACTAATCATACTTACCTCATGCTCGATTTGTTTGGACAAAAAGCAATACAAGCTTAACGTAGTTTTAAATCAGGCACTGCTAAAACATAATTGAAGCAGTGACTGTACTACATACATTTTCACATTAACTGCTAGGCAGACGTGTGTGTACACAAGGCAATAAACCAGCTCCAGTAGTTGTATTTGTAATTGGATGTAAGTGCCGAATTATAGCAGATAAGGAATGACTTGCTTTCACCACGGTTCAGTGGCTGCCCAAGTGGAGGGCAACCAAAGGAATTCAAGCGGAATTAAAAAGTTCTGCTGTTCACTCGATTGTGATTGAATTCTAGATTTGTACGTACTTTGATCGTAATCGATCGTTTTAGACAAAATATGTAAATGCTGAGAAGAAAGTTTTAACCAAAGGACTTCATTAACGCGAACTACAGGAAAGTTTTTTTCAAATCACAACTATAAAGTTTAATCAAATTGATTTGTTTAATTGGCAGTATTAGAGAAATAGAATATCTTATAAATCACGTGAATTATTTCAGCCTGATTGGGCCTCATCAGAGATATGTACTAAAAAATTACTTTTTGAAAGGATAATAATTAAATTATACACTTACAAGAACTACAGCTGTCATTAATTTCACTCAATGTTTCCATAGTTACTTACGTTATTTATTTTACCGTCACATTTTGCCTTTTGAATGATGAAACGTAACTGTTCCTTTCAATTTTGCAAGATAATAGACGGTTTTTCAAAAAGTTTTCTTTCAGGGTTTGTTTTTGGGTTATTGGAAATTCAAAAATATGTAAGTGTATAATTTAATTATTATCCTTTCAAAAAGTAATTTTTTTAGTACATATCTCTGATGAGGCCCAATCAGGCTGAAATAATTCACGTGATTTATAAGATATTCTATTTCTCTAATACTGCCAATTAAACAAATCAATTTAATTACAATTTCATTTGGCAAGAACTACAGCTGTTATAAAGTTTAAATAAAGAGACGCTTTACATAAATCAATCACAAATTAAAAACAAAACAACACAAAAAATTATTTACATATAATCAGACTTCGGCGTTTCGTAGGACATTTCAGGGCCGGACATTTAAGTTTTTAAAAGATAAGATTATGAGTTCTCCGAATATTCCAGATGGTTTTTTATTACATTCACAAAAAATTGTTTAAGGATACAAAGAGCGAATAATAAAATAATTTTTTTATTAGAAATAATTTTAATAATTTTTTTTATTGGAAATGTCTTTAATGTAATTAATTAATTAAAAACAATTAACATTTTTAAGGGAAAACAATTTACATGTAAAAGCAGAGAGTTTCCTTTTTTTAAATCTGGCGTTGAAATTGGAAAATTTCAATGTGAACCATCAACGTGATGATAGTTGTCAATTTGACATTTGAACTTGCAATTCCTAACCTTGCTTTCCAGGGACAACACAAGAATGTAATATATTGTAATAAACGAAAAACGACAGTAAAAATGAAAACGGATAATAAGAAAATAGGATTTCCAACAAATAATCAAAATTGTGGTTTTACTAAAGTTTTAGTTTGACATTCTTTTAATAAAATAAGGGAGAGAGAAGTCCCCCAAATAGAATTCTTGAAGTTTGTGTTACATCTTGAAATCTCACATTCACACTTACTTTAATAACCTTACATAAACTTGTAAAATTACAAGGTACTTTTAGCCAGTGATTGACGGATGGTGCCACTAAGTTTCCGAAACATTTTTATTTTAGTTTCTGCTACATTTGATCATGCAGTAAAAAATTTTGTGCCTGTAAAAATGATTTCTCAGGCGAAAATTTTAGTAGTCGCTCTAAAAGGTACGTTTCTTAAAAATGAACCTATGAACCCAACCCAACCCTAGCCTCGGCGCCCCCTTCATAGCGACGCCCGCATGCTCTTAATGTGCGCTTACGCCGGCCCTGTCAAAATGTAATTACCACGAGAATGGTGTTTTCATTTTTAATCGAGAGCTTCAATTACGGCGTTTAAAAGAATAACAGAGTGACTAAGCTCGCCTTCTTCCATAGCTCATTTATACAGGGTGTCCCGTGGCGTAATGTCACCACTTCATCTACGTGGACATCAATTCAAACTAAGTAAAAAAACTAATAAAATTTTGCTCTAAAGTAAACCGTTTCAAAAATACTGGATGTTTAATGTTTACTTTTTAATTTTATTAACAGTTAATTAAAAATAACAATAACATGTTACAAGAGGCAAAAAAATATCTTTTGAAGCGCGCTAGAATGTGTTTAGCAAATAACGGCGGTCATTTTGAGATTAATTTTTTTTTTTTATTTCGAATTGATTATTAGGTGAACGGATAAATGATTAGATCAGCTTTAAAATTAAAAAAAAATTAAACATTAAACATCCAGTATTTTTGAAACGGTTTACTTTAGAACAAAACTTTACTAGAGTTTTTTACTTAGTTTCAATTGATTATCACGTAGGTGAAGTGGTAACATTATGTCACGAGATACCCTGTAGAATGAGATAATTCTACGTCTTTTTCTTTCACAAGGAACACTATAACCTAAAATTATTTTTACACATACAGTGTTCCGTAATATAGTGGCAGCTTACAGCAGGATTCTTTTAAATGAAACATCCTGTGTATTTTCTTATAGAAATACATAACAAATGCTCTGGGAAAGCAATTTTGTATTGTAATCAAAATGCAACACTACAGAATACAGCCCAAGAAACACTTTCTTAAAGTTCAATCGAGAGAGAGAAATTGTTCCTTAGCTACACACTAGATGGCGCTGCGCTCTGCAACCTATTACAGTTACTAAATAAATACCGTACCGCAATCCATATGCTTAATGGATAAGACAAAGAAACCACGTTTTTGCACTAAAATGGACGACTCGTCTAGTAATTTTCTTTCCGGCAAGTTTAATCAAACTTAACACCTGTCAAATAAAAGGTTAAAATACCCAAGTGTGACGTTATTAGCGTTAGACATTTAAATTTCCCGCCAATATTTTGTACTAAAATGGCAGCTGATTGCGGTACTGACGGCGGCTGACGACGGTACAACCTATGGCCCAATTTCATAAAACGTAGTTAACCACTCGATCAAGTTAATCGTGTGATTAAGCAATATCATTGGAGGAAAGTTTAAATTTCGTCCAATGATATTGCTTAATCACACGGTTAACTTGAACGAATGGTTAACTACGTTTTATGAAACTGGGCCTCTATTGGTGTTATTTGGCAGCTGTCAATAGATGGTGTCGTTCAACATCACATGAACTGCTTTATTTCTTCCTTCGGCATAACACATATTTCAGTTATAAAGAAATACAATAGATGATGTTCAACGACTGGCACTGTTATGACACCAAGCCCTTAAGCTCAACTTAACTTTAAGCATCACCGAGAATATGACTTACACATTGCTGTGTAACCTAAAAATGTCACATTATAAACACCACTTAAATTTAAACTCAACTTAAGTGTGTGGTGCAAATGACCACTAAAGTCCCTAGATAGATAAAGTACCGCAATTGCCGCCATTTTGAGTCAAAATTATATTAAATTGACTTTTAATTAATTGCAGTATTTTATGAATTTAGTGACCTTACTCGTAATTAAAGTAGATAGATTTATCTAGATAAGTCACTAATTACCTAAAGTACTACAATTCATTAAGCCAATGTCAATTTAATTTTGATTGAAAACGGCGGTAATTGCGGCTCTTTATCTATCTAGAGATTTTACTTACTGCAACCGTCTTACATATTTACAAAATGTAAAACTTTTATTAAGGTTAATCTTAAAATCAAGAAGAAAAAGAAAAGAGTACCGACTTTCAACATAAACCATGAGCGACGACGAAGAAACGAAAAATGAAGCAAAAAAGTTCTGATTACGGATTTTATATTGAGATTAGTAGCATGTTATCAAGAAATTTTTGTTAATTATAATAGTAGTACTGATATGTGCACATGTATGTACACTCGGGGCCAAGTAAACCGTTACGACTATAGAAGGACACGGCAATACGAGTGGGGAGACGATAGCCGTTGTTTCCATTGCAGCTCAATAAGGGCGAGTTTAGCATGCAGGAGTAACGATTTTAATCGCCACCACTGTACATAATTCATTTTTTTTATCTACTGTAATTTTGACGCCAGCAATATTTCGACTAAAAATTTCACAGATTTCTGACATTATTTAATATCAGTTTCTGGTGACAAAATGGAAAATTTCAATGTGAACCATCATCGTGATGATAGTTGTCAATTTGACATTTGAACTTGCAATTCCTAACCTTGCTTTCGAGGGACAACACAAGAATGTAATATATTGTAATAAACGAAAAACGACAGTAAAAATGAAAACGGATAATAAGAAAATACGATTTCCAACAAATAATCAAAATTGTGGTGCGTTCACAATAAGCACCTTGTCACGGCCAACTTCGACGCCAAATTTAAAAAACACTCGTTAGGTATACCAGAATATTTATAAAAAAACGAAAATAAAATAAGTGTTTTAAACAAAATTTAAAAAAAACAAATGAAAATATGTAGTATTTTTTGTGACACTACTAGGATGATAATTATAGTATAATAAATTTTAAAAAAATCGATGCAACGTTTCTGAATGTCTTTAAACGTTAAATTAATTATTACTTAAGTTTCTAACAGATTGGTTTGAAACGCAGTTGTGCTGTTAAATTAGTTCTTAGTAGCATCTACAATGGTGCCCACCTAAAACAATACTCCTGCATGCAAACCACGCACTTATGAAGTATTGCTATAATGACCACGACACCATTTCAGCTGAACGCAATGGTGCATATTTTCAAGAGTGCCTTCAAGTAAATCTGTTTACATTCCTTAATTCGTCCAAAATTTTGTTTTACCAGGGTGCCATGACGCAGCGATATTTTTGAGAAAGGGAAAAGGTTTTGTGTAGAAGTTTCCTTTGAATTCCGGACTTTCAAAACAAGAAATGAGATTGCGCCGCAGTCTTTTTCGCATCGTACCCGAGCACTTCCTTCTGTCAATAAATTAATCGCCGACGACGACGTGAAATATTGACACGTGGAAACGTCACATTCATTTAAATTAATGTCTCGAACCGTATAAATTTCCGTTCGGTCTGTATTTTGCGGCGGGACGAACACATGAAATTGTCGATACATTCCAGTGGCGCTCGCGGACGATGATGAACGTGACGAAATTCTTCAAGAAGTACAAATTTGCTTTCGAGGTGAGTCCGCGCGCGGATTTTTCCCGCCGGGTTTTAATCGGCCCTTTTTGACAGTCGAACGAGGCGACCCTTCTCAAGGAGATGGGTTACACCATTGAGAAAACGATCGGCGAGGGTACGTACAGCAAGGTCTGCCTGGCCACCCCCTGCACCACGAAGAAAGGCGGCGAGAGATTGGCCTGCAAGATAATCAACAAGAAGTACGCAGGGGCCGACTTCATCAAACGATTCTTGCCCAGGGAGCTAAAGTATTGAAATTTTATACTAAATGATTTATTGTAGTTTCAAATTTGTTTTCGAACGTTGATTGGAGGAGAGAAAGGAAACCGGTTGGGAAACTGCTAAAAACCGATGACCCTGACTCGTTTTTGAATATCCCCGATGATTTATTTATTTATTTAAAAAAATTCCGCGCTCGGTACACTTTGAATATCAACACTACTTATTACCTATAAAATATTTAAAAGAATTTAAAGTCAACTTACAAGTAGATGAATTGATTTGTTCACTTTTTAATTTAGTTTCAAAGTAAAAGAATAGCAACTGGCTTACTCAAATTCAAAGATAAATTTCTTCCAATTTTGTCTCATACATGTTAATTTTTTTTGTTCTTTTTATTTCTTTGAAAAATTATGTAATAACGCCTCTCGTTTCTTTTTAAATTTCTGGCCTTTTAGAAAAATGTGAAAAATATGATGTCAACAGTCAACGTGAAAATTCCAGTAATTTTCTAAAAATGCGCGCGCTACTTGTACATTGAAGTTTTATTGTCTTTTAGTTAAACGCCCGGTATATTTTTCAATTGAAAATCAATAATTACTTCCAACTCATGTTGTATTCAAGTATACATAGTGTCATTACAATTAGTAGACTTAAAGCGATTATATTTATTATCACATTACTTTATTAACTATCCACATCTCTCTCGGTTATATTTTTGAATTGGGGGAAAACAATAAATCCTAAAGCCACTTTTTCAAAATATTTAGTCGTTAGGAAATACTACATCCGTGACAAGTTACTATAATTTTTAATTAACAAAATAGATACGTTTTTTCGTGACCCCTCAAAATTAGAAAGTAGGCAACCCATTCTACTTCCGTGCTTTTAATGCATCTAAAAAAAACACGAAGCTATTTCTGATTTGATTGATTGGTTGCCTATTCTAAAATCTGCAGAGGTCACAGTTTAAAAATTACTTTGCAGTTACTACAATAGTACAAAGTACTATTCATTCTACTCATTTAATAACAGATCAGCAGAAATTAAAAATATAGGTAATTATTAAACCACGACATCAAAAGGCGCATTTTAGTGGAAAGAATAAATACGTCAAATAATTTAAAAGTATTTAATAACAACAATTACGATTAAACACACATCCAAGCATAAACTGAAAACTTCCATCACTTAAACTTTTTCGACATGTTTAAAAATACGATATAACAGATTTTAAATTTTGAAAAAATAAAAAGCAAATGATCGATAAGTTGTTGAAAAAACAACAGAATGAAAAAGTCGATTTGCAGAAAAAATAATCGCTGAAATTCGTCATTACATATATATTTTTTTTTATCAAGAAAGCAAAGACAAAAGTCGATCCAAGAAATCATGGAAAAAACAAAATAATGCTAAATAATATTTAGTGAATCGAAACATTGATCTACTAAAAAAAATAATAAGGAAGCGACCCAAAGGGAACTCAAAAAACGAAACTAAAATTTATATTAAAAGACTATATGTACAGGGATTTTGTTTATATTTTGAACGGTACCTACACATTTTATTACTAGACATATCAAAAAATGTTAAATACAAAAGTTTTAGGAATTTTTTTCTGAACCGACAGAATTTATTAAAAAAAGAAACAAATGACGATTGGACACTTGACGAATGAGTATTAACTTTGTTATTTTAAATGGAATACTATGTATATTTTTTCGAATTAAGAGAGACCTTTATTTCCTAATTCCAAAAATATGCAGTTTGTCTATATTTGGTTTCATACATCTTGCGATATTGTAAAATAAAAAAAAATGCATTTACTTTTATTAATAAGGAGTTTATTATGTGTGACAAGTGTTAAACTAATTAAAAGTCACTTTATAAGTCAAAACGCTAACATTTAAGAGGAATTAACATATAATATGAAATAAATTAATAAAAGTATACCAAAACAATAATAATTTCAAACTTAAATATCGTAAAAAGTATGACACCAAATATGGACAAACTACATATTTTTGGAATTAGGAAATAAAGGTCTTTCTTAATTCGAAAAAATATACAGTGTTCCATTTAAAATAACAAAGTTGATACTCATTTGTTAGGTTTCCGATTGTCATTTCTTTCTTTTTAAAGTAAATTCTGGCGGTTCAGGTAAATCCCTAAAACTTTTGTATTTAACATTTTTTGATATGTCTAATAATAAAGTTTGTAGGTACCGTTCAAAACATAAACGAAAACCCTGTACAACAAAATAAAAAAATACATCTTCACAAACACCCCTTTCTACATGTTTTTATGTAAAAAGCGCTGGTCAGTCTATTACTAACTAAAAATAAGGAAAGAAAACGAAAAATCAGAAAGAAAAAGAAAATTTTAAGATTAGTTAAATTAAAATTAAGTACAGTGTAGTCTCTATAACGTGAACATCCCTTAACATGAACACCCCTAAACGTGGTTTGGGTACTCTGCATGTTCTAAAATGTGAACCACATTGGTGTCTAACATTTTAAAACGTGAACACTGATATAAATATTAATGCATTTAAATTTATCACGTTTCAACAAGTCAGTAAGTTAGTTCTCAGTGTCTGTTCACACTTCGTAATTATAACACATATACAGGTGGTGTCCGT
Organism: Dorcus parallelipipedus; assembly: GCA_958336345.1. Lineage (NCBI taxonomy): Eukaryota > Metazoa > Arthropoda > Insecta > Coleoptera > Lucanidae > Dorcus > Dorcus parallelipipedus. Next base: position 49,986,117 of record OY284476.1, on the reverse strand, counting down.
TTTTCGAGGATCACCATGAGAATCTCAGTTATTAGAAGAGATATGAATTAGGGCAACGTCGTGAATTTTTATGCTGGTTAATAAACTGACAAGAGAATTCACATATTATCTTTGATGGTTTTCAAGATATTCGAAAAATCGCGATTTTTGTTTTTAATTTGTTTAACAAAAACCGTTAAAGATATGTATTTCTAAGTTGGACACTTTTTTTTACAAGGAATTTAATTTTGCCATCGCACATCATCACAACAAAAATTATTGCAAAAAAAACGACATTCAACTTCCTTTTTTCTTAACTATCACTCGACTATTTTCTTACTACCATCTGCGAGTTGGTCTCTCTTATCTTTTATACATTTCTAACTCTACGTCACAATCGGTCCTTTTGTCCTGGTGGCTGGGGGTTTGGTCCAAATTAACCCTTGCCAAATTTGATTTCTTAAAACGTTCTAATCGCCTCAATCTTAATTGGCACACGTGAACAAGCACGCTTACATTCCGCAGAGCTTGCATCATGAAATGTGAGCATGTGTAACGCGGCTGTCCTACTAATTGTCAATGGGTGTTGATCCTGCATAATTTTGAAATGCACACAATTGCAATAATTACGAAACGAATTTTATTTCACTTATTTTCCCAGATAATGACATCGTGACAATAAGGCGTCGAACAATTGTCATAAAACAAGGAAAAAAGAAATTGTAATTGAGATAAATATGCCTATCCCTATTGCTTTAAAAAAACTGTAGTTTTTTGGTTCTGTTCTAAGTCTCTAGATGGTAACGCCGCGCCGCGCCGCGGTAATCATAAAATTCAGGAGTGAATGCTCTAAAATTGCAGCAACAATCCACTAGATGGCGCTAGTAAAACAATACCGTTTGTTTATTCTGTACGTTGACAAAATGACTTTGCTAGATAAAGGTTGCGGTTGCTGCGAAATTTCCGTTTATTAAGTTTGACATTTCAATTTTTTCTTGACAGAAACATAACCTCAATAAAAGCCTAATTTACCAAATTTGTCTATGTGTGCACGACGCACAGTGGTCAAAATGCGGAAAAAACCCATTTTTTTCAAAGTGCTGCAAAGAGCATTTTGATTTTAAATTAGTAATTCTTAATGATTATCTGATGTATATTAACAAAATAATCAGATATATTTCTATATTGCATTCGTATACAAGGTCTTAAAGTCGCCTGAGTTATAATGCTTACTGGCGGTGTAAAAATTCTTTATATTTTTATACGAATTTCTTTTACGATGTTATTGCTAGATTAAAGACATATTTTTCAATGAATAGCAGCACTATTAGAGAATATGTTATGCTGAATAAAAATAATTATTTCAATTGTGTGTGCCATTACATAGAGGTCTCGAAGAATTGTTAAAAAATGTTTTATGAAAAAATTTAATAGAGCATAATTTTTGAGCTCCGTCGAGCGCTGTGTTCTAACCTATTTTTCTGCGTACATTAGACGTCTAATTAAGTGATAAAATACTTTTTAGCTGCGACCACTTGCGACCCTCGTTTTAGGTTACAGTTGTTCTAATATTTGACATACTGTATATATCGCTTCAACTGTCGATCTGTTGGTGTGAAATCTTCGTTGTTCATCCAGTGCCTTAGTTTCTAAGTTCTTATGGTGTTAAAAATATGTATAAGTTTATATTTCGTTTAAAATTTTCATTTTTAATACTTAATTTTTTTTTATTCGGTTTAATTTTCACTCATTTATTTTATTCATTTAAAGACAAAATACATCAAAAAAAGTCAAAGAAATTAAAAATGATAACGGACAATGCTAATTTCAAAAATAATTAGTTTTTTCCGCATCTCTATAGAACATAAACCACTGTGCGACGTGTCAAATTCTTGTCCGGATTTTATTGTCCGCTACTGTACATACTTTTCTTTCCAAGACTGACTTGAGGCATTTTTTTTTTGTTGAAGGGCCGTTACAATTTACCAAAAGCAAAACTTTTTAAGTTATTACTTGGAAGAATCAAACAGTTTATTCTAAAAAAAAAAAATGTGTAAAAGAACAAAATTAAAATTAGGTTGACTAATAAAACGAGAAAGAAAAAGTATGCCTAATGCCAAAGAGTAAGTTTAATTGTTTAATTCTCAGTAATAATAATAATAATATAATAATACCCTTAATTAATAATTATAATATAAAATTAATAATAATAATGTATTTGTACCATTAACATTAATAAAATGAGTCATATGAGCTGGGCTCGTGAGTGACTGCGAGTATGAATTAACATAATGTAATTTATATGAACTACTGAGTAGTGTTAAAGTAAACATAAAGCAAACATAACCTGTAAAGAATTTTTTTTATAACTAGTAATCTTTTTTTTTATATAATTTTAATTTTAAATTTTAAATTAGCTAATAATTGTATTGTTAGCTTTTATCCAAAATTTTAATTTTTTTTTGAAATGAGGTAAGTAGAAGGTTGATTTAATATCAATTGGAAGCATATTGTAATACTGAGGACCTTGATACAAGATATGTCTTTGACCTTTTGAAGTGTTACAAAATGGAATTTCTAGATTTTGTTATATGCAAGCTCTAGTTGTAAAATTATCATAATGCACTGAGGTAATTTTAAATTTATTCAAGTGGGTATAAATGATTATAGCTTTTTTATGTAATTGATTAATAGTAAATACATTAAATGTTGTGAATAAAATGTGTGAAGAAAAAGTTCTAGGTTTCTTTAGGCAAATTTTTAGGATTAGTCTCTAAGGCTCGTATTCATAAACAAAACTTAGGCTATGCGATCGATAATAATTCGCTAGTAATTCATGATCTGTACGCATTTCAACGTGTTGCGGACGCACAACCAATATGGGTTTAAGTACAGTTTATCAATTACTTTCCATAAAACAAATCTTTGCTGTACATAAATAGATATTCGCAATGTTTTAGTGAACGCATAGCGCAAGTTTTGTTTATGAATACGGACCTGAGTTACATCTAAATGTCTAACAACCGAATCACTAGCTGATCCCCATACAGAAATTCCGTAATATATACAGAAATTTCTAATTTTCATAAAGAAATATAAGGTTTTTCGGATCTTGTTTACCAACTTCTGTACATGTAGATGCCATCTTAGATTAGAGTCAATTACTAACCATAAATAATTTGTATTATTAGAATATTTCAAAACTGTATCACCAACATTAACTTTGGGGATATGGTAAAAATCGCAATACTGAATAGAAAATGGAATAACTACAGTTTTGTCTAAATTTAAGGATAATAAATTAAAATCTAACCACCTCTTAATTACTGATAAACCTTCAGTTGTTAATTTGGCCACCGCTTCCCATGTATCAGAAGTAAAAACTATAGAGGTATCATCAGCAAATGCTGTGAAACAACCTGGAATATTTAAAGTAAACAAGTCATTGACATATAATAAGAAAAGAAGCGGTCCCAATACTGTGCCTTGTGGAACACCAGTTTTTACAATTTTTTTATTACTCACAGTGGTACCTATTTTAGTACACTGCGATCCATTGATAAGGTAACTCTTCAAAAGTTCTAAAACTTGGCCCCTAAAACCGTAACTTTCCAGTTTATTTATAAGAAGATCGTGGGGAACTGTGTCTAACACTTTTTTTAGATCAAGAAAAATACCCATTACTTTTTTTCCATCATCTAAAGAATGATAAATACTCTGTGTTAAATTTATAACAGCATCATTAGTACTCAGATTTTGACGAAATCCGAACTGTGAATCAGATAAAATATCGTTACCTTTGATGAGGTTTAGCATCCTATTCTTTATACATTTCTCTAATAATTTAGCAAAAACTGATGTTAAGGAAACCGGTCTGTAATTATTAAGAAGGGATTTGTCGCCCGATTTAAATATGGGAATGTTTGAATTCATCGGGAAAAATACCTTCTTTAAGACACAAGTTATATATGTAACTTAGTGGAATACTAATATGCTGAGCCACAAATTTAACAATATTATTTGATACTTCATCAAAACCAGTAGCTGAATTGTTTTTTAATTTCGAGATATAATTGATAATTTCGTTATTTGTAATGGGAGTAAGGAAAACACTTTTATTCACAGTTTTTACCCTGAAAGATTCTGTCGGTTTGGGAATTTTGCTAGAAAGATTAAGGCCAATTTCTGTAAAATATTCATTAAAACAATTAGCCAGTTCAAAAGGCCGTTCAGAGCTATTTATTACGTAATTTCCATTGTTGATTGAAATAAATTTATTATGTTTTTGTTTGGAAATATAGCAACTTTCATATAAAATTTTCCAGGTCTGTTTTATATCGCCATTAGCCTCTCCTAATTTCTTTGTATAATAATTATTTTTTTGTTGCCTAATAAGTGAAGTTAAGGCATTTCTGTAGTGTTTATAAAAATTTCTTAATTCATTATCATTTGGTCTATTTAACAATAGTTTAGCAAGCTTATCTCTATAACGAATGGAATTAATTAATCCTGATGGCTTCAATTTTTTAAATTTAGCATTGTGTGTTACTATTTCCGACGCATTTTGAATTTCTAGCTTGAGTTTATTCTTGAATATATTATAAGCTATATTAGGATCACTAGTACTGTATAAGATTTACCAATCAATATTCTCTACATTGTTAATAAATAACCTATGATTTAAGCGTTTAAATTTATAGGAATTATTTTCAGTTTATATTCAGTCTTATATAAAACTGTAGAGAAGTGATCGGTAATAAATGACTTTAATACTTTAGTATGATACAAGTGAATATTATTAGATTTAACAAAAATATGGTCAATACACGTGGCAGAACTTTCTGAAACTCGTGTAGCTTGAGAAATACTTTTCACAAAACCAAACATTGACATTGTATTTAAGTAGTTTGTAACCACATTATTGCATGCCAAAATATCAATATTAATGTCACCCACTATGATTTGGTGGCTATCATTCAATGTAATTAAATAATCATTCAATTCATCAATGAATTTTTCAACATTACCAGAAGGGGAACGGTAAATGCAGGATATTACTTGGCTAGTCTTATTTTTATTAATAATTAATTGTACACAATTTGCGTCAGTGAAAGTTATATCTGTTATATAGGCCTGATAATGTTTCTTAACAAAAATTGCGATACCGTCATTTCTGTTATTTGTAATATGTGATTTAAAAAAATTGTAACCTTGTATTTTGTAATTAAACGAAGAACCTTCTAACCATGCCTCTGATAAAATTATTACATCCACATTTAAATTTAAGGAGTTTTAAAATAAAATAAATTCATTAAAGTTTTTATTTATACTACGAATATTTAATATTTATATAAGTTCGCGAATTTTTCGATTCCCTGTATTTGCTCAGCAATAGAACTGTTTTAAAGTAACTCGACAATTTAGCGTTGATTTGATTAATTCGCACTCATTTAAAAAAAATATAATAATTTATGCATCACGTTCCAGAATCATTCGTTACATCGAACACCCGAACATCGTAACCGTACACGACATCGTCGAAATCGGCAGCACGATTTACATATTCATGGATTACTGCAGGAACGGTGATTTATTAGAGTACATAAAAAACCATGGGCCGTTATCAGAAGAGAAATCGAAAAATTACTTCAGGTGAGCAACTCTCCCTCCCCTGCCTCCCAACCTTTTGCTTACATTACATTAAATTGCAACTCACCTCATTCCCCCCTCAATTTTTCCAAATTTTGCACTACTTTAAGTTTGTTACAAGCGTTTTCCTACTGCGAACGAATTGTTTTTTTTTTGCGAGACGTACGAACTTTAAAAATAGCAGCAAGGGATTAAAGGTTGACGAGTATACTAAATTTAAAACTATTTTTTCGTTACACTAATGGATTTCGGCCAAGAACATTAAGGAATTCAAATCATTACCCCTGCATGCTAACCTCACCCTTATTGAGCTAAACTGCAATTGATTTAGGTCCACCCCACTCATATTGCCGCAAAGGTGTACGATTTACTTGGCCACTAGTGTAGTTGACTTAAAAATCTATTTTTTGTATTTAGGCAGTTGACCACTGCAGTGAAATACTTGCACGACTTAAACGTCGCCCACAGGGACTTGAAATGCGAGAATGTCCTGCTGACCATCAACGGCACCGTAAAGCTGGGGGATTTCGGCTTTGCAAGGAGCTGCTTGGACCAGTTTGGCGATTACATCTTATCAGAGACGTTTTGTGGATCTGCCGCCTACGCAGCGCCAGAAATCCTCCAGGCAAGTAACCACCTTTTTTTTTTTTTTCGACAAAACCGCCCACCCCCCTCTGTTTCCCTATATTTATTTCCTCCATCACCTTGCGTATGTTTGAAATACTTTAGACCACCCTAAAAAAAGAAAAACTAAGGCCTGGTTAATCTTCAGTTACTTACTACGGGATAAACTGAAGATTCAAACTTTCATCTTCAGTTTATTCCCATAGGAACAGTTGTTGCTATGGGAATAGATTAAAGATAAACTGCAGCTGAAATATCGCGACTAATGGTATCCCTATCACAGGGTGTAGCTTATGACCCAAAGATGTACGACATGTGGTCGCTGGGCTGCATCCTGTACATCATGCTGACCGCTTCGATGCCCTTCGACGACAGCAACATAAAGAAAATGCTGAAGAACCAGCTCAACCGTTCCGTCTGCGTGGTCAACCTCAAGAACTGGAAGAAGACCCTCCGCCACCTGAAGAACCTCCTTGCGTAAGTGACCGTTAATTCGTCTCAAAGATTTGAGGGTGACGTTTGAGGGGGGATTTGTCAGGTGTCTTTTGGAGCCGGACCCCGACCAGAGGGCAACCATAAATCAAGTGTGCACGTGCGTGTGGTTGCGTTCGAGTAAGAAGTGCAGGAGCCCCTCGTCGTCGTCCTTGTCTGATTCAGAAGTGTGACTTGTTATTACATGAAATAATTAAACGTTTTTTTTAATTTGTTTCGCAAATTTTATCGCCTTACTTTAACGTCAATTATCGTCGTTACTGAAAAAGTAACGCAAGTAACAATTAAGTTTTGCAACACGTTGGAAAAAGATTTCTCCAAAAAGCAATTATAATTCCCTAGTGGTACCCTGGCGTAGCCTGAGCTTCAAACTGCAGCCTGAAGAAGCTGAAGAATGAAATCACATCTTTATACAGAAAATTACAAAATGATTTATTTAATAAATAATTGAAGAACAGTTTTTACATTGTAACTAGAATAAAATTGGGCCTAAACGTTAAGAATTCACAATATATATTTAGTTCCCATCTTCTAATAACACTTTCGACTAACAGCTAACACACTAAAAAGAAAGCAACTACGAATAGTAATGAAACGCGCTCCAGTTTGTATCTAAAGGTAACATCAATTAAGCAGGAATAGGAAAGTCAAAAGATTTCCTGAGTTTAAAGCTTAATTAACCGCCGTCCCAATTCGTGTGCTTCCTCTTGTTAGAGAAATTTCAATTTCCGCAAACCTCTCTTTGTACTAGGCCAGAATAGACAAGCATAGGCTCTTTTGTACTATCACTTAAATTTCTTCGCCTACGACTACGATTTTACTAACAATGAGTCCAGTTTAAACTGACACATTCACCTGTATTATTGAGCTTGCAAATATCACCGGATAATGAAGTGTGGATCAGCCTTTATTCATCAAGTGAATGGGCATGCGTTAAACTGAACGAAAAAAATTTGCACGAAACACGTCGGCAAAATTGACCAGGAAGAGAGAGAATGTAATTCACTAGTCGATTAATTATAATTACAATAAAATTAAATAGAGCACAACCAGTTAAAGAAAAAAAAAAGACGCAGTGTTTGCCGCCTGAATCAGTTTTGAGTTTTTCAAGCGGAACTAATTCTATATTTTGGCAAATATCCATCTTCTCGATGTTTAAAAAAATTAATCTAAAAAAATATTTGTCTAACTAACTTAAAACGGGGGGGGGGGGGGGGGCTTGCACTGATAGTGCATCAATAACAGCCGAGCTTAAATTGATTTGCTGTCGGATTCGGCGGGGAACGTTTCGTCAGTTGCGCTGGAGCTCATCGGCGATGCTAAGGGACGAGAGCGGAAGCCCAAACGGCACAAATGGGCTATGTCGCTGGGGTCGCGACCTCTTGTTTCTGGTAGGTATTTCCTGAAAAAACGAAAATCAGTTACGAACAAGCGAAACGGGGGTTCCCAAATGCGGCATTTTAGAATGACATAAAAGCACTGTTACAGTTCGTTTTTGCTTTAACGTCTTCATTTTAGGTTGTTTCTAAATGTTGGCTTCATTGACCGTTCTATTTGATTACAAACTCTAAATTTAAAGTTGGTCCTTGTCCGATGAAATTTGTATCACAAAATCTTTTAACCGGACACTAAATCTCGCACTATACGCTTTTTTTTTTAATTCGAAAGCGTTTCTTTTATCTTTTAACCCTTACACATTCAACCCCAAAAAGGCTATCAAAAATAACTACCTAAGTAATTGAAAGCAATAAAAATCGCTCCATCGAGGCAGTTTTACATTTGGCAAACGCAGGGGGTTAAGATGGGGAGAGTCAGCTTTATTTATAAGAAAAAAATATTCCCACCTCTTCATTCTCATTAGGTCTTCTTCTCCTCTCCATTTCTTCTCATTCCCAGCTACCTGTCTCCAGTGTTTTTTTCCTAACATTCACTTTGTTGCATCTAACATTTTTTTCTAAGTCTTCCTCTTCTTCTTGTGATACAAACTCTAAAGTTCTGTTTTGGCTTCATTGGCCGCTCTATTTGATTACAAACTTTAAGGTCCTTTTTTTGTTTCTTTCTTCTTGCGTGTAGATTGGCTATTTTTGAATTTGGAGCGAAAAGGGGCGTGACGGCGTTTTCCGGTTTTGCAAACAATCAACGTAATTCCGGGTCGCCATCTTTTTGAATTCACGGCATTCATGGGCGTTGGCCGTCGTTGATCGTCGTAGAAGTTAAATTATGTATGTTACTTGTGTTCGAGTCTGGCCACCTAATAGACCTTGGAGATTTTTCTTCGCTCGTGAACGGTTGTTGGAAGCATAATCCATTGCTGTAGTAGCAGTTAAAACCAGTGCCAGGAATTCCGTTTAAGTTTACCACGTGTTCGAACGGACACGTCACAGATTCTTATCGCTTCAGGCCCTTGTCTTAAAAAGGGCAAGAGCCTAGCAAATATCGTGGAGGTTCGAAAACTCATGAAAAATCCGTGTCGCATTTCGTGACTTTGATGTAATCATTTGGATTCCCCGTGTGAATTTCGCGGCAAGTATCACCAGTCTGAGAGCTGCTTTACGTTCACAACTACAGGATGTTATCAATTAATTTGCCACCATTAAAACATCTATCCCAGGTAAATTTGTACTATCCGCTTTGACGTACCCGTCTTCCATGTTGTTGGAAGCATAATCCAGTGCTGTAGTAGCAGTTAAAACCAGTGCCAGGAATTCCAATTAAGTTTATCACGTGTTCGAACGGACGCGTCACAGATTCTTATCGCTTCAGGCCCTTGTCTTAAAAAGGGCAAGAGCTAGCAAATATCGCGGAGGTTCGAAAACCCATGAAAAATCCGTGTCGCATTTCGTGACTTTGATGTAATCATTTGGATTCCCCGTGTGAATTTCGCGGCAAGTATCACCAGTCTGAGAGCTGCTTTACGTTCACAACTACAGGATGTTATCAATTAATTTGCCACCATTAAAACATCTATCCCAGGTAAATTTGTACTATCCGCTTTGACGTACCCGTCTTCCATGTTGTTGGAAGCATAATCCAGTGCTGTAGTAGCAGTTAAAACCAGTGCCAGGAATTCCAATTAAATTTATCACGTGTTCGAACGGACGCGTCACAGATTCTTATCGCTTCAGGCCCTTGTCTTAAAAAGGGCAAGAGCTAGCAAATATCGCGGAGGTTCGAAAACCCATGAAAAATCCGTGTCGCATTTCGTGACTTTGATGTAATCATTTGGATTCCCCGTGTGAATTTCGCGGCAAGTATCACCAGTCCGAGAGCTGCTTTACGTTCACAACTACAGGATGTTATCAATTAATTTGCCACCATTAAAACATCTATCCTAGCTAAATTTGCACTATCCGCTTTGACGTACCCGTCTTCCAAGTTGTTGGAAGCATAATCCAGTGCTGTAATAGCAGTTAAAACCAGTGCCAGGAATTCCGTTTAAGTTTACCACGTGTTCGAACGGACACGTCACAGATTCTTATCGCTTCAGGCCCTTGTCTTAAAAAGGGCAAGAGCCTAGCAAATATCGTGGAGGTTCGAAAACTCATGAAAAATCCGTGTCGCATTTCGTGACTTTGATGTAATCATTTGGATTCCCCGTGTGAATTTCGCGGCAAGTATCACCAGTCTGAGAGCTGCTTTACGTTCACAACTACAGGATGTTATCAATTAATTTGCCACCATTAAAACATCTATCCCAGGTAAATTTGCACTATCCGCTTTGACGCACCCGTCTTCCATGTTGTTGGACGCATAATCCAGTGCTGTAGTAACAGTTGAAACCAGTGCCAGGAATTCCAATTAAGTTTACCACGTGTTCTGACAGACGCGTCACAGATTCTTATCGCTTCAGGCCCTTGTCTTAAAAAGGGCAAGAGGTAGCAAATATCGCGGAGGTTCGAAAACTCATGAAAAATCCGTGTCGCATTTCGTGACTTTGATGTAATCATTTGAATCCCCCGTATGAATTTCGCGGCAAGTATCACCAGTTCGAGAGCTGCTTTACGTTCACAACTACAGGATGTTATCAATTAATTTGCCAACATTAAAACATCTATCCCAGGTAAATTTGCACTATCCGCTTTGACGCACCCGTCTTCCATGTTGTTGGACGCATAATCCAGTGCTGTAGTAACAGTTAAAACCAGTGCCAGGAATTCCAATTAAGTTTACCACGTGTTCGAACGGACGCGTCACAAATTCTTATCGCTTCGGGCCCTTGTCTTAAAAAGGGCAAGTACTAGCAAATATCGCGGAGGTTCGAAAACTCATGAAAAATCCGTGTCACATTTCGTGACTTTGATGTAATCATTTGGATCCCCCGTATGAATTTCGCGGCAAGTATCACCAGTCTGAGAGCTGCTTTACGTTCACAACTACAGGATGTTATCAATTAATTTGCCACCATTAAAACATCTATCCCAGGTAAATTTGCACTATCCGCTTTGACGCACCCGTCTTCCATGTTGTTGGACGCATAATCCAGTGCTGTAGTAACAGTTGAAACCAGTGCCAGGAATTCCAATTAAGTTTACCACGTGTTCTGACAGACGCGTCACAGATTCTTATCGCTTCAGGCCCTTGTCTTAAAAAGGGCAAGAGGTAGCAAATATCGCGGAGGTTCGAAAACTCATGAAAAATCCGTGTCGCATTTCGTGACTTTGATGTAATCATTTGAATCCCCCGTATGAATTTCGCGGCAAGTATCACCAGTTCGAGAGCTGCTTTACGTTCACAACTACAGGATGTTATCAATTAATTTGCCACCATTAAAACATCTATCCTAGGTAAATTTGCACTATCCGCTTTGACGCACCCGTCTTCCAAGTTGTTGGAAGCATAATCCAGTGCTGTAATAGCAGTTAAAACCAGTGCCAGGAATTCCGTTTAAATTTACCACGTGTTCGAACGGACGCGTCACAGATTCTTATCGCTTCAGGCCCTTATCTTAAAAAGGGCAAGAGCTAGCAAATATCGCGGAGGTTCGAAAACTCATGAAAAATCCGTGTCGCATTTCGTGACTTTGATGTAATCATTTGAATCCCCCGTATGAATTTCGCGGCAAGTATCACCAGTCCGAGAGCTGCTTTACGTTCACAACTACAGGATGTTATCAATTAATTTGCCAACATTAAAACATCTATCCCAGGTAAATTTGCCCTATCCGCTTTGACGCACCCGTCTTCCATGTTGTTGGACGCATAATCCAGTGCTGTAGTAACAGTTAAAACCAGTGCCAGGAATTCCAATTAAGTTTACCACGTGTTCGAACGGACGCGTCACAAATTCTTATCGCTTCGGGCCCTTGTCTTAAAAAGGGTAAGAGCTAGCGAATATCGCGGAGGTTCGAAAACCCATGAAAAATCAGTGTCGCATTTCGTGACTTTGATGTAATCATTTCGATTCCCCGTGTGAATTTCGCGGCAAGTATCACCAGTCCGAGAGCTGCTTTACGTTCACAACTACAGGATGTTATCAATTAATTTGCCACCATTAAAACATCTATCCCAGGTAAATTTGCACTATCCGCTTTGACGTACCCGTCTTCCATGTTGTTGGAAGCATAATCCAGTGCTGTAATAGCAGTTAAAACCAGTGCCAGGAATTCTGTTTAAGTTTACCACATGTTCGAACGGACGCGTCACAGATTCTTATCGCTTCAGGCCCTTGTCTTAAAAAGGGTAAGAGCTAGCGAATATCGCGGAGGTTCGAAAACTCATGAAAAATCCGTGTCACATTTCGTGACTTTGATGTAATCATTTGGATCCCCCGTATGAATTTCGCGGCAAGTATCACCAGTCCGAGAGCTGCTTTACGTTCACAACTACAGGATGTTATCAATTAATTTGCCAACATTAAAACATCTATCCCAGGTAAATTTGCACTATCCGCTTTGACGCACCCGTCTTCCATGTTGTTGGACGCATAATCCAGTGCTGTAGTAACAGTTGAAACCAGTGCCAGGAATTCCAATTAAGTTTACCACGTGTTCTGACAGACGCGTCACAGATTCTTATCGCTTCAGGCCCTTGTCTTAAAAAGGGCAAGAGGTAGCAAATATCGCGGAGGTTCGAAAACTCATGAAAAATCCGTGTCGCATTTCGTGACTTTGATGTAATCATTTGAATCCCCCGTATGAATTTCGCGGCAAGTATCACCAGTTCGAGAGCTGCTTTACGTTCACAACTACAGGATGTTATCAATTAATTTGCCAACATTAAAACATCTATCCCAGGTAAATTTGCACTATCCGCTTTGACGCACCCGTCTTCCATGTTGTTGGACGCATAATCCAGTGCTGTAGTAACAGTTAAAACCAGTGCCAGGAATTCCAATTAAGTTTACCACGTGTTCGAACGGACGCGTCACAAATTCTTATCGCTTCGGGCCCTTGTCTTAAAAAGGGTAAGAGCTAGCGAATATCGCGGAGGTTCGAAAACCCATGAAAAATCAGTGTCGCATTTCGTGACTTTGATGTAATCATTTCGATTCCCCGTGTGAATTTCGCGGCAAGTATCACCAGTCCGAGAGCTGCTTTACGTTCACAACTACAGGATGTTATCAATTAATTTGCCACCATTAAAACATCTATCCCAGGTAAATTTGCACTATCCGCTTTGACGTACCCGTCTTCCATGTTGTTGGAAGCATAATCCAGTGCTGTAATAGCAGTTAAAACCAGTGCCAGGAATTCTGTTTAAGTTTACCACATGTTCGAACGGACGCGTCACAGATTCTTATCGCTTCAGGCCCTTGTCTTAAAAAGGGTAAGAGCTAGCGAATATCGCGGAGGTTCGAAAACTCATGAAAAATCCGTGTCACATTTCGTGACTTTGATGTAATCATTTGGATCCCCCGTATGAATTTCGCGGCAAGTATCACCAGTCCGAGAGCTGCTTTACGTTCACAACTACAGGATGTTATCAATTAATTTGCCAACATTAAAACATCTATCCCAGGTAAATTTGCACTATCCGCTTTGACGCACCCGTCTTCCATGTTGTTGGACGCATAATCCAGTGCTGTAGTAACAGTTGAAACCAGTGCCAGGAATTCCAATTAAGTTTACCACGTGTTCTGACAGACGCGTCACAGATTCTTATCGCTTCAGGCCCTTGTCTTAAAAAGGGCAAGAGGTAGCAAATATCGCGGAGGTTCGAAAACTCATGAAAAATCCGTATCGCATTTCGTGACTTTGATGTAATCATTTGAATCCCCCGTATGAATTTCGCGGCAAGTATCACCAGTTCGAGAGCTGCTTTACGTTCACAACTACAGGATGTTATCAATTAATTTGCCAACATTAAAACATCTATCCCAGGTAAATTTGCACTATCCGCTTTGACGCACCCGTCTTCCATGTTGTTGGACGCATAATCCAGTGCTGTAGTAACAGTTAAAACCAGTGCCAGGAATTCCAATTAAGTTTACCACGTGTTCGAACGGACGCGTCACAAATTCTTATCGCTTCGGGCCCTTGTCTTAAAAAGGGCAAGTACTAGCAAATATCGCGGAGGTTCGAAAACTCATGAAAAATCCGTGTCGCATTTCGTGACTTTGATGTAATCATTTGAATCCCCCGTATGAATTTCGCGGCAAGTATCACCAGTTCGAGAGCTGCTTTACGTTCACAACTACAGGATGTTATCAATTAATTTGCCACCATTAAAACATCTATCCTAGGTAAATTTGCACTATCCGCTTTGACGCACCCGTCTTCCAAGTTGTTGGAAGCATAATCCAGTGCTGTAATAGCAGTTAAAACCAGTGCCAGGAATTCCGTTTAAATTTACCACGTGTTCGAACGGACGCGTCACAGATTCTTATCGCTTCAGGCCCTTATCTTAAAAAGGGCAAGAGCTAGCAAATATCGCGGAGGTTCGAAAACTCATGAAAAATCCGTGTCGCATTTCGTGACTTTGATGTAATCATTTGAATCCCCCGTATGAATTTCGCGGCAAGTATCACCAGTTCGAGAGCTGCTTTACGTTCACAACTACAGGATGTTATCAATTAATTTGCCACCATTAAAACATCTATCCCAGGTAAATTTGCACTATCCGCTTTGACGTACCCGTCTTCCAAGTTGTTGGAAGCATAATCCAGTGCTGTAATAGCAGTTAAAACCAGTGCCAGGAATTCCGTTTAAGTTTACCACGTGTTCGAACGGACGCGTCACAGATTCTTATCGCTTCAAGCCCTTGTCTTAAAAAGGGCAAGAGCTAGCAAATATCGCAGAGGTTCGAAAACTCATGAAAAATCCGTGTCGCATTTCGTGACTTTGATGTAATCATTTGGATTCCCCGTATTAATTTCGCGGCAGGTATCACCAGTCCGAGAGCTGTTTTACGTTCACAACTACAGGATGTTATCAATTAATTTGCCACCATTAAAACATCTATCCCAGGTAAATTTGCACTATCCGCTTTGACGTACCCGTCTTCCATATTGTTGGAAGCATAATCCAGTGCTGTAGTAGCAGTTAAAACCAGTTCCAGGAATTCCAATTAAGTTTATCACGTGTTCGAACAGACGCGTCACAGATTCTTATCGCTTCAGGCCCTTGTCTTAAAAAAGGGCAAGAGCTAGCAAATATCGCGGAGGTTCGAAAACTCATGAAAAATCCGTGTCGCATTTCGTGACTTTGATGTAATCATTTGGATTCCCCGTGTGAATTTCGCGGCAAGTATCACCAGTTCGAGAGCTGCTTACGTTTACAACTACAGGATGTTAGCGATTAAGGTGGCAATAATTATACCGCGTATAGAGGACATCAAAATACATATTGCGATTTAAATTAGAACTTCTGAAGCAACGTAATCTTTCCACCTTGAATATCTCGAAAACGGTTAATCTGCCGAAAATGGAACTTATTCATTTCTTGTATAATTTCATTCGAATTTTTCAATTTTTGTCTCAAATTTTTCTAAAATGTGAATAAAAAAGTTACTTACCCAAAATGATAAACCACTACCCTGGATCTACGCCACTGGTGAAGAATGTTCAATTTTGCCTAAGACGTATCCATCCTTGTATTTCGGTTGTCTTGCATGTCAAATTTCAACCCTCTATCTTAAACCGTTCAAGAAACATTCAAGAAAATTTACTCTCCAAGTTGTCCCTTTAGGAGGTTATATCTCAGAAACGAAAAACTTTTGGATATAGATAAATTAGGTTAGATTGCAATATTTTGATATCCTCTATATGTGGTATAATTATTGCCACCTTAATTGATAACATCCTGTATAGTTCGTCGTTGGAGCCCTTGGTGGTATTGTACAAACTCTGTTTTATTATTTTTTTAACTACATGCGTCGCTAAGCTGATTACTGGGTGCCTTCAGTGCCTTGTGATACCGTACTTGCCCGTTTAAGGCCGAGGTTCCTTAAGAACGGCGTTTCGTAACACGCAATCTTAAACTTTCAATCTTATAATCACGTCTACTGTCCTTCTGACAGAATTTATTTATTATACGTTATTTTGTGAGCCGTACAGGATATCCTCGCCGGTGATTAATGAATAATTAATTAAATTAATGAATTTTAATTTAATTTAATCTAACGAGTCTATTTTTGGGGCATGTTAGCATAATCCCTTGCTGAGCGTTCTGCTCTTGATACGTTTAACCGTCACGATGTATAATAAACTCCGTATCATTGTTCGACGCATTTTTTATTTAATATACAGGGCGACCGATAGTTGAGTTTTATACAGGGTGTCTGACAAACGTTTTTTATAATCGCAGAAATCAAACCTGAGGGCTTCTCAAACGCTTGCATACACGTATGTAATCCTAGCGGTGCCACGTGTTTCACCCTACATAACGCTAGGTAGCGCCCCTTATATTTAACATCTAGGTATCGAGCTACCGACAATCTTATTGTAGCCCAACCCGTCTCCACTGAGCTGAGCATAATTCCAGGTAGATTTTCGCCAACATCGACGAGTTTCCCCCAGCGTTCGCAATTCACGCAAGGTCAACTAGGTACATACTGAAAGGTAGGTAGCAGCACTTTTAATTTCTTGAAAGAAAGATATACACAAATAAGTTCACGAACTTGCAGAAGAAGAAGAAGAAGTTGCCTCAATTTAAACTCTTTTCCCCCTTTTCTCCGAGCGAAACCAGATTCCAAATGAGACCCAGAATCAGTTGCAGTGAAAGCAATTAAATCCACTTCATTAAAAAAATTTAAAAAAAAACGGTCGATACTTTGAGAAACAACTGCCAATCAACTGCTTGCTACGCTCTAAATTGAATGTGTTTTAACTATCCAATAAGAGCATGAATCTGCGCCCATGAATTCGATGAATTCGAAAATAACCAATCGGATAGCTTGTTCTTTAATCGTGAAACAGAGTGACGCCCACTTTGACTCCCACAAATTAGGGAAGAACCTATCAGAGGGCTTATACTTGAAGTGACTACAAAAGTGACGCCGTTTACATTTGAAGCTAACCAACCACAGTTTTGTTTGAATTTGAGCATTTAACTAACCAATGTACACTCAGCGTTAAAAATAATGTCTCCCTCTGTACTGTGCCCTAATCTCTTCTGGCCACTATATTAAATAGAAGGACAAACAGGTAAACAAACACGAAATTAACATCGATTTCCAGACCTACTCCTTTTATGCAGTTTACACATTTAAAGTCTTTGCTCTCACATTTTTACTATCACGCTCGTTTGCACAAATTCCGCAAAAGGTGCTATTGTTACAATTTTTTGCTAGGTGTCCGAAACGTTTACACTTGTAACACCGTATTACATTCAAGTGGTCATATAATCTGCAGCTTTTCCAACCAATACCGTTGTTTTTCTTTCATAATTTCGTATGTTCCAACTTCAAGTATGACTGTATGATTTTTAAATTTTTTGTGAAGTTCGTTTCTTATGATTTCCATCTTGAAATAATCTCTTCTTTTGTCTATCTTATTTTGTTGTATCAAACCCCTTCTTGATATCTTACATGCGCTGAAAACGCTTGCACGTAAGCCAGCCGTTCGTGGTTCGTTGTAGAGTGTGCACATGTAATGTCATTGTTCTTGGTTTTGTGCTTTGCAATTCATTTGGCTGAAAACGCCTGGAGATGAATAGTTACGGCACTTTGATTACCGGATTTTCAAAATCGTCACCCCTACATTTTTAAGCATTGTTTAATACTTGTCTAAGCCTAGTCCCGGCAGTTTGAGGTTAGGTAAATATGGCGCGTGGTACGAAGTGTAACGCATGTGTTCTTTTCTTTGCGATTTTTTTTTAATTTGGCGTCCAAGTTGGCCGTGACAAGGTGCTTATTGTGAACGCACCACAATTTTGATTATTTGTTGTAAATCTTATTTTCTTATCGTCCGTTTTCATTGTTACAACAAATTTCATTCTTATTGTCGTTTTTCGTTTATTACAATAGATTACATTCTTGTGTTGTCCTCTCGTACTGTTGAGTTCGAAACCTCGAAAGCAAGATTAGGAATTGTAAGTTCAAACGTCAAATTAACAACTGTCATTGGCGATGAAGGTTCACAATGAAATTTTCGTGACCGACTTCGACGCCAGATTTAAAAGAACACTCTTTAATGAAAAACCACCATTGAAGCAGCACTGTGTCGACAGCGCCATCTGTTGAAACATGTCGAAAATATTCTCTCACTTGTTTTAATTTATGGATCTACTGAATTCTACTTTGTTTATGCCTTTTGTTTTTATTTCTTTTAATGTTCTACGTCTTTAAAAATTTTGTTCACCTGTTTTCTTTGTTTCGTCACGTTTCCTTCCAAACAGTTTTATTTTAAATTTATTAATCTACCATTCTACTGAATCGTATGTACTGTAAAAGCGATTGCCTTTATTGTTTTTTTAAAAATTTTATTAGATATTTCGTATTTTTAAAAAATCTATTATTTCATTTTCTTTTCTTGTTCATCGATCGTTTTATTTGCTGCAAAGTCGATCCTCTCTTGTTTCTGTTTTTAATTTTTTTACGTTTTCTTTTAATTTAATCTTAAATCTAGTAACAAGTTTTAGGGATTTTCTATGTTGACAAAGGGATCTTTTGGTAATTCTGCTTTTTACACGTTTGTAACACTGTGTAGGAGGGACAAAGAAAACGAAGGGTTGCCAATGTCTTTTGTTTTATTTTACGTCAAAAATTGCACAAATGTCAAATTTTAATTTTAGAAAATGTCGTTTATTTAATGAGAATTTTTTAATTTTTTTTTTTTGTAATTTTATATTTAATGAGATTTGTTTTATTTATTTTTTTTTTTTTGTAATTTTATTCAATGAGTTTTTTTTATATTTACTATTTTTTTTTAAATTTTATGTATTTGTCGATCGTCTTTTGTTTTATTTTTCGTCAAAAATTGCACAAATATCAAAATCTTAATTTTAGAAAGTTTTGTTCATTTAATGAGAATTTTATAATTTTTTGTAATTTTGTTCGTTTTTTTTATTTTTGTATTTTTTTCTAATTTTATTCAATTAGACTTTTTTAATTACATAAATTTGTCGATCGTCTTTTGTTTTATTTTACGCCAAAAATTGCCTGAAGTTCAAATCTTAATTTTAGATAGTTTTGTTTATTTAATGAGAATTTTTAAATTTTTGTAATTTTTATAATTTCTTTGTAATTTTATAGAAAGTAGAAGGTATTGTTTATTTAATGAGAATTTTTAATTTTTATTTTCTTGTAATTTTATTTAATGATTTTTTCTATTTTTATTTTTTTTTTAATTTTATTCAATGAGATTTGTTTTATATTTATCTTTTTAAATTTTATAAATTTGTCGATCGTCTTTTGTTTTATTTTACGTAAAAAACTGCACAAGTATCAAATCTAAAGTTTTGTTTATTTAATAAAAAAAATTAATTTTTATAATTTCTTTTTAATTTTTGATTTTTTATAATTTTTATAATATTTTGTAATTTTATAGAAAGTAGAAAGTATTATTTATTTAATGAGAATTTTTTAATTTTTGTTTATTTAATGAGAATTTTTAAATTTTTGTAATTTTTATAATTTCTTTGTAATTTTATAGAAAGTAGAAAGTATTGTTTATTTAATGAGAATTTTTAATTTTTATTTTCTTGTAATTTTAATTAATGATTTTTTTCTATTTTTATTTTTTTCTAATTTTATTCAATGAGATTTTTTTTATATTCATTTTTTTTAAATTTTATAAATTTGTCGATCGTCTTTTGTTTTATTTTACGTAAAAAACTGCACAAGTATCAAATCTAAAGTTTTGTTTATTTAATAAAAAAAATTAATTTTTATAATTTCTTTTTAATTTTTATGATTTTTTATAATTTTTATAATATTTTGTAATTTTATAGAAAGTAGAAAGTATTGTTTATTTAATGAGAATTTTTAATTTTTATTTTCTTGTAATTTTAATTAATGATTTTTTTCTATTTTTATTTTTTTCTAATTTTATTCAATGAGATTTTTTTTATATTCATTTTTTTAAATTTTATAAATTTGTCGATCGTCTTTTGTTTTATTTTACGTAAAAAACTGCACAAGTATCAAATTTTAAGTTTTGTTTATTTAATTAAAAAAACCGTTTGTTGTTGGGGAATTTTTATTTTATTTATTATTTGTCTGTGTACTTTTGGGGTTCCCCCCTGTCTCCAGAAGTTAGCCGGCTGTGCTGGAGAACTTAAATTGCCCTGCCGCAATTTGCTGCCATTCAGATAGGTAGCAATTTTTTCTAACATCGTCGTTTCTCTTTTGTTTTGCAAAACACTAAATAACGAGCTGAAGCACTTTCCTATCGAATAACACCCTATTAGTTATCGATATTAATCGCGTACATTCGTCTTCTAAATAGAAGCTGCTTCAAATTGTGCGTTCGGTTCGACTTTTATACGGGTTTCATGTTTCCAAAGCCTACGAGAAAATTCCAGCGCCATCTAGAGCCCGCCCTTCGAAACTTTCTAGAACCGTCGAGACTCTAGAGGGCGTGATAATATAAAACGAAATAATCAATTTATTTTGCTATAATATGCATTAACACATCACATTTCTGCTTTTTTTTATTTTAGAAACTGAAACTTTTGGGCAAATAAAATCTTACCTGACGAAGATGAATAAGGCGAAAGTTATGGACGCGAATATGTAGAACGAAGCCGCTCCTATTGAAGACTGCATCGTCGGGAAAGTCATCCCCACGATGAAGTTTCCACCCCAATTGGCCATGCTCCCCAAAGCCATGGCGCTCGGGCGAGGCCCCACCTCGAACAACTCTGCTCCAATGAAATAGGGAATTGGCCCCAAGCCGATGCCATAGCACAGTACGTAGCCCAGAACGGCTGCGATGCTAAGGTAGGGCATCCACGAAATTGTTGCCTAAAAAAAAAACAAAGCGGGGGCGTCTCTTGCCCTTCTTGTCTTTTTTTTCAAAGTGGTTCACTTACAATGTACGTGATCGCCACCCCCAATATCACGAGACATATAGTCGAGGTGAAGGTGCTGATTTGGAACACGCTCCTTCTATTAAAGTGCGACATTACGTAGATGGAGATGACCGCCATTGATAAATTGACAATTCCAGCCCCAACGGTCGCGTACTCGCTTCCTTCGTTGGATAAACCGGCGCTTATAAATATAGATGTCGAGTAAAAGAACACCTACATAGAGGGAACCGATTAAAAAAAGAGAGAGAAAGGGGGGGCTTTTCAGCAGCTTACAGCATTAATGCCGCTGAATTGCTGGCCTGCTTGCATGCTGCACACCAGCAACAGAGGAAGGAGTAGAGAGCGATCCGTCAGGACCTTGCCCAAATTCCAGGATTCCTGAGTCTTCTCGCAATTGGCATCGCTAAACTCGACCTCCAACTCGTCGATTTCGTCCGCCAAGAGATCCAAGGGGACGTTCCGGATACGCTGCAAAACTAGTTACAACAATCACGATGTCGAGCTTGCCCCCCAATTTTTATTTTACCTGTCAGGGCAAGTTGCCTGTCGTTTTTCACCACAAATAAATACTTGGGGCTTTCGGGCAAGAACGGCACCCCGATCGTCGAAAGGAACACGAGGGTTAAATAGAACGAAAGCAAAATGGGCCACATCTCTTCGGTACCTGCGAATCAATTAAGGATGAGACGGAGCGGGGGGAGGTTCGAATTAAAATACCTAAAACCTGTCGCAAGGACATTATTTGCCCGACGAGGACTCCGAAAGTAATCCCGAGGGGGCACAGCACACCCATGGCTCCTCTCAGATTAATTGGGGCCAATTCAGTTAAGTACATCGGCATTACGCACGTGACTAACCCTGAAAGTGATTTTGTGAAAGACAGGGAAAACATTTCAGGGTTGGTCAACTTTTTGGGGTTCCCCCTTGATTTAATAAGACCCAATCCAAGAACTTCATCATGATTTAGGCAATTTGGATAAAATTTAATTGGGTGGATTAAATTGACCAACCCTCTCGAGGAATTTACCTGCAGACAATCCAACCAATAATCTTCCGGCAATCAAGAGCTCAACTGAGTTAGCTGGTTTGGCAACGAAGAAAGCAAGGCCGGCCACGATGGACAGGAAAGTGCTGCAAATGATGCCGCCCTTCCTGCCCAAGCGATCGGCCAACCACGAGCCAGATAAGGACCCGATGGTTCCTCCGACCAAAAAGATCGACACGATCGCCGACCATAAAATCCCCAGCTGGATTTCGCTGAGCTCAACCCCGTACCTCGTGCGCATGCTCTCATTGCAAAATTTCTGTATAATCTGGAACATCCCAAAACGCACATGGTGAACGTTAAATAGGTGGCAACCGAGGGGAGGTACGGTTTATGTGTAACCCAAACCTTAATGAAAACATAAGATCTTCACTGCACTGCAAACTTCATGGTAGTAGTAGTAGCGTAAACACTGCACTTGCACAGAACGGACGAACGACAAAAGCCAAAATGAACCAACCAACCAACCAACGAACGGCACAAAACATACACACTAGTTTTAAATCCTTCAGCTCCTCGTGCTTTTTTTGTTTTAGTTTTAGTTTTTGTTTTTGTTAAGTCACACCAAACACTAAAACCTAGAAGCGAAAAGATGGGCGACGGTTTAATCCTGAGCTTCCTGCACGTTCACTTCTGACTCCTTCCAGGCCCCACAATCTTTAATTTTATTATCACGTCCAATCGTACGTACGTTATTTATTATTTGCGTCCAAATTATGTCCTTAACGTTTTATATACATATGCTGGGAGGGATTGATGATGAGTGAGTGCATTTCTCGATAATTTTATGCTTTTAAAGTGATATGTTCCGATTTACTACATGCAACGACATGTTTTGACTAGTCATCCTTTTTAGTGGACGTTTTTTTTTCCGAAATCGCTCTTTGCATGTGTTTTCAAAGTGACGGTCGAAATTTGTTGCGCGCAGATTACAATTGAATTGCCACTTCACAGATTAATGGCACGCGGAATTTGAACTGGGTCATCATGCATAAATTTTTATCGTCAGCAGGCATCTTTTAATTGATACAAAAAAAATGGGAAACCAAAATAGTGCAAGTAAAGTTAAATTGTTTCGAAGGAAACAAATGAAAAAAATGAAAATGGTATTTGTTGCAATTATTAAAAATATTCTTGGGCGGGTTAAAACCAAAAATCCAAGAAAAAGCACAGCGTTAAATAAAATTAGGTTAATTGTTTAAACCAAGAATGTTTCTTAAATACTAAGAGAAGAAGAGTATAGGAAGATCAAAGAAGAAATGTAAAGAGAGAGATAACATTTAAAAACGAAAAAGAGTAGCTGACTAAATCTTGGAAGTGAAGTACATGGGTCCAATAAAAGAAGAGTTAGTAAATGCAAGATCATTAAAACAAACTGACTCTGAAGGGATAGCTTAAAACAGTGTACAAATTTGAAACACAAAAGTATGTATAACAAATAACATGAAAATCAAAGCAGAAGAAAAACGAAACAAATAATTACGGAAAAAAACGATGAAGTCAAGTTTTTTTTTTATGTCATCCTCTTGAAAAACAAAGTAAATAGAAATAATAAAAACATAAATAAATAAACTCAACCGAAGCTGATTTAATAAAACAAGATTATCAAAATCAGGGAAATTGATGTTGAAGTAAAAGAAAAAAAAAACATGAATAAACAAGGACAGACAAAATTTCGAATACAAAGAGTCGCTAATGTAAAATGATAATAAAGTAATAAACAACCAATGTAAAAACAAAAAAATTAAAAATAATAAAGCAATCTAACAAAATAAATAGAATGTACAAGAGTTACTCAATGAAGACAAAAGAAGAAAATATACTATAGAAGTAGAAAAACTCAATGTAGAACAAAATAATAGGGAAAACACAATAGAAGAAGAATGGAGTAGAATTAAAACATGTATACAACAAGCAGCGGAAAATTGTATTGGAAAAGAAATAAGAAAAGTAGAGAAAGATTGGTACAACGAAAAATGCAAAGAGTTGGTAATGAAGAAGAAGAAAGAAAGAATAAAATGGATTAGAACAAAAACAAATGAAGATAGGGAGCAATATGAATTAATAAGGAAGCTATGTAAAAAAGAATTAAGAAAATGTAAGAGAAAGTGGCAAGAGGAAAAAGTAAGAGACATTGAAAATGAGAGGAAGAAAAAGAATACTAAGCTTTACTATCACAAAATCTATGAGCAGAAAAAAACGTACAAACGTAAAATGACTGGTGTAAAGAATGACAGAGGACGAGTGATAGAAAATGTGGAGGAGTATAAGGAGGTGTGGAAGAACTACTTTAAAAAATTGTTAAATGATAACCAAATAACGAACGACCTAATGATGGAGGAAGATGTGGAGGAAGATTTAGTAGACGAGCCAACAGAAAATGAAGTGAGAGAAATAATAAGAGGACTGAAAAACGGGAAAGCACCAGGAAAAGACGGAATAAATAATGAATTAATAGAATATGGAGGTGAGGCATTACAACAGCACATATATAAACTAATATCAAAAATATGGAAAGAGGAAGTAATGCCAACGGAATGGGAGTCTGGGCAAATAATAACAATACACAAAAAAGGAGACCAACAAGACTGCAGAAACTACAGAGGAATCACCTTATTATGCACTCTCTATAAAATCTTATCCTCGATTATCCAACGAAGACTCACAGATAAAGCAAGATACGTTATAGGCCAATATCAGTGCGGATTTACGAAGGGAAAGTCTACAACAGATGCTATTCATAACTTAAAGCAGATAATGGAAAAAGCATACGAACACAAAATGGAATTAGAGCTACTTTTTATTGATTTTCAGCAAGCATTCGACACTGTAGACCGGAAGTCTCTTATGTTGGCAATGAAAGAACTTGGGATACCGGCAAAAATAAGAAACCTAACGGTAATGACAATGAAATCAACCAAGATGAGTATTAAAACAATAAAAGGAGAAACGGAAGAGTTCAAGGCAAATAAAGGTGTAAGGCAGGGGGATGCGCTATCTGCAACGTTATTTAACTTAGTGCTTGAATACGCAACAAGAGACATTAACAAAGGGACACTAACATCAAGGGAGAGTCAGCTGATAGCATATGCTGATGACATAGTCATTATAACAAAAAAAAGAGAAATACTGGTCAAAATGCTAGAAACAATAAGCGCAGAAGGGAAGAAACTTGGTTTAAAGATAAATGAAAACAAAACAAAAATAATGAAATTCGGTGAGAAAGTTGTAGGAAATAATAACGTCAAAGTGGGGGAATATACATTTCAGCAAGTTGATAGAATTAGATACTTGGGCGTCATGATAGCTAGTGATGGATGCAGAGAGATCGAAATTAAAGAAAAAATTATGGCAATAAACAGAGCTTTCTATGCTAATAAGAAGCTCCTGACAAACAAGAATCTATCACGAAGGACAAAGATGAGACTTTAATAAGACCAGTAATGTTATATGCAGCCGAAACCATGAGCATAACAAAGAAATATGAGGAAGAAATAAAAATAGCCGAAAGGAAGATATTAAGAGCAATAGCAGGACCAGTAAAAGTGTCGGAGAATGAGGTAAGAAGAAGAATGAACAATGAGCTTTACGAAGAGATAGAAGAGGACATAATAACAAAGATTAAGAAACAGAGAATACAATGGCTTGGACATGTTTGGAGAGCGAAACCAGAAGAAACAACCAAACTAATGCTGACATGGGAACCTAGCGGGAGAAGGAGAAGAGGGAGGCCCAGAACAACGTGGATAGAAGAAGTAGAAGAAGGCGCAAAATAGAAAGCAATGGAGCGAAATAGGCAAGATGATCTAGGAAAACAAATGGGGACCGATCCACCCCGGAAAAAGGATCTAGAGAGCTTCTTAAAGAAGCGGCGCTGCCCCACATGGGGCGTTTAGCCACTATATATATAAAGCAATCTAACAAACACCAGCGAGAAAACAGAATATACAGAAAATAGTATATGTAATAAAATTCTAAAATAAATTTTAGTTATTATATTTAAAGATAACTAAAACTACAAGAAAATAATACAGAAGCCGGCAAAATTAAAACAGAAGAGAAAGAAAACCAAATAAATATGCGAAAGAAAAAATAAGAAATGAGTGAAGATGAACTTTTTGTTATATAAAAATTATTAAAATTTCTCTCAATCTATGTATCTACAATAAATAAATACCCAGTAAAATCCTAAAACGAATAAACTAAACAGAACTGAAACAGATTCAATAAAATAAAAAAAAAGGAGGAAATTCGCAAAGAAACAAGAACGAGCAGGTTTTCGAATCAACAAAATCAGAAATACGGAATAGAAACTAAATCACATAAAATCAACAAACGAACAAAAATCGAACCTCAAAACAAAAATCAAATAAAACGAAACAATCTAATGAAAACCTGGAAGAAAATACAATGTGATCAACAAGATTGGAAAAACGGGATAAGAACTAAAATAAATGAAAATCACATAAAATCAACAAACGAACAAAAGAAAACTAATTCCAAAACAAAAATATATAAAATGCAAAAAAAAAACAATTCTAATGAAAACCAGAAAGAAAATACAATGTGATCAACGAAATCAGAAATACAAACAAACAAAAATTAATCTCGAGACAAAATTCAAATAAAACAAATATCAAATATCAAAACGAAAATTAAATAAAAGAAAACAATCCAATGAAAACCAGGAAGATAATACATTGTGATCAACAAAATCGAATCCCAAAACAAAATCAAATAAAACAAAACAGGAAGCTAGGAAATATTCAATATGCGTTTCCTTTTTACACTCTGCCCAACAGGTTAGGGGCCCAGTGCCGTGAAAATTAGAAAAACGAAACGTAAAAGTCGCAGTATTACAGCAAAAGGAGACATTAAGCTTTTGGCTTGTACTGACAAGCAAGAAAACGTTATTCGATTGAAAAATGCGTTGCTTGTTCCAGACCTAAGAACAAATTTATTGTCCGTGTCAAAAATTGTTGAAAGAGATCACCAAGTTGTCTTCGCAACTCGTTCAAAATTTTCTTGGAAATATTAAGGTGATTGCAGATCGAGAAGGTGATCTTTTCTATATTCGAGAGAAATCACATCAGGCATTCATCAGTGAGAACGAGAAAATATTAAAACCTGACATTTGACTTGGGCAAATTAATCACCGGGATTATGGCAAAAAACAAAACTGCTATTGGTTTAACTATCGAATCAAAATTTGTACAATGATAAACCGAAGTCCTCGAAATTTCTGCGGGCCTATGCGTCTACAATCTATTGGAGGAGCTAAATACTTTGTAACCATGATAGACGACCACAGCAGATGGTGTGAGGTTTACTTTGTACGTCACAAGAGTGAAGTTGCAGAAAAATTCTTGGAATACAAGAAGATGGTAGAGAAGCAAACCGGACGAAAAATAAAATTTATCCAGTCAGATAATTGAAAAGAATGCTGCAGTTCTACATCAGATCGCATATTCAAGAATGAAGGTATTCGGCGTCGATTGTCAGTAGCGTACACCCCGGAACAAAATGGGATTGCTGAGCGTAGGAACCGTACACTTGTGGAAACAGCAAGACGTCTACTGATCCAATCCGACCTACTCCCTGCTTTTTGGGCTGAAGCTATTTCATGCGCCAATCATATTAGAAATAGATGCGTATCAAAAAGCGTGAGGTATGGACAGAGAAATACACAACAACTACGTACATCAAATCAAAAGAACGACAAATACTTGAAGAGGACAAAGAGATCATGGCAAGATGGAAGAAATATTTTGAGGATGTGCTTAATGTAGAAAAGAAAATACAGGAGCAAGAAGAAGATCATATAAGTATAGAACCAACAGAGGAACAAGAAGAAGGAATAAAGGTAGAGGAAGCAATAACAAACGTAAAACAAAAGTAATAGGACATGATTGCATAACGCCGGAAATTATTAAAAACATGGGAGCAAAGAGCATAGAAATAGTAACAAAACTTTTTAACAAAATATGACCAGAAGAAAGAATCCCAAAAGAGAAAGGTGATTACCGCGAATGTAAGAATTACAGGGGATTAACAATGCTGAGCATAATAGCCAAAATGTAAGAAAGAATATTGGAAAATAGACTAAAAATGGAAACAGAGACCCCATTGAAGACTCACGAAGTGGTTTCAGGAAGGGAAGATGGATACAAGATGGCTTTTGTAGATCTAGAGAAAGCGTTCGATAGTGGGACTGCTCAAAAAGAAGAGGGGTCAACGAGAAGCCGAGGAACAATATAGAAAGTCTGTATAAGGCCACAAGAAATTATCTACTTACGAAAGGGAAATTCACAATCAGAAATATTTGAAACTAAAGACAGCCTAAGACAGGGAGAAATGTTGATATTAGACGATGTATTAAGGGAAATAAAAGGCAAGGTAAAGAAACCACCAGTAGGATATAGCAACATGCAAGTAACGACAATAAGCCAATGTGCCTTTGCAGATGATTTGGTAATATTTGCAAATCTCCAACACAATTTGGACACATGATATAAAGCCCTACAAAGTAGAAACTTAAAAATTAACACCGAAAAAAGCAAAAATAATGACAATTGCTAAAACAGGTACTGGTGGTATTAAATAATAAAAAGGTTGAACAAGTAAATGCATTTAAATACCTGGGGGGTAAACTTACAGAAGGACGGTAAAAATGAGGCGAAAATAAACGAAAGAATAGAGAAAGCAACCCGCCTATACTATGCCTTGAATAATAAGCCGATATTAACACATGGCAGTGAGAGTTGGGTATTATCAAGATAACAAAAAAGTAAAATACAAACTTCAGAAATGAAATGTTTAAGAGCAACTACAGGTATCACACGCAGAAATAGAATACGAAATGAAATAGTGAGAACAGAACTAAAGGTGGAACCAATCCTAAGGAGTATAAAAAACATGGACATGATACGAATGAATGACCATAGAGACGACCAAAACAAATATGGCAAACAAAGTCACAAGAGAAGACAACTAGAGGCAGACCAAGGAAAAAATTGAACAATGTAGTGGCAGAATACTTGGAAAAAAGAGAAGCAGTTTGGAACAGAGGAAGAATAATAATAAGAAAAAGATTTGTACCTAAGTAAGGGACTCATCCTGCATAGCATCTGATAGTGAACAGACAAAATAGAAAAAGAAATTATTTTTATTAAGGGGACCTTACATATAGATTCCAGCGGGGTCGGGGTGCTAGCGTCCATGTGTAGGACCCCCTCAGTTAATAATAATCATCATTTTATCAACAGAACTTAGTACTTGTATTCTATGCTTTATTAAAAGTTAAGAGGAAGGACTCCTTCCTTCCTGTTCAACATAAAATCGATATTTTCTCAGATCCTTCGGTTGTAAAGCACTAATCCGCGATGAATCTCCAAAGACAGGAAAGTTTGATTCCAGAACATGGGAAAGAGTTTTCGTGGGTTAACCCTGATAACGCTGAAGAATATCGAGTTTGGGTGCCCAAACACGTTGTTAGGGATGTGAATTTTTTCAACGAGTTCAACGCACATCAGGAATCTGAAGATGTTGTTACTAAGGATACAAAATCTGATCTGGCAATCTGGTAGTTGATCTAAATTTTACTGAAATTGGAACAAATGAAGAAACTAAGGAATAGAATCCTATTGCAAAATTGAAACAGAACCACAAGAAAACATCCTAGAAAAGTAAAAAATTGCAAAGAGGGGCCGACGATCTAAGAAATATCACTTTCAAAAGGTTGAACAAGAAACAAATCAATCAAATAGGGAAGAAAACGAGGAAGAACAAGTGCAGAATGAATTTGAAAATACGAGAGAGGAAAGCTCAACTACGGAAATTGAGAATCGTAATGAAGAAACAAATGAAGGACGTGAAGAATCATTAGCATTACTCGCTACTGAAATTCTTTCTACTAAAGCTATAAATGGTCCAAAAGGTGATGATTGGAGGAATGCAATCTACTTGGAAACCAAGAGTCTTATAATAAACGACATTTAGGATGGACAAATATAATGCGGATGGTACGAGAGAAAGGAAGAAGGCACGAATAGTTGCAAAAGGTTTTCTCACAGCGTCCTAAATTTTCAAGAGACTTTTGCCCCATCTAGTCTAGATGTTACAACAGCTTTTCTTAATGGGTTCATGGATGTTACGATTCATAATGGAGAAACCAGAACTTCTGGAAGAAATGTTGATAAGGTTGGAACGTGAAGAACGCACAGTGGGCCAGAATTCAAATCTAGCTGGACAAAATATAAGAAATTATAGTATTCCAAAATTGTAAATCGATTCTTAGAAGGACAGTAACTTCAACCCCGCATTAGAGAGGGTAAATATTCTCAGGTAGAGCGAGATTTAAACCCTCACAGTTCGGCTTTTATGCTCTTGAAGTGTGGTCAGAGAAGAAACAGTTACGTGCGAAAATCTGTATAATTTTAAAACTTAACAATTATATATAAGTACCTACATCTGAAAGATGGAGGAGAATATTGCTACAGGTATGTTTCCTTAATGTCAATTATTTACATTACATCGCATGTTTTAGCTGTTATCAATTAATCTAGTAAACAATCACTGATAATATTAATGCGCTACAGATTTTTTCAGTTATTGAAAAAACCCTGCGTTACCCTGTCTTAAAATTAATATTTTTACGTAGAAAAAACTTTCGTTAAACTGCTATAAGAAATAACAATTGCACATAATTGCACTTTTATAAAAAAAAAAATCTTACAGGTTACGTTCCTATGATAACGCATCGGGAATTATATATTTTACTTCAAACACGAAAATCAACGATTGAAGATTTATATACTTATGTGCAAGAAAAATTTAATTTAACGGATTGTGCAGAAGAAACAAAAAGGCGCATTAAAAAGCGTTTAACATCATTTAAAGCAAATTATCAAAGTAAATGGAAGTCCTGCAGAAGAATGAAACCTAGATTTGAAGAACGCTATGAAAGTTGGTTGGACAAGGAAATTAGATTTTCGGATATGATACATAAGTCTGTAGAATCACAATTGAAGCTCTCCCTTCTACGTCATCGGTAGGAAGACCTAAAAAAAAATTTGAAGAAAGTTCAACGAAATCTAAACGAAGATATGTACAGAAATTGACTAAGGAACATACGCTAGGAGAACTTTGTGAAGCAACCAAAATTTCTTTAAGACGTTTGGGTAAAAGAGATGCTGCCACAGTGTTAGAAGATATAACTCAAACTTCTCCCTCTAGAGCCACAAAATATAAAAAGGCTTATAAAGAAATTGCAGTTAAACCCATCTCTTATACTGCAAATGAAGCACTAGCGATGATTATTCAAAACGATTTGACAATAAAACACTATACAAACATTACACTTGGCGCCAAGAGAAGAAATTGTAATATATATCCCCCATATAATGAAATAAGAAGCTAAACTTGCAACATATCCAAACCAAGATTTTACAACAATAACAGATATTTCCGCAGAAATAGAATTACAGGAAATTGTAATCCACACAATAATCAGATTATGCAAAGTTCAAGAAGAAGTAATCCACCAAGTTTATCCAACAAGTGAGGATATTACAGTGGGGTTGAGATGGAAGTAGTGGACAACGGCAATACAAACAAAAATATTCAGGAATTGACGAAAACGATTTAAAATACTGCAATTCGGCTATTTTTGTAATATGCTTAGTGCCATTACAAATATATGCTGTTGATAAGGAAAGTTGTATTAAAAAAGTTATATGGCACAATCCCAGGCCTTCATCAACGAGATTTTGTCGGCCTATAAAGATAGTATTTGAGAAAGAAACTTCACAGCTTATAACAAGTGAAGTTGAAAAAATTAATCAGCAAATTAAAACTCTTCAACCAACATATGTTGACCTAGATGGCACAAAATTGCAAATTGTACACCAATTTCAATTAACTATGGTGGATGGGAAAATTTGCAGTGCAGTTGCAGGAACTTCGTCACAAATATGTTATATATGCGGTGCTAAACCGAAACAAATGAATGACACTTCCTTGAAACCAATATCTGTAAATCGCGATAAGTTCGAATTTGGCCTTTACATTCTACACAAGATTTTCTGTAATTCTTCGTACTATTAGTACTGGATATCCCATTCACTTGGAAAACTTCAATAAATATGTTTCTGAAACTACGCAGTTATACTTGAAATTATATTCTTGGTTCTACATGCCAGTAACTCAATATTAATTCATGGAAGTGATATTATTGAGGCTGCTATTTTACCTATTGGAATGTTTTCCGAAGAAGCCCAGGAAGCGAGAAATAAACATTTAAAGCAATTCAGAGAAAAACACGCAAGGAAATTTTCAAGAAAAGCAAATATGCAAGACGTATTAAATCCAGTCATATCTCATATCACTCCTTTTGCAGAAAAACCTTTTACATCATTAACACACGACATACAAAATCTTATCATAGCTCCCACGACATCTAAAATAGAAATCGCTTCTGAACAGAGCCAATATTTTGACCAAGAGGATGGCGAAAGTAATTAAAAAATATATAAAAATGTTACCATACAAATATTACAATATATTATGTCTGTAAATATAAATTTGGAACTTACAAATTCGTTTTCTTTTATAAAAAAAAATAATAGTTAATAAATATACAATTATTAAGATCGTAGTAATTTTGTCCAGCTAGATTTCACTTCTGGCCCACTGTGGAACGTAAGAATTGGGAAGAAAAGCACGTGAAATGTTGAAATTACTGAAACGAGGAGATTATGTGTGCAGACTTAAAAAAGGCTATTTATGGACTGAAACAAGCTGGACGACTGTGGAATATTAGGTTAGACAACGCTCTTCGGAATATGGGATTTAAATCATCAGAAGCACTGAAGACAAGAAGGAAATTTTTGTTTTAATATACGTTGACGATATATTCATAGCCTACCATGATTTTGAGAAAGTTAAAACGTCTTAAAAATAACTTAAATAAAGAATTTCTCATTAAGGACCTGGGTGAAGTCAAGTTCTGTTTAGGAATGGAAATGTTTCAAAATGAAGACGGAATTTATTTATCTCAGAAATCTCAGAAAGGTTCGGAATGGATGGCTGTAAAGCTTTGGTAACACTGGCTCCGGATTCGGCAGAACTTTTGCTCGGCCGTGTACGACAGAATAATGTTCGGCAGAACAATCCGGTGATACTTCATTATTGTATTGCCGAATTCGGAAGAACTCTGCTTTCCTGACACATCCTTGTTTTGGTAACTTTATATTAAGTGTGCCAAAGAGGCTGCCTGTCAAATACAAGCGTGATTAGTTTACGTAATCCATTATTTTGGTGCATATTAGGATATATTTTCGTAGAACATCCTATATATATATATATATATCAGAAATCGGCTCCGTATATATCAGAAATCGGTTTAAAAACAACTTCGTGTTAACAAATGTGTATGGTCACAGTAGGATCATATTCGGCAGAATCATTATGGATTATGGGAGTAGAATCGTTCGTTGTTGTAAAATTTAATTAATTAAAAGCTGGAACTATTACTTAATTAATTATATCCAAGTCGCAAACACAATATTTTAATTATGTTCGACCCTTCTTCCCCAACTATGTTATAAAAATAATACTGTGGGATGAAACATTTTAATATTTAATTAACCCACAGTCTCTTGTATAATATATGCTTCTTCGCCAAATTCAATTGACGATAACAACTTATATGACACAGTTCAAATTCCTGGAATAAAAAAAAAAGAAACAACACATCACTAAACTACGCAATGCACTTCAAAACAATACACACAAGTTAATGTCCGTGTTAAGCAGCGCTTTTAATCCAAACATTAGTCGATTATTTTGCTCGGGTTATCAGGAGACGGGATCGGGAGTTTAATTTAAAAAAAAAAAGGCCTGTTTATTAAACCCGATTAAACCCAACGACGTCGGAGCGTCTCTTCAATTATCCTTTTCTTCACTGACGCGCGGATGTTAGTTTTTTTTTTTTTTTTGAGATGTTCTTGCGAGTGTTAAACGGGGTAGGTTAAAATGGGGGTGCGAGCGAACTTTTTAAGGGCCACCACCAGAACTAACTTTAGTTAAAAAAAACAATTATAAAAATTACGTATGTATGTACCGAGGGTACATTTCAAACTGTGACTTACATCTGCGGGCGAATTTACGACGCCAATATTATACCCAACGGTCACTGCGGAACCTACAGTCGTTGAAACGCCGGCTAATATTAATAACTTTGTCCAACCCCCTCGACTTTTCTCAGTCCCTTCCTGAAAATTAGCACACTAGGGTTATGCAGTCAAACACAGTTTCAAAAGTTCATGATGTCACTTCGTCAAAATTACACGAGTACGTGTGTGGAATGTGGCATCCATACATCATCATGATTGGGCGCGCACTAATCCCTATAAAAAAATGCGAAGAAAACACATGCACGTACGATAAACGCATTTTTTCAATGCCGTTGCTCGATATGGGCAGAGGGCATCAAGAAAACTGGATAAAACGAGAACGAGTCATTGTTTTCTATTCAGGTGCAACCAGTCTTTATTTATTAAAAGAAAAAAATTCTATACGATGCAAAATGACGTGTGTACAGTCGCAGTCATAATTCAAGACGTTTACAGAAAGCTTGCAGAACATCGTACCCATTCCTTCGAAACTATGACGTCAAATGCATCCAAATCTTGCTCCTTAAAAGTCAATCATAAGTCAGAAATAAAATGTCCGCGATGAATTTCTCTGTAAAGGATATGTCATAAATTATGACTGCGACTGTACATATTATGTCATTAATAGCTTTTAGATTTCCAAACTTTGCAATCAATTTTTTTTATACAGGCTACCTCGAAACTTCAGCATTCTTTTGTCATAAGCAAAATTAACTTTTTTTTCAAGAACTTGCCCAAGCGTTTTAGAGACACACTGTATAATATAGTACGTTTCGCTTCTCCATGTTCGTAGAACGAATATCAAAGATGCGATTGTTACTTGTACTTGTAAACAATATCACACGAGTTCTTCTGAATATTATATATTTTTCTTAATTTTCGGATACGAACATTAAAAAACTAAGTTCGAAAAACGCAATTCATGGAATTAATTATCAAGGTCAATCAATGAGGGACTGAAAATTACGAAAACGTGCACGTTGCAAAAAAGAAATTAAATTAAAAAAGAACCGATACTGCCAGACATTATTCTTAAACGTCAGCCTTATCGATTCGATTCGAGTAAAAAAAAAACTTGCAAACACGAGGAAATTAACAATACCTTGGCATTTGCTGATGCAGTCATGACGCAAGTTCAACGTGAACGAAATTTGCACTGCAAATGCAATAATTTCGGCGACAAACACCCCCGTCCAAGTAAAACTAAAGGCGCGCGTTTGCGTGGCGCGGATTTTATTCGCCTTGCGATGACGCCTTATCAAATTTCAATTTATGTAGATTCTTCGTATCAATTTAGATTCTTCACAATCACGAAAAGTTAATTGAAAATTGTATCTTATCGCCGCCCGTGCACTAGAGACGGTGTAATTAACTATTAATTCAAATCACAGCCGACTGTAAATAAAAGTCGCGGTGCGCGCGCACTATTTAAGTCACAATGAAATGATAATCTTTTATTGGGTCGCATGAAAACGTCCTTACGTCAATGATAATCATATTAACTAGTGCTCTCAACCGAAACCGGTTTTTTGGATAATTGGTTACCCGGTTTTGGATGTTCGCGGTTTTGAAGAAAACCGGTTATCCGGATAATCGGTTATTCGAATATCCAGTTATTCGGATAACCGGATATTCGAATATTATCGGTTTTTAGGAACATCGGATATTCAAATAACCGGTTATTCGGATAACGGATAACTAGATATTAGAATAAGTTTTTTTTATTTAATGATCTAGTACCTATTAGGAAAAAAGTACATGTACGTACGTCGTACATAGTTACGTATTTATTTAGTTAATTGCTTTTATTATAGCGTATTTGCGTATTTAATCTCAGCGAATTCTATAATTACAATACTTGCAGTACATAGATACTTTCTGCATTTTCTAAATATGTCGTCTCGCAACAGGAATGTACCCAGAAGTTGCGGCTAAAACCTATCGAACACGTTTAATTTTAATGAGAGTAAACCTGCCTTTTCACAAAGCGTCTCGTCATAGATGCGTATAAATTAGTGAAACCGGTTTTCTGGATAATCGGTTAACCGGTTTTGGATATTCGTGGTTTTGAAGAAAACCGGTTATCCGGATAATCGGTTTTTGGATATTCGAATAGTCGGTTTTTACCATTATTTGGATAACCGGTTATATCCGAAACCGGTTTTTAAAGAAATCGATTAACATGTTTCAATTTTTTCCGGTTTTTGCCAGCACTAATATTAACGTGATTCGTTGAATTTAATTTGCGGTTTGCTCTTTGCGCGGATGTAAGTGGAAGTAAATGAAACAAGTGCTAAGAATGTAAAAGTTCACTTTATTACATCAACAATAAAATTATAAAATGAATGGACGGAATTTATTTTAAAAAAATTATTAGATTAGTGGTGATTTCTTTTGATGTTTTAGGATATTTAACAATTTTTTTTTAAATAGTAAACTGCTGATTTTACCAAAATATTTTTTTCTTAAATATGTTTGCATTCTTTTACTTTTTAATAACAGATTTTTCTCTTGACCTTTCCTTTGTCCTTTTTTAGTAATAAACAGGCGGCGGGAATTTCGTGCGAATAACCTAATTGGAACGCAAAAACTGTACAAAAGACGTAAACAACAGCCAGTGGCGGATGTCGTCTTGCGCTCACTAATTGATTAATTAATTAATAAAATAAATGTCGACACGTACTTAATGTTTTTGTTAACAAATAAGTACTGTACGAAAATAAATAATCTATTAACAAAATTAAGTTAATGAATCCTGTTCACTAGGAAGTGTGGAAGTCAAAATATTTTTAAATCGAGAAAATGACCTTTCGACATCACAACTGGTGACAGGAGCGTACGAAAAATAAGGAACAAAATTCGAAAACCACATTAAATTAGAATTTTCTTCAAAAGATCCCTAAGCTAGGAAATCGGGATTTCTGGCCAAAACATAATCAATTTTTACTCTGAACTTCTCCTGTATATAGTGACCAGGATATAGTCTTTAAATTTGAAAGTGTCGTCTCAAAAGTTTGACACGCTCTACACTTCTTAATAAGTAGCTCTTTAGTAATATGTAGATGGCGCTGTTACACTCTTGGTTGGCACTTGACCACTTGGCACGGTTTTTATATTTTTCGTTTTCTATTCAATTACCCTTGATTGCTTTTTGTGTCTTTCCATTATTTGTTTCTTTTTTATTTTTATTACCATTACATAACCGCTTTTTATTCTTGCGGTTTTTAAAATATTTTTACATTTTACGATTGTTTATCTGTTGAATTTTCGTGTTTTTCGTCTTTATGAAATGATTTTTTTTAGAATTAATTTCTTAATATTGTTGTCACTTTCTAAAAATGTAGTTCATCAATAAAATTGTTTTGTTTGTTGCATTTTCAATCACATGCTTGCCTTTCTAATTCTCGATTGTCTTCACAATTTAATAAAATTTTTCATTTGTTTATTTCGATTATTTTCTTTTACATCTTTCGACTGCTTTAAAATCTTCACAATTATTATAAAAAAAATTATTAACAATGACCTACAGCATATTTACTAATTGTAATTAGAGAATACATTTTTGACAATTTTGGGACCCTTACGGTTTGTAGAAAATAAACACCTGAATTTTGTAAAACGCTTGCGTACGCCTATGTAGTTACCACTTTGGCATATTTAGTTACCACTTTGGGCATATTTAGTTACCACTTTGGACATATCGATAGCTTCAAATCAATACCACGTAAGCGTAAAAAATGACCATTTTAGAGAAGGCAAATAAAAGTATTTCATTACTATCTGCAATGATGTTGCTAATAATAAAGCACATAATAATAAAACATCTTCAAAAAAAAACTTCTATCGACGTATTTTTCAAAAACTTCTTAATTTTTAATTGTATTCGACTTACTTTGCTTTTTTTTACTTACGAAGTATTGATTTGAGACCACCGATATTTAGTTACCACTTTGGACTTTTTTGGTTACCACTTCGGAAATTATTAACAATGACCTACGTGATATTTATTAACTGTAATTAGAGAATACATTTTTGACAATTTTGGGACCCTTACGGTTTGTAGAAAATAAACACCTGAATTTTATAAAACGCTTGCGTACGCCTATGTAGTTACCACTTTAGCATATTTAGTTACCACTTTGGACATATCGATGGCTTCAAATCAATACCACGTAAGCGTAAAAAAATGACCATTTTAGAGAAGGCAAATAAAAGTGTTTCATTACTATCTGCAATGATATTGGTAATAATAAAGCACATAATAATAAAACATCTTCAAAAAAAAACTTCTATCGACGTATTTTTCAAAAACTTCTTAATTTTTTTATTGTATTCGACTTACGTAGTACTGATTGCTTTTTTTTACTTACGAAATATTGATTTGAGACCATCGATATTTGGTTACCACTTTGGACTTTTTTGGTTACCACTTCGGAAATTATTAACAATGACCTACGTGATATTTATTAACTGTAATTAGAGAATAAATTTTTGACAATTTTGGGACCCTTACGGTTTGTAGAAAATAAACACCTGAATTTTATAAAACGCTTGCGTACGCCTATGTAGTTACCACTTTGGCATATTTAGTTACCACTTTGGGCATATTTAGTTACCACTTTGGACATATCGATGGCTTCAAATCAATACCACGTAAGCGTAAAAAAATGACCATTTTAGAGAAGGCAAATAAAAGTGTTTCATTACTATCTGCAATGATGTTGGTAATAATAAAGCACATAATAATAAAACATCTTCAAAAAAAAACTTCTATCGACGTATTTTTCAAAAACTTCTTAATTTTTAATTGTATTCGACTTACTTTGCTCTTTTTTACTTACGAAGTATTGATTTGAGACCACCGATATTTAGTTACCACTTTGGACTTTTTTGGTTACCACTTCGGAAATTATTAACAATGACCTACGTGATATTTATTAACTGTAATTAGAGAATACATTTTTGACAATTTTGGGACCCTTACGGTTTGTAGAAAATAAACACCTGAATTTTATAAAACGCTTGCGTAAGCCTATGTAGTTACCACTTTAGCATATTTAGTTACCACTTTGGACATATCGATGGCTTCAAATCAATACCACGTAAGCGTAAAAAAATGACCATTTTAGAGAAGGCAAATAAAAGTGTTTCATTACTATCTGCAATGATATTGGTAATAATAAAGCACATAATAATAAAACATCTTCAAAAAAAAAAACTTCTATCGACGTATTTTTCAAAAACTTCTTAATTTTTAATTGTATTCGACTTACGTAGTACTGATTGCTTTTTTTTACTTACGAAGTATTGATTTGAGACTATCGATATTTGGTTACCACTTTGGACTTTTTTGGTTACCACTTCGGAAATTATTAACAATGACCTACGTGATATTTATTAACTGTAATTAGAGAATAAATTTTTGACAATTTTGGGACCCTTACGGTTTGTAGAAAATAAATACCTGAATTTTATAAAACGCTTGCGTACGCCTATGTAGTTACCACTTTGGCATATTTAGTTACCACTGTGGGCATATGTAGTTACCACTTTGGACATACCGATGGCTTCAAATCAATACCACGTAAGCGTAAAAAAATGACCATTTTAGAGAAGGCAAATAAAAGTGTTTCATTACTATCTACAATGATATTGGTAATAATAAAGCACATAATAATAAAACATCTTCAAAAAAAAAAAACTTCTATCGACGTATTTTTCAGAAACTTCTTAATTTTTAATTGTATTCAACTTACGTAGTACTGATTGCTTTTTTTTGCTTACGAAGTATTGATTTGAGATCATCGATATTTGGTTACCACTTTGGACTTTTTTGGTTACCACTTCGGAAATTATTAACAATGACCTACGTGATATTTATTAACTGTAATTAGATAATAAATTTTTGACAATTTTGGGACCCTTACGGTTTGTAGAAAATAAATACCTGAATTTTATAAAACAAGTAAATATTTTCTTAATCAAAATTTTGCTTAATCAATACCGTTAAAATCAATGGTAAATAGGACATGGAGATGGAATGACCTAAAAACGGAATTCCAATTAAAGGTCAAGCTCACGAAACCACGCTGCAGGATCAACTTCAACAATCAATAAAAAAGGGGCGCATCGTCGTTTTGGGGCTAATTTTTCATTAATTATTTCTCGAAAACTAAAGTAGAAAGAAGTTTTTTACATTTTTTCCATACTCTCGGACATCGTGGTTTCATTTTGTCGGTATAATTAACAGTCACCCTGTATAAAATAAATGTATAAGATAAAAAAACAATTGATTCAATGGTTATAGTCTGGATGCTTGGAGGCGAAAACTAAGGTTATCTGCTCTCCGGCAATGATTCATATTTTCTTCTATTTTTTTAAATTTATTATATAAATTATTATAAATAAAAAATTAATTAGTAGGGCATTAATTTTTATTTTATTGTTTTCTTCTTTACGGAGAAATTTTCAACTTTTTTAAATTTCACTTCCAGACATTATTTATTTAATTTTTAAATTCTGTGTCTAAGTATTTACTATTTTATCAATGATCAAATATTCGCATTTTTTGTATTTTTTAAATAATAATAATATCAAAGATTTTCTTCTAATTTTACTTTTCCATTAATAACATAAATATTTTTATTTTAATTACTGATCGAATATTCTGCAGATTTTCTTTTTAACAAAATAAATTTTCCTATTTTTCTATTCAATTAGCACATTCGTAAATAGCAAGTTAGCAAGGCACCAATGTGTATGTCTGTCGAAGAGCTCGCTCTTTATTTTGAAATGTTTCTGTGTCTACTTTTCCCCTACTTTTTCATTTTACTTCATTCTTTTTTATTTAATATTCAAATATGTAGTCTATTCATTACACAAATATGTAATAAATCCAAAGGAATGTTTTAAGCTTTTTGGAAAAATATTTCTTTCTTTTAAGTAATTTTTAATAATTCCAAGACTTTTACATCTTATGAAATAAATACAATAAAAAAGGCCTTTTTCTAAAATTCTGTTTTTTTTTAATCAAATTGTCAGTTGAAACATCGATTTGAAAAGGCATTATTTTTCGACGCAATTTTTATTTAATTTTCTTTACATGTTTTTCTTAACTAATAAATCGTCGATATCAAAGAGCGTCATTTCGTCATCGTTTTTTTGTTTTGTTTAGGATGACGTAGTATTGTTTGCTTCGTTCATTTGTCATTCAAAGCCAAAGGACAAATAGAAATAAACAATCGAATTTTTAATTTCAACCGAAATTACGCCACTGTTAATCTATCTAATTGCTCAAGAATCTTCACATGATCATATTGCAAAATGCGTTTAAGTACAGAAATAAAATCAAATATAAACACATAAAGAATATTAATTATTAAATTATTGTTTATTCTTTACTTGTCGCAATAAATATCTTTTAACTCATCATAACAAACGAGACAACGACGAAAACAAATAATTTGATGACAATAACAAATGAATCGATGACATTAACAAATGTATCAATGACACACTTCCACAAATTTTAATTTTGTTTGTCCGTTGTCGAGAATAAATTTTGTTTAAAAATTATTTGTAGATTTCTAAAGCTGTCAGTTAATTAAATTGTAATTTTGCTGTTTTATCTTTTAATTAATTTTTGCCGTTTGATTTCATTAACTTGAGACAATTTAATTTCTTGTGGTAAACGACTCAGC
Source organism: Dorcus parallelipipedus (assembly GCA_958336345.1). Classification (NCBI taxonomy): domain Eukaryota; kingdom Metazoa; phylum Arthropoda; class Insecta; order Coleoptera; family Lucanidae; genus Dorcus; species Dorcus parallelipipedus. Next base: position 49,944,045 of record OY284476.1, on the reverse strand, counting down.
AGTTTCATTAAACTTATTAATATTATCAGAATTCGTTTAATTTTCAGAGGTTTTGACACCACTAATCATAATTTTAATTAATATTATTGACACAAAGACATTAATTATAAAAATATGACTAGAACATGTTTGCTTAGGAATTACGAGATCGCGCAGGTTAATACTTTCTGTATAAAATGACGTCACCCGCTATGAATAAGTCGTTGAGGGTTGGTAGCACTGAACCGAACGCAAAAATCCACCAATACCAACCACACTGCCAACTGTCGAAGATGAAATAGAACAGTATTGTGCAGGCTGACGCATGACAAAATATTGCTGATGGTTTAGTTAAGGAAATTATATGTTTGTTCACTTTTTTTAGATTAGAAAGTATTGTATTATACTTAAGTATTAAAATAAACAAACCAATTAGAAAACTTTTAAATCAAACAAATTTAAAACGTGGTGACATTACGTAATGAAACTTTTTAACTTTTTGTTTGTTCACTTAACACAATCACCTTTTTATGGGCCGTAAACAAACGACTTTGCTAATTAACTTCGAGCATTAACAATGCTTCATTGTTTGTAATTCTAAAAATTGCAGGTTGTTTCGTACTCCGTTGATTTTATTCCAAAACATGTAAGTACCCTGAATTTGGTTTTTAAAAACGATGAAAATTACAACTGTCAACTTGTATACCTAGACAATTTAATATTTCCTCTCTTTCTTAATTTTGTTGTTCTATTCATTTTATGTGTCTGTAGTAAGATCGAATGCGATCGACGTTCTTCTATTTTTCTGAAAATAAGGATACAGAGCAAAGCGGAAGTCGAATCGAACATGGTAACTCCGGTGAGGAAAGCCAACATTTCAAAAACAATCATCCCTAACGTCACGCTCAAACCAATAATCAGCCTGCAATCAAAATCATTCAGTCACTTAACGTGCGACCCCTGTATAAGAAAAAAATAATAACAAATCGGCACTCACCGGGCACTATTATACTAGAGGTAAGCCAGACACAAATACTTTTGGCTTTTCTTTGTAAAATCGAGGCCGGGAAAATTAGATCAAGTGGTTGTTGAAAAATTAAAAACAAAAACAACACTTTTCAGCGAATTTTAATTCATAACGATAAATAAATTATTATTGTCTGTTTCCGAAATTCCTGTGATCCTGAAGGTAAAAACAAAACCAAAAAATGAACCTTCATTGCTCAAGACGCCATAAAGTAAGTGCATGTACAGTCATAATTAAAAGCAATGTCTCCCCAATAAAATTTCAAGTCGCCATCTAACAGGTAAACAAACATGTTTCATGTTTTTAGTTTGCATTTATTTTGTTTACATCCTTAAAAAAGGATTAACATTTATTAATAGGGAAGTCATTCTTTTGATCAAACTTCAAAATCATGCTGAAACTTTAAGTTCCAATTCACGTACCTCTTTTTTTAGCTTAAAAATTAAAAACGAAAAGAAATAACTTTGCATGCGTGATACGTGTATGTGTATGCATGTTGCAGATTAATTATTGCATTGTTAAGGTCACACGTGCTTGATTTATTGCGATTGTAAAAGGCAATCCGCGTGAAACGGCGACTTTTCTATAAATAGACAGACGGTCGAGGGTTCATATGGCGGGCGTAAAAATAGATCGTATTTAACCCCCGCGGGTCAACCTCGTGAACCCAATTGGGCTCAAAATTTGACACGTCATCGGGAATTCATCTGCATCACGAGACGAACGAAGCCATGTGATTTTAATTAAACAATATCCAGTTGAAACCATAAAGCTAAAGAAGATAAATTATCCGCTCGAAATTTAATTAAACTTTATTTACTAATTCAAAGACTAATTTCCTAAAGAATCGCTGATGTAATATATAGATCACAAAAGTTAGAAATTAAATAAACAAAATTACCTATTAGAAAAATAAATACAAAAAAGTAGAACTACAATGCTTTGGAAGTGATAAATTATCATCGATTGTGATTGGACCGACGATAATTTATCAAGTTCATGATACATACAGGTTAAATACAATGTGATTAATAAAAAAATACTTTCCGAGAAAAATTCTATCGATATTTAGGTCCGACTTAGGTTTACTGTATAACCTGAAGTTAGAACCACAGTATAAGTAATTACCCAGTAGCGACACTTAAACATCAGTGTTAAAAAAAGCCGCCATACTGTTTGATACCCTTATGGAAATCTGGGGAAATTTAGTGAATTTCGTTTGTCTTAATTCACTTCGGCATGCGCTTGCGATATTTTTTATATTTATTTACTTCGTTGTCACAGTATAAGTAATTACCTAGTAGAGTCACTTAAACGTCAGTGTCAAAAAAAGTCGCCATACTGTTTGATACCCTTACGGTATCTTTGGCATTCGCCGGCAGTATTTTTTTTATATTTTTTATTACTTCGTTACCATAGTATAAGTAATTGCCCAGTAGCGTCACTTAAACGTCAGCGTCAAAAAAAGCCGTCATACTGTTTGATACCCTTATGGAAATGTAATGTAATTTGCAAATCGGTAAGTATCAAACAAAATGGCAAATGTGATACGTCCTCAGAGAAATACTTACATGCTCCCTAGACTTTGAGTAAGTATTAGTTGCACTACAAATTATTTATTTATCTCACTTTTGAAGTACACTTTGTTTCTTCTCTATACTAACGTGCGTTCAAAAAAATCCATTATCTAGAAGGCTTATATTTTATGACGACACGTCGTAGCTTAGTATCAGGGTTGCCAATATGCGGGCAATTACCCGAATTACGGGTAATTTAAGCAACCTTGCGGGTAAAAATAATACGTGGGTAAAAATGGGTATTTTCAAGGAAGAAAAAAAAATTAATTTTTAAATTTTTGATTGACGACTTGTTAATGATGTTTACTATTGGCAACAAAGAAATCACTAAAGCCGGAAACCGACGAAAACTAAAGTAACTAACTAACAGCCAAATCAACATTGTCGATCAGTGCTGACAACTCTACCGATAATTCGGTAGATCTCCGATTTTGAACTCAACGGTTTTTTTATTCTTTTGTAATTTTATCAATTTTTTTATTTCTAGATCGTCTTTTGATTTATGTTATGTCAAGAATTGCACAAATGTCAAATATTAGTTTTAGAAAGTTTTGTTTATTTAATGAGAATTTTTTTAATTTTCGTTATTTTTCGTAATTTTATAAATTTTCTTTATTTCTCGATCGTCTCTTGTTTTGTTTTTCATCAAAAAAAATTCACAATTGTCAAATCTTAATTTTAGAAAGTTTTGAGAATGAGAATTTTTTTTAATTTTTATTTTTTTGTAATTTTATTTAATGAGATATTTTTAGCTTTGTTATTTTCTTGTAATTTTATTCGATGAGATTTTTTTCATATTTATTTTTTTTTAATTTTATAAATTTGTCGATCGTCTTTTGTTTTATTTTTCCAAAAATTGCACAAATATCAAATCTTAATTTTAGAAAGTTTTGTTTATTTAATAAAAAAAATTTAATTTTTATAATTTTTTGTAATTTTATAGAAAGTCGAAAGTATTGTTTATTTAATAAGAATTTTTTTATTTTTATTTTTTTGTAATTTTATTTAATGAGATTTCTTTTATTTTTATTATTTTTTCCTAATTTTATTCAATGAGATTTTTTTATTTTAATTTTTTAAAATTTCATAATAATAATTTTATAAATTTTCTTTATTTCTCGATCGTCGTTTGTTTTATTTTACGTCAAAAATTGCACAAATGTCAAATCTTAATTTTAGAATTTTTAAATTTTAAATTTTATAAATTTTCTTTATTTCTCGATCGTCTTTTGTTTTATTTTACGTCAAAAATTGCACAAATGTCAAATCTTAATTTTAGAATTTTTAAATTTTTAATTTTATAAATTTTCTTTATTTCTCGATCGTCTTTTGTTTTATTTAGCGTCAAAAATTGCACAATAACTGTCAAATGTCTTAATTTTAAAAATTTGGACCCAGCTTATTTAATGAGAATTTTTAAATTTTCAAAAATAAAAATCGCCTGAATTAAATCAGTGATTTTAATCAACTGATTTAAATTAGCTCTACCGAAATTCAGAGACATCTATCGGAATTTTTCACACTGGTTGACAGCACTGTTGCCGATTGCCGCCCACAGACTAGGGATGGACAAAACGGTTGTAAGGGACGGGGGGTTAAAGATGATAATAGAAAGGGGATGAATTTATCCTTTTCCTTTCAACTTTACCACTTATACAAGGCCTCGTCGGAACACTGTGTCTCAACGAGAGTAAGAGAGAAGATTTATTATCACTTAAAATAATCAACAATTTACACTTCTCCTTACTCTTTCACCAAAATTTTAATCAACCCACAAAGGACCCAAATAGCAATATCTTTGTTTGTTCGTAACTGGTTTTAGGATTTGCAGCCAGAAAATGCTATGGAATCCTCTTTAAATGGGATGAGATTTTAGCCCTTGCCCCGCCACACATATAATTTTCGGGATTAACGAAAAAATTACGTTCTTTCTTTTAAGAATACCCTTGATTTGAAAATAAACAGAAAATCTACATAAATAAATATATTCAAAATAAATAACAATTAAAAATTGATTTTGACAATTTTAAAAGTGATTATCTAATATACAGCACTCTAGTCAAATTACTAGATCTCACAACTTACACAAATATGAAATTTAAATACAAATTCAGATTACTATAGAACAATATATGGGAGAACATAAAACAGATTCAAAATAATTTTACAACAAGAAAAACAGCATCTCATAATTAAATTAAGCAAATGTTAGTTTACAAAACATTAAAACATAGGCAAAATAATAAAATCAAACAATACTTTCTCACCCTTAGACCATCGCAGCACGTACAAAGAGACTGACGGAATTCTACACTCACTTCGATTATGGAGATGTTGATGAACACATATTCACTAGCAATGTGTTGTTCCTACACGGTTCGGGGGGTCTTATATATTGCAAGGAGAATGGGAAAACCCGATGACTCATCTGTTCTTCCCGATGAATCATCTCGGTAGTTTGCTTGCATTTCTGCAGTGAGTAAGTCATCCTTATATGAGTCATTCTCCTTGACATTTGCCTTAGTGAACACGTGCGTATGATTCATACATTACATAAAACACAGATGTGCTCTACGTTGGTGGTCTAAAAGGTCAGCTCTGACTCATATCGGTGAAAACGTTTGTTTATGTAAACATTTATATATATATTTTTTTTCTTTCTATGGGTATGATTCATCGACTTAAACTTACGTACTGAATTTAAATAATTATGAAGTGCTTGATTTCTTACACGGTGATTTTTCTGTCACGGTTCCAAACGTGACAGCTCCGTAAAAATCACCGTGACAAAAACCAGTGATTTTGTCACTGGAGTTACATATAGCGTTTTCGATTGATCGCGCTAGTGCGCACTCAGAGTACCTTCATCTCATATTATTGCTTGAGGTTGAAAAAAGATGCAACTGAGAGCAACCGGCGCAGGTGAATCGAAAACGCTGATAGATGATTTTAACCTGAAAAATCTGTCGTGCAACGTCCATGTGTGTAAGGTAAGTCCAATAATATTAGGTATTTAAATAAAATAAATTTTGTACCATTTCATTCATTCATTTCAATTTCATTACTAAATGTGGGCAGATGTGGGCAAGAGCGGTTTTTTTTAATTTAAAAAGGGTAATCGGCTTACAGTGGATTGGCAACACTGCTTAGTGTATACGTACGTTACAACATTGAATGATTGAATAACTACGAGCTGTCAACAACGTCAACTGTCAAAGGCTTTGTTTACATCTACGAGGTATTTGCGGTATTTGTAATTAGTTTGCCGAGTTCGTTTATTCAACTCCACTCATTCTATTTACTCTTTTCAAACAGCTACGCTCTCACTCTAATTTTGATCCGTCCCTGCACCGAGTGGAAATGCGAACTCAGCCTGCATTTCCCTAAGGGCATCAAACAGTATGGCCGCTCTTTTTGACACTGACGTTTAAGTGACGCTACTGGAGTTGCGTTGGTTTATTCAACTCCGTTCACTCTGTTTACTCTTTCCGCACTTTTGTCTCACTCTTACTTGTATTAAAACGTATTCGCTCTCACTCTTTAGAGTGCTAAAAGAATAAATGGAGTTGAATAAACGAATGCAGCTTGGGTAATTACTTATAAATGTGACATTCAAGTACGAGGTACCAACATCAGAAACACTTGACAGGTATTATAGAAAAAAACGGAGTATAAGTACGGTCGCGGACAAAAAATTTCGGATGTCAGTGTCACTCATCTGACGTTTACATATAGGAATTTCTTAACTTTTACGTCAGTGGAATGACACTGACATCCGAAATTTTCTGTCCGCGACTGTACATACTTATAATACTTCTTTGGTTGGTTATAGTACATTTCAAAATTTAAAAATTCCAAAATTAAATATTTCAAAGAACTTTGTGGTAAAATAGCGGACAGTTTAGTGTTATTAGCCAGAAAATAAAATACTTTTCATAGGAAAGGGCGGCATGGCCTGATTTTATATAAAAACATTTAAAAGAAGGTAGCTACGTTGATGTAAAATGAAGTCAGAAATTCACGTGTCTAAAGTTTGTACTTATTATTGACTATTTTGAAAATATACATATACAGCATGATTTTTAATGACTGAGGTTGATTTGGATTTACCACCATGCTAAATTATTATAACGTTGGCAACACCCCCGGCCCTGTCACTCGTCTTTGTCATTTTTCTTTTGATATACGAACAGTAATAGTAAAATAAAGCACCAAAAATGCGCCTGCGAAAACCAAACAAATAAAATTTAACAATAATCAATATTTGTTCAACGTAGCCACAGTTAAAACGTGAAATACAGTAAAAACTATGGCGCAAAATTCAAAGCATCCTCAAACATTAAAAATCACTCCATGATACTTCAAGTGAAATGTCCAATTTGTTCATCAGTTTGTCATTAAATTAGACTGACTCAGAAAACAACTGCAAAACACTTCCATGAATAATAAAATCAAAAATAGCAGCATTATAAAAACAACGCGTTTCATAAAAGCAAATCAAGGCTGAATGAATTTCAACGAATATTAAGCGGCATTCATTACACTTTGTAATTACCTAGAAGTAAACCTCACAGTTCTAAAAACAACATCAGGTTACACTGCTTAATTTCGCACGAAAATAAATAAACACTTAATTCTAAGGATGCGCTTGGCAATAGTTCAAAAAAAAACTGAAACACACTACCTCACTGGCGTTCATCAACAAAATTGTCACAACTGAAGATTAAATAAGCGTAATTTTTTTGAATAATTTCAGAGTGATGACTTGAAAGCTTATGCAAGAGCTCCTTATTTTAAAAAGGACTTTTACTAAAACCAGACACTCCGAAAGGCAGGGGTTGTTTCACAAACAGCAAAAGTACGGATCCCTTTGTAAAGAGGTTAAGAAATGTAATACTTACAGATACAAATAAAGACAGAATTTTAATATGAGTAATATCACTCGTACTAATAAAGCAGATATCATTACTCATATCTTATCACCTTCTATAAACGTGTAATTTGAATTCTGCATCTGGTGACGACACGAGTATAAAAGCTATAGGTACCTTAAGACGCGCACTCTAATGACTCACTGTTTTTCCTGCGCCCGGAAGGCCCCTTCCGTATGGTTCTCCGGCAAACAAATTGTCGCACTCTCTTGGGCACTCCATAGCAAAGTAGCAGTCACAGTCAAATGAGCAGTCAGAGTCAAGAACTTTGCTGGTATGAGAGTTCCAGAACCTTGCATGCCACCCTTCCCTGGAAAAAGTGCAGGAAAGGGATCGATCGATTGTTGTGCAACCGGCGTTCTAAATTTACTTACTGCGACTTGGAAAACAAGGTCGTGCCTTTTTTTCTCTTTTGGGAAACGGCAGAGTGAAGTTGGGAACGCTCGCAGGACGACGCACGTCCTACTTATCGACGCTCGCCGTACTCACAGGAGGATTTATACCTGCGCGTCCTAACCTAGAAATGTCACGTCAGCGCTTCTAACATTAGATCGGTAAATATCGCCGTACCTAAAATTCACTATAATTAAATAGAATTTACTTTTCTATCGTGAAGCGCTATTTAAATAAAACACAAGTTTTCAATAACAATACATTAAATTTTTCTTGATTGCCTGGATTGGCAACACTGTAGCTGACTTCGTTTTTTCAACTCCGTTCAGTCTACTTACTCTTCTTGCACTTTTATCTTACTCTTACATGTGGTAAAACAGCTTCGCTTTCGCTCTAATTTGATCTATCCCTGCACCGAGTGGAAAAAGGAACTCAGCCTGCGTAGGCATTTACTCCGTACTCTATTTTTCTCACTCTCACATGCACTAAGTCTCTAAATGTTCTCTCTCACATTTCTAACCCGGTTGAAAATTCGTAAACGCCTTATGATTTAAATCAGATTTAAGGCCGCTGTACACGGACGTTGTTATCTTAATACATCTACAGATCATTTTTTACTATATGCAGATCGTGTAAATGTAAATTAAGAAAATATACGATGTGAACTGACACACACGAAAGTTAGAAGGAGGTGAAAAATCATAAAACAACACAGTTTGAGAAACGTCAAAAATTCCTTTATCGTGACGTCACAATTTCTGCCTAAAGGCCTGGACTAAATGTCAAGATGGCAATGGCAATTATTAAGACATCTACGTCCGTGTGTAGCGACCTTTATGGCAGTGGTGTGACGGCAGTTTCCTTGTCATCTAAAAATACGTCTTCGGTCTGTGGCAACAACTATTAAATAGACTTACCCCATTCTTTACGGGACAATTTTATTTATTTTTTCCTTACAAACGCGATAGAAATGATGAAATAAGACATTTTGAGAAACGTCAAAAACCCCTTTATCGTGACGTCACAATTTCTGCTTAAAGGCCTGGGCCTGAATTCTCGAAACGAGGGAGAGGGTTCGTTTTGCGGGAGTGACGTCAAAATGACGTAGACACTCATATAAATCTATACAAACTTTTCGAGAAATGCGTCATTTTGACGTCATTTTCGGGAGCGATCGCTTCTCGCCAGTTCGAGAATAACCCCCCTGGACTAAATGTCAAGATGGCAATGGCAATTGGCAATAAATGAATTATGACGTCATCTGTGACGTCACAATGCTCAAGTAACAATGGTCGCGTTCAAGCAGAAAATTAGTTTCAGCATTACAGTAAAACATAAAGTTGTAGCGCTTTAAATTACCTGAGCTGAATTACAGGTGTATAGGTTATGAATTGTAAATTAGATTATGCGATGCAGCGCTGAAATGTAACATATAAAAACCACGCTTGATTAATGGAAACCGCTTGTAGAAAACGCTGCAAGCAGTGACGTCACAGGTACCTTGTTCATTGTTCGCGTTCAGGTAGAAAATTAGTTGCAGCGTTGCAGCATAGCGTATACTTGAAATTACCTGAACTAGTTTTCAGTTGTAGAGGTTATGCTGAAAAGTGAAGTATACAAACTGCGCTTGATTAATGGCGGCCGCTTGAAAAAAGCGCTGCAAACTATGACGTCATATGCACCTCGTTCAGGTTTACGCTTTGTTAAAGCACTCCAGCGCTGCGGCGGTTACCTGAACGCGGCAATTTTTACGCTTTATTTAAGCGCTGCAGCGCTGCGGTTACCTGAACGCAGCCAATAATTACAATTAATCATAATTAATAAGGTTTTTTTTTTTTTAATTTGGCGATGACGAGGTGTTTATTGCGAACGCACCGCAATTTTTAAACATCTGTTATCTGTCAATTTTTTTTGAGTTTTGAAATTTATTTATTTATTTATAAAATGGGTTTTTCGCAAGAACAGAAAATGTTCATGGAAGAGACGAGGAGTCATATTTTCATAACGGCCACCGAGTGGATGATGAGTGGCAATATTCAATTCAAAGTTGTTTTGAAGAATTCCGTCAACAATTTCCCAATGCAGTGCCAGTGTTGACAATATGACAATTGACAAGTAACCAGGGTTTGGACAGTTAAATGGGAAGTAAAAATCCGAATTATAGTGGCGCCATCTGACAGCAACCCCTTAGAAGTTACAGGCACTTTTTGACAACGAGTGACCGTCAGATGGCAGCATAAAAATGCACTTGTTTTATGATTAAAATGAAATGAATTGACTGTCCGTTCTTGTTTTCCTTTTCTCTGCAAATAACATCCTGTCATTTCGATGGTTCACAATTAGATGTTCATGGTGAACTTCGAGACCAGATTTAAAAAGAAACTGTTGAAGAAAATTAGTTTTTAATAAATTAGCTAATTTTGAGAGAATTTCGTAGCCATTAGGATTAGACTCAAAAAAGTGTAATAAAGTGAAAAAATAATTTATGTATTAAAATACGGAATGCCCACTTGCACACATGACCCCTTAAAATTAAAAAAGTAGGCAACATATTCTACTCCTGTGCGTCATGTTTATTTCTTAATAAAGAGGAGTGACATCAAACGACACATTCACACAAAATAAATTATTGGTGAAAATGTTTCAAAATTGTATTACTTTTAGATTACTTTGGAATTGACTGATATACTGATTTAAATGTTATTTGATTCGATGTAACCTGACGAATTTGTAATTCTAATTGCAAGTAATAAAACGAACTATGAACTATGAACTATGACTTGTGTGAAACAGACGTTTGTTTGGTTACCTAATGCGTGGACCACTTTTTTTTATACATTACTCTCAAATCACTTCTATTTATTAAAAAATAAACTATAGTTATAGTACACTTATGAAAACACGAAGTTATTTCTGATTTGATTGATGGGTTGCCTATTCTAAAATCTTCAGGGGTTTCGAACGGGCTCCTATATTTATTATTTTATGTATGCCTTACAATTAGTTAGAGACTTGTAGACAACAGAACTAACGCAGGAGTACTTTTCTTGTCTATCGCAAACATTATAAGCAAAGAATAGAGAGTAGAAGAAAGGAAAGTATCATTACCAACACACAGAATAAAACGACTACTTATTTGTCGTTAGTTAACACCTGAGATGTTAGGGGTGCTAGTAATATTATAAGAAAAAGAATAAGAAAATAAAGAACAACTAAAACTCGCTACGAAGTCAAACTCTATCAACCACAACCAAGCAAAATATGCCGTTTTCGAAACCATTCAGTCATGCGCAATATTCTGCCGGTGAATATTTTAGTAAACGCCTGTCATCACAGAGGGCACCGCAGAAATTTGTTCGCAACCGGTAATTACCGATTAAAATTTTTTTTAACTAAATGCTTTCCAAATGCACAGATACTACTCGGAGTTATTCCAAAGCTGCTCCAAGTAGCTTCGAGTAACTCATCCGTGCAATTGGAAAGCACCTCATGTAGCTTTAGTTAAAAATATTCTTGACCGGTAATTACCGGTTATGCGCTTAAAATCGCGTAATGTTTCCTTTATTCTACTCTCTATTCATTGATTATTAGTAGAAAAAAATCCATTAACACAAAATGAAAAAAATTAAAATCGAATTTTATTTAATCTCTTCAATTAGTTGGGCATCGACTTGAACAAACTAGAATTTTCTTCTTCTCACAATAAAATTATCAAACACACGCTTCAATAACTAATCATCAGACTTCGGACATTTCAGAACGTTGCCTTGGTTACGCTCTACGAGGACCAATGAGAATTGGGCCCATTCATTGCATAGCCACGGAAATGCTCCGAAATGTCCGAAGTCTGCTAATCAATGTTTGCCCAAATTATTATGTACAATTTTGTTTTCTCCTACTCTATATTTTTTATTCGTGTTTAATTGGTGGATTAGTAGGCAGCAAGCCATCAAATTTAATGAGTATTTCGACCAATTACAATAGAAATAAATCATGATGAGTATAAAACATTCTACAGCGCGGGACAAAATTACAACCGGACTTATAGTTTTGCCCCACCGAAAAAAGTACATTTCTCAAATTGTCTCTCAATTTTTTATTTACTTTTGTAGTTTTGTTGTTAACTTTGGAATGAAAAAAAAAATGTTTTCAACAAAAAACTTAAAGTTAAAGTCTCCCAACATAAGGCGAATTATGACAAGAATTTTAGCGCGGTTATAATTTTGTCCTGCACTGTATTAATATAAAATTTTAAAAAAAGTTAAACTTAATTTTCACCTTAATGAACAAACAAAAGTTGTCAATTAATAAAGAAAATACTAAACAAATTAGGTAATTTTGAGAGAATGTCTTAAACCTTTAGAAGCAGTAAAGTGAGTGGGAAATTAATAGCGTTTTCGATTCAGCTGCACCGGTTGCACTCAGTGTATTTGCATCTTCTTTTAACCTCATGCAATAAAATGAGATGAACATATTCTGAGTGCGCACTAATCGAAAACGCTATAAAAAATAAAGGAACAGAAGATTGGTTAAAAGCGTATAGGCAACCAAACTAACGCATGTGTGTTTTTCTTGCCTGTCACAATCAATTATAAGTTATTAATTAATTAAGAGCCGGTCTTTCCATCTTCCCGTTAAAGTTATCCGGTGAATAACTTGATTTTCATGAATGGTTAATTGATTTTTATAAATTGTTTATATGGTAGTTATCCGTCAGTTAGTTTATCAACGCCCGGTATCCGGTATTTCAGTTACAGTTTAACTTTAATCTTCAGTTTATTTCCATAGGAACAATTGTTCTTATAATTACTATGGGAATAAACTAAAGATTAAACTGTTACCAAAACACCGGGCCCAAGAAGTTAAAAGATCGACCTTAAAGGCGTATAGGCAACCAAACTAACGCACATGTATTTTCTTGCCTATCAGAATCAATTATAACTTTTATTAATTAATTAATTAGTAAATCTAGTAATTTAAGATGAAAAAAATTAAACGTGACTTTAATTTTAATAAAGAAAGGAATTTAAGAAATGCAAAATTAATATATGACACTGATTATACATACCTACCTACAAATTATTAGATACTATTTGCCAAAAGTAATCGACCGAGGAGCAATAAAACTGTGCGAAACTGGACCTTATTGAAATACATACAGGGTGTCCCGTAAATAAGGGGCCATAATGCGAGGGCTAACACAATGGCGCATAAAGAGTCCGCGAATGTAAATGAAAGTGGTCTGCTTCGGTAATTTTTTTGGGAAATTTTTCAAAGAAATTACGATCGGAATACGGTCCTGTTTTGCTTATAAACTCTATACGTCATAGGTAAGCGGATGAGATTCAAAGCGAAGAAAATTCGATAATAAAACTGACCTGCTCAACATAATGACACATATTGCTGAGGTCTTTTGGACTGCGATTGTTGATTGTCATTAGTTACCGAGATGTCTATAGCAAGTGTTCGAAATGCCCTCCGTTGCGCAGGTCAGGGAAGGCAAATTCGTACTCGGTATTATACTTTAGCATATCTCCCAAACGATGCTGTTTTCCTAATTTTATTAGAAGAAAAAAAGTTATTGTATATGGTCACCTATCCATTGCTACCGTATGGCCCCTTGTTTATGGGACACCCTGTATATACAAAAGACCACAGCTCAATTTTAGTGCTTTAATACTTTTGGCATTTGGTATATGTACAAAGTTTTGGAAGCATGTAAAAAATAAAAATCACAGTGTAGTGTTTTTACAGTATATTTGTACATTAAATTATATGCGTCGAACATTTCATATTAAAAAATTACATTGGCAATAGTACATTTAACAACAATGTCCCTCTGTTTTCCTATTAAAATAGCGATTATTAATATTAGGCGAAGAGAAAAATAGTTAAATCTACCTTATTTATTTATAATAAATACGCTTCATTATTACCTACTTTATTACATTCGAAATATACACGCGTACATAAGAAATATGTTTCGGTTCTGATGTGTCGTGTCGTAAAAACCTAAGCTTTAGTTTCCTCTTTAATGTCTTCGTTTTGTACTTGAGCAAAGTGAGTAACTACTTTTCTCTTATTAGGTAAGGTAGTTTAAAAACTGCAACCTTCGAAAGCGAGCAAGGGTTTCGTTTTTATATTGAATCATAAGAGTGCCTGTTGTGGGAACGACGCGACGCACAGCTATGGGAAATTCGATCACAAAAATGTTACAAGTACATTTATATTTATAAACATTCAAGCGACGATCACCTGAAATTCTAACTTTGGTTGCCTACTCAAATTGCCTTGATCTTATAATTCAATATTGACTGAATTAAATCTAAAAATTAGTGCCTTTGTGAGTACCAAAAAAAAAAAAAAATACTGCCCTCGCACATACACACACACACAAGATTATGAGATCTATCAAATTGCTAACTACGTCTCGCGGTAATTATTATTTTGTAAGTACACTTCAGCTGTATCAAATTATATGTATATTATTTTGTATCATAGGTATGTATATGTACACAATACAAGTTTCGTCCTCCTATTATGCGACTACAACATTTTTCACGTTAGGGGGGATTTTATCTATGTTGTACTTACTTCCTTCTAAGTCGGGTAAAATCAACACCTACTACACCATACTAACTTTACTTTGTAATTTAGAATTATATCTTAGGATCCCGTTGACCTAATTGTGTTTGAACACTTGTGTGTGAACCAACTACAATTTAATTTCTTTCTTTCTTTTTTGTAGAATATCACTGTTGCTATGGTTTTACTGATAACAAGCAGATTTTGATTCTTGACATAATAAGACCATTAAAAAGTAGCACGAGATAGATACAGAGTTATAATTATTAAAAGAAAAATATCGTGACGTCTCCAGTTTCTTAGCTTGTACCAAAAAGAAAAAGAAATAGCTGAATTCTTCGGTTTTACAAAACAAAATGCGCCCTCAGTAACTATACCCACATAGGTGTCCCAATATTCTTCTTTATAATTTATTTATTTTAATGATAAGGTGAGTTGGGGAGAAGTAGAACCTTATGTGATAATCCGAGAATGATCCAGGGATCGGAATTTCCGGTTTAAAACGATATGAAAAGGCTAATGCCTTTCACGAGAAATATCATTTCATTTCATTTATTCACGTCATAGGTACATTTCCTTACTCTGAAAATTGACTGCGCCAAACAAGAACTAAATCTATTACAAAATGTAAAAAAACAATATTTAAAGTCGGCTCTTGTCCGATGAAAATTGTATCACAAAATCTTTAAACCCGACACTAAATAGCGCCCAAAACACGAAGCTGCCGAACGACGGCGAAACGTTAAGTATTTTGTGCGCTATTTAATGTCCGGTTTAAAGAATTTGTGATGTGAAAGAATAGAGCAAAAAACCGCACGATGTAAACGTAACCAAAAGCAAGCGATCCGGGGACAGGATTTCCGGTTTAAAACGATATAAAAGGAGAATGTTTTTCTCGAGAGATATCACACAGCCAGTAGTCGTGTGGTCGTATACATGTGCTCCGAAGGTGAAATTAACGTTCACAGTCGAATGTCTCAGTGCGTGAACAAATTACGAAATTCCGTCCGTCTCTCTGTATGTAGTACAGTCCCGCGAACCTAAAATGCACCTTCTGCATGTATACCTCACTCTTAAAACCTTGTGGTATAAGGCTCACGGAACTATCAAGTTGTAGCTATTAAGCTGCGCATGAGTATACCATGGTTTGTGTGAGAAAAGGTTCCTCATGCTTTAATAGTTGGTAGCTCTACTAGGCAGCGGTAAATTAAAACGCAAAAATATGTGCAGACCTAGAAAAAAGCTCTAGGGTGATGCTCAGTTAACCGCAAACTGAAAGACTAAAAGGAATCAAATTTTGTCGCCACTTCACTTTAATAGTTGGTAGCACCGCTAAATTAAATTCAAAATTTTGCATAAACTGAAATCATTTAAAAATAAAATAATATTTTGCCGCCATTTTACTAATTATAATAAAGTAATTGCAATTAGTGTAGTGTAGTAATTACAACAGTTGGTAGCACTACTTGAGGCGGTAAACTCAAACTCAAAATCTTGTGTAGTCCCTGGAAAAAGGCCCAAAAAATTCAAATTTGGTTAAATTTTCTTTAAAAAAATGAGCTAGCTCGTAGTGCTACTAATTGTAAAAGCAATCAGTGAAGTGGCGGCAAAAATTGAATTTTTTTCGGCCTTTTGGGCCAGGACTACGCAAGATTTTGGGTTTTTTAATTTACCGCCCCAAGTAGTGCTACCAACTGTTGCAATTACCACACTACACTAATTGCAATTACTTCCTTGTAATTAGTAAAGTGGCAGTTATCGACAAACTGAAATTATTTGGAATTTTTTGGGCCTTTTTCCAGGACTACGCAAGATTT
Organism: Dorcus parallelipipedus; assembly: GCA_958336345.1. NCBI lineage: Eukaryota > Metazoa > Arthropoda > Insecta > Coleoptera > Lucanidae > Dorcus > Dorcus parallelipipedus. The sequence continues at coordinate 49,927,736 of OY284476.1, read as the reverse complement.
TGGGTTTTTGAATTTACCGCCCCAAGTAGTTCTACCAACTGTTGCAATTACCACACTACACTAATTGCAATTACTTCCTTGTAATTAGTAAAGTGGCAGTTATCGACAAACTGAAATTATTTTTTAAAAAATCAAATTTTGTTATCACATCACTTATTACAATATTGCAAGTAGTTCAGTATAATAATTGCAATAGTTGGTAGCATTACCAGGTAGCGGTAAATTCAAACCCAAAATTTTGGGTAGACATAGAAAAGGGCTCTGAGGCGGTGCCCCTGAAAGTATTAAAAAAATTAAACTTTTTGCTGCCACTTCACTGATTGCTGCTATTTTCATACATAGTTGGTGGCATTGCTAGGCGATGGTAAATTTAAACTCAAAATCTCGTATAAACCGAAAAGGAAGAGCTAGGGGTGGTTCCCAGTTATACGCAAAATGAAATCAACAAAAAAAATCAAATCTTGCTGCCACTTTACTAATTATTATAATTAGCGTAGTAGTTGCAGTAGTTGGTACCACCGTCTGATGCGGTAAGTTCACACTCCAAATTTTATGTATACCTGGTATTTATGTATACCTGGTAAAAGACTTTATAGGGTGGTTCCCAAACTGAAACCATTAAAAAAATCAAATCTCACTGATTGCAAGTAATTTAATAATTGGCAGCACTGCAAGGTGACGCTAAATTCAAATTCAAAATTTGGTGATTTCCGTGCAGACACGAGAAATATTTTGATCGTTTATTAACACCCAATCGAAGTCATAAAAACGCCAAAAGGAATTGCAAAAAATTTTTGGTTACATGCGTATAGGCAACCAAACTAACACATCTAAACTTTTCTTGCCTATGACGATGGAATCAAATTTCGCCAAAAAATATCTTGCGATTTAAGAATCTACGGAAACGGAATTTTATGCCAAGAATCAAAATATTCCAACATACAGGGCAGAAACTATTTATTTTTTAAATTACTATTATTATTATTAAAGTGAAAGCAGTCTTATAGTTTTGAAAAGTTTTCAAGTAACTATCGCCATTAAACTAGCATCGACGTTGATCGCATTACAATCGAAATACGTATATGTATTTACTTGATATAGTCAGTATGTTTGTTATCCTCAGCATTAATTCATTTTAATACAGGGATATCAGAAATGGTTTGAACCCACGTGACCACTTTGAATTAAATTTTGTTTTCTTAGAAGTGGCAACACTGAGAAAAGTGAGCTTCAATTTGGTATGTATTTGTCATTGACTTTCGTGGCTGTTATGTTTAGCCAAGCAAATTATGATGCTTTTGTAAATCGCAGGCATTACATCCCCCAACCATTTAACACAAAGCACTGCATTGTATATACTGGGTGTTCATAAACCTATACACATTGTCAGGAGACCAAAACAAGAAAAAAATTCTAATAAACCCACATCGAATTCTCAATGGTTTTCGAGATATGGGACTTTGAAATTTTGAAAGTCGCCTCACCTTTTCCCGGGAATATGGGCCCTATAGCGGCCCTGCCGGTCGTCCGAACTTCAAACGCGCGGCGGTATCGTGTTCCTCGTCATTTCTGTCATACGATGACGTGCAGCTCGATTCGATCCGAGCCCCCTAAGGTACCGTAAAAAATTCCGGAAGAAAAGCTTACAAATTCGACAAATTTAATTTAAAAAAACGTGTCTCGAAAAAACGCATTTTCCAGGAAAGTTGATAATCAAAATTCATAGTCGGATTTACTCAGATCATTTTTCGAAATTCCTGCAAATAAGGGCGCGGTTGCTCCGAGAGTGCACTTTTTGCTTAAGTATGACATTGAGAATTGGACTTGGATTTATAAGAAATTTTTTCTTGTTTCAGTCTCTACTATCACCTGTCAACGTTTGTAGAATTTTTTTATTAACATCCTGTATAACTATACATAGGTGTTTATACAATATGATATATTTCTTTTAATGATAAGGTGAGTTAGAGGTAAGCAGAACTTTCTGTGATAATTCGAGAACGTATTACTTCTGCTACTACACATAAGAAACTACACATAAGAAATTCAAATTTTGTCACCACTAAGTAGTTGCTATTACTCTTGTGAGGAATCGGCAATTCCGTGCGTCATTTAGCTCATTACGTAAATTTAATTCGACACAACGTCGCCTACGCGACCCCGGAAAAATTCATCCACATAAAAAATTAAGTAAACAAACGACCGGCTTTATTAAAAAACCGCATTACGTAAACGTAACCAAACGAACGATCTAGGGAGCGGAATTTCCGGTTTAAAACGATATGAAAAGGAGAACGCTTTTCACGAAAGGCATCACATAAAAGGTGTTTTATTTATTTTTTAAATTTAAGTCTAAGCATTTGTTAGTTTATTTTCTGGGTTTATTAAAATTCTAGGAATGTGTTTCTACTAGATAATAATATTTTTGTTTCTTTTTGTGTGATATTATAATGACCTTGAACTAATTTAAAGCAAACTCGGCAGACATTTTGTGTCGATCATTAAAAATCGTTTAAGAAAATATGTATTACTTACTTGTGAAGGAATTTCAGAATCACGAATAAATTCTTTTTCAATTTTTTTTTAATATTTGTATTTTTCAGTATATACTATAATTCGTTTGTAAATTACATAATCCTAGTTTACTGACAATTTATTTTGTTTATTGATTTAATTTTGGGAAGACTGTGAAAACTTCTAAAGAAAATTTCAGCTTCTGGTGCTGATTTCTTTTTTTTAATCAATTTCTTAACCATTAAAAATATTTCATTGTATGCTGGTTTTATTTTAAATTTAATTTAATTGAAATATTCTTATATTCCAAACTTAATCTCTGCTTTTCGCTTATTTTCGACGATGTGCTTTTTATTTTTTTAATTTGCAATTTGATTTAATAATTTAAAAATGTTCAATCACCGCCACGTACTTATATAAACCATAATTTAATACAATGTAATAATTTAAGGAAAATTTTACAAAATACGAGAAGAAACGTGTTTCTTTTTTATAAATTTCCGATTTTTTTTAATTATTATATTAAGTTAAAAAATGTAATTTTACATTAAATTTAAATTTTCCAGAAATGATTAATATTTTATCTAGTTTGAATTGATTTTTATATATTTTCATACCGTTTCATCTTGCCAAAATGTTGGAATTAAAAAAATAAGTTTGGATTATGTATAAATAAATAAATACTTCAAAAGGAAAAGCATATAAGACGAAGGAACATGGATGATACAGGGACGGGCTGAAACAAATCAGATTAACTACGTATTAACAAAGGAAGATTTCGCTGATATAATTTCAAAAATAAGAATATATAGAGGGGCGGGGGCTGATTCGGATCGTTTGTTAGTAAAAGTCAAATTGGAGGACTTGCAAAACGAAAAGGTAGCACGAAATTACAAAAGAGACATCGATAGTAAGTTCAGAAGTGACTGGGGACGAAATGCAGAGGATATTGAAAGAAAATGGGAAAAAATAGAATTGGCTACGTAGGCTAACTTGTCGAAAAGCAAAATGAAAATAAAAGGAACTTGATTAGATGAAAAATGTAAGGAGGGCTTAACGAATAAAGCGAAGTTAAGGCAAAAGATGTTACACTCCCAAACTCAAGAGAGTATAAGGAAATATATCGAGCAGAAAAAAAGTAAAACAAATCTGTAGGGATAGAAAACGAAAATTTATGGAGGAAGAATTAAAAGAAATGGAAATAAAATATAGAAGAAAGGAGCTACGAAATTTTTATAAAGACACTAAAAACATAAGGAAATATAAATAAATAGAAATAAGCACTAACAAATTTTTGTCGGAAAATTTTTTCCGCCGCAATCGAGAATCGAACTCGAGTCTTCTGTCTTTAGCTCTGTGGACAGAGCATCTGCCGCGAAAGCAGAAGACTCTAGTTCGATTCTCGATTGCGGCGGAAAAAATTTTCCGCTAAATATTTGTTAGTGCTTATTTCTATTTATTTATTTATATATTATTTGCTAACAACCTCCTATTTTAATTAATTTGAACATAAGGAAAGGTTACCAAAAGAGAGCAGTAGTTTGTAAGGATAAAGAGAGAAAGTTACTGGGAAGTGAAGAATGGAAGATGGAAAGAGATTTTTTGAGGGGTTCAGGAATAACGAAACGCTCTTCAATAAAAGTCACCAGTATCTTGCATAGGCGGATGATGTCTTGCTAATGGCCCGAAATAAGAAAGAACTGGAACAAAAAGCAAACCACTTTCTAAAGACAGCAAAAGGCATTGGGCTACAAGTAAATAGATAAGCAAATATATGAAGCTAGGGAAGGAATGATAAATCTTTTAAAATACGAATAGGAAGGGAAGAGATGTTACTTTTAGAAGAAGTAGCTGGGGACGCTAATGGACAAGAAATGCAATGAAGAGACAGGAACAAATCTAAAGGCAAAAGAAATATCTAGGAAGGCGAAAATAAGAGTGTATAAAACGATTTTGAGACCTACAATGTTATATGGCTGCGAAACATGGGTAATGAATAAGAAATTGACAGAGAAACATGAAATATGGGAGAGAAGAATTTTCGGAAGCAAGAAAGTAGAGGAGTTGTGGGAAAGGCGTACAAATGCAGAGGTGTATGAAAGCTAAGGAGAACCTGCAATATCACAAGTGATAAAAACTCGTCGTCTGCAATGGTTAGGACACTTGGAGAGAATGGAGGATGACAGGGAAGTCAAGAAGTGTGGATGGGTGACACCAGAAGGAAGACCAAGAAAAAAATGGCGAGAAGCAGTGAAAAGCGATTTAAAAGAAAAAGGAATTATTAATTGGAAGGAAATCACGAAGAACAGAAAAAGATGGAACGCGATAACCAAGCAATGGGCCTAAATGGCCTGTGAACGCTTTATAAATAAATAAATAATTTCGGACAAGTACGTATGCAAGATAAATGCTTTATTAACTGACATTAGAAATTAAATTAAGCGTTCGGTTAAAAATGATGATCAATAGTCAGAAATAAACAATATAAAAGGGAGAGGTTGTTTTGATTAATGGACTCTTCATGGACTCTATATTCAGATAAAAAATTATTACTTCATCAGCAACAAAATTCTGATTATGTATTTGTTTACGGTTGCATTTTCTCGTTTATTTTTCATAAGTCACCTTAGTGAAAAAAAAATTAATTTAGCAACAAATTAATGGTATTTTGAGATGAACCATTGACTGACTCTAGCGACAGTTCCTTTGCAGCTTACCGACACTGAGGAGTAGGCAGATTGAGACATTAACGAAGATTATTTCTCCTTTGAGGATGACAGATAGAACGTCGAACTTATAAATTAAATAATTTTTAATTTTATTGTTGATTTTTAAACGTATACGTACTCTCTATTTAATTTAATTTCTAAAGCCAAATGCAACCTTGAAACCACCGATAATTAAATTAATGGAACACTGAAATTAATTTTGCCTGCCTTGTTTAAATAATGCAATAATCTTCAGTCAGTTAAGTTAAGATTAGGTTAATCAAGCCAGTAGTCGTGTGGTCGTATACATCGCTCAAAGAGTCCGAAGGCGAAATTAATGTTCACAGAATGTGTTAGGGTCGGTATTTCAGTCACAGTTTAACTTTAATCTTCAGTTTATTCCCATAGTAACAATTATCAAAACAATTGTTTCTATGGGGATGAACTGTTGAACAATTGTTTCTATGGGAATGAACTGAAGATTAGAGTTAAACTGTAACTGAAATATCGGGCCTTAGTGTGTTTAACAAACTCCGAAAATCCGCCCGTCTCTCTGTATCTAGCACCATGGTTTGGGTGAGAAAACGTCCCTCACGCTTTAATAGTCGGTAGCACTACCAGGTACCAACAGAGTATAATGTATTGCCTATACGGCAAGGTCACGTAGGTTGAAATCATTTCTGAGCTTTCTTTTTTCTACCGAAAGGAATTATTGCAGCTCGCTTCTTTTGAGTTATTTTATAAACCCAAATTCCCAACAGTGTGCTATATTGGAAATAAATAAATTCCAGTGTGTTTGTGCTAATAAATTTCTAACTATTTTATTAAGTTTTCAGCTGAAAAAAAAACTAGTTTATAGTTTTAACCCTGTATACTAGTTTGGTTTTCGTTTTCATATAAGTACACATAGTTCATAAGAAAAATATTGTGATTATTTCATTTTGATTTAATAATATTTAATAATACAGTACGTACTTGACTTCCTTATATAGAAAAATTAATTCTTCTTAAATCATAAGCATTCGTCCTTTTGTAGTTCCTCGTCGGATTCGTCGTGCGCGTTCAATAAGGGACTACCATCGTTGATTTTGATCTTGCTCCCCCGTTGGCTGCCGCTGTGCTTCTTCTGCACGGAAAAGCTTGGCACGAAATTGCTGCACGGGGTGTTGGGTGCGGACCTCGACAGCCAACTCCTGGTACTCCTACTGAACAGTCCGTTATTGGCCGAAGTCTTTGGCGACGTTCTGTTTTGATTCGTGTTAGGCCCCTCGTGCAGTGGCATGTACAAGGTCTTCGCCTTGGCCTTGTTGAAGTACGCCTTCATTTTCGGTTGCTGGTGGTGATGTGGGGTTTCCGGTACGGGGCTCTTCTGCTGCGGTAGCTGTTGGATTTTATCCAGGAGCTCGCGCATCTCAATGGTGGGGCTCGTGGCCCTCGGGGGCGAATCGGGGGTCCCCAGATTCGCGAGGCTGCTAATATCCGAACTGGTCATGCTGTTGGCGACGCTGTACAATTGCGTCGCGTTCGATTGCATACCATTGGGCAGGTGGATCACACTGCTCGGGGCACAAACGGACAAGTTCAGCAAATCCGAAAAATTATGCTCGTCTTCCTGACTCTCCGAATGCGAGTCTACACTACGGTCTTTAGAAAGCACGGTAAAGTTCAACTTCTTACTACTTATTTTATGCGGGGGATTCAAAGAGGAACCATCACAGATAACTTGGCCTGGGTGTCTACTGGGTTTGTCTACTTCATTGTTTGGCAAAGTCAGCACAGTGTTCGTTGAGTTCTGCACGTAGCAGGCAGTCGTCGTCTTTCGGGCTAGGCTACTCTCCAAGACGTTTTGGGTGCTTTGCTCGAATTTGTTATTGTTGTTGTTGTTGTTGTTGGTATTGATGATGGGGTTCACGGACACGTGGGGCAAGGGGTAATTCAAAGCGCTGACGTGCGATTGGACACTGGGGCTACGTTTCGGAAGTTGTAGGTCGTTGCAAGTCAACGAGGAGGCCGAATTTGGAAGTTGGGGGACCACCGTGGTGACCGCCGGATTGGGATTGTTGTTGATCGAGTTCAGTTCTTCTAGGCTTCCCATACATGAGTACGGTGGAGGAATTATTGTATTCGCCTGAAAAAAAAAGTCAACGGCTTTTACGACTTCAAAATGAGGACGAAAGGGAAAGTATTTGAAGTACATGAAACGAATGTTACTTACTTCATTGGATGCGTTGCATATAAAACTCGAACTCAAAGAATCCACGGTACTGGTAGCCGAAATGGATCCTGGAAAGGAAATATTAGGCACATTAGGCACTAAGTCATCACGTCGGAAAACAATCTTCCAACTTCGCCCCTTCGTTATCCCAACCTATTCCGTTCGTTATGCGGATCATCTAACAACCACCATCGCCCCCTGGTAATTAAATTAATTTAATCCTGAAACTTGGACCGTACCGAAATAAGACTGCTTCACTTGATCTTCTCGACTGGCAACATTTTTCTCCGATGATTTAATTAATTAGCGAGTGCCTAGCGGTGACTGTTTACCTCGCGGATTATGAGCAACATGTTTGTTTACTCACCGACGGGTCGGACTATGAAATTTCGGAAATACTGGACCATGAGGTAGCCCGTCGAGGAACCATTGCTCTTGAGGCCGGTGTCGCCGTTGTAGCTTATCACTAGGGGGTAGAGATCGGGCTTGGAGGTCACCTACGTAAATTATATGAGAAAGAAAATGACATAAAAAAATGCCCTATACTTTTTACGCAAAAGTTGTTTAAGATATATTTTTAAAAGTATCTACGACCCATGAATTTTGTTCATTAATATACATAGCCAATATACATATTAAAAAAAAGTTGTTCCATGACTGTTGCCCACCATTATACTTAACAAATATTTAAAGATCAAGTTTCGCAAGGAATCAATAACCGATTTCCCCCCAGAGCAAAATCATCCCATTGCAACCGTAACGTGGCAGCCGTAACGTCCCCGGACGTAATCACTTAATATGTTTGCGTGAGTTGTTTTCCCCGGCGCGCGCGTTGATTGGCTTACGGTTTCCCATTGCGTAAAAACCGGAGGCGGAAAATGGAAAAACAAGGCGAACAGCCTCCCCGAATGTTAACGAGCGAAGAAAAAATTCGTCTCCTCCGATATCTGCGAAATTAGTACGGATTCCCGTGGGATGTTACCAACGAGCGTGGGGTGTGCCCCATTCCGCAATTTCTACACAATTTAATTTGTTTTTCGAATTAAATCGTCATTATTTTGACGTATTGCTTTTATTCTTCACGTTTACATTTAATTGCATATTAGAGATTCACGAGGGTAAGTCTGAAACGGTCGCGGATTTGTTTTTCAAAACAAATCGGTTCTTGCTGTTTAATTGTAAATAACAAACATATGTTCAGATCCTCGGGACTTGCAAGCGGTAGAACTGGGACCGGATGGACGCCGCGTGTCCTTTTCAGAGTAAAGGCCATCCAGCCGAGTCATAAACAAGTCATCAGGTGCTTTCCTTTTAACAATTTATCTGAGATGAGTGAAACTGAGATGAACTCGCGATCTCAAATCACGATGTAAGTTAAATGGAACGACAAAATCTCTGGACAAAACTAACTCCTCCTTCCTCGCAAAAACAAAAGTCAAATCAAAACAGAAACCTAACCTTAAGTGTTTGTTTGCTGATCGTGATCAGATCACACACAGTTTTAAGTTTTTTGCAATGGATTTGTTTGGTATAATTATACAGGTATTTATAGTTAGATTTTGTGCATTAATTTGTTAAGCAACAACATTACAGCAAAGTAATAACACTGAATCTGATACATCATCCTCAACCGAAAATGATATGTACCCAAGCGAAAATTACATAGAACACCAAATTTTATTGAAGAGGTAGTCCATAAATGCGATGACAACGAATTTAAAAAACATTTTCGGTTAACAAGAAGAACATGTACCTACTGTAATGATTGATAGGTCTGATGTTTAAAGTAACAGAACGTAGGTATTGTAGCCAATTTATTAACAATAACGTAAAAGATACAAACTTTTTTGACAAGACAAGTATTGAATGATATTTTTTTATAAAATCAATGCCTACTACATCTAATATTACTACATTTCCTCTTTTCCATGAAAAAGTTTTGAAAACGTTGTGGAGGTCGTCTCTCCCGTGGTGGATTTCTTCGTACTTTTACCATTGAGTGATCTGCTGCCCTGTCAATTTCTTGTACGGTATGCTTATCTTCATCAGCACCGTTTACTTCAAGAGTTTTTGAGCCTGTTTCTGTATGGTCTGTATGGTCCATGTCAATAATAGGAACATCTGGCGTACACTCGGTATTTTCTTCACGTGCAATTTCTTCACTTGCTGTTGATACTTTTGAATCTGTTAAACGTGGACGTAACTGATCTGCGTGTTTGCGTTTTGAAATACCATCCACATCTACTATATACGAATAAGGTCCTGTTTGTTTAATAATTTTCCCTGCTGTAGACCTTTTTTCTGTTGGATTATTAACCCAAACTGTTTCACCGATGTGAAGTTAGCAATAGAATTCCAGCAATAAAAATCGTAAACTTTATCACCGGCCGACATAGACGTAAATGGCACATAGGCATTATTTCATAATTTCCAGCATTTATTCCTTAGATACTAACACCGAAGTAGAGCCTCTTTTTCCCAGAAATACTTAAAATAAATATAGAATTTATTTAGTTCGTCAATAAACTTAGTATAAAGAAACAGCGTTCTGACAATAAAAAGGTTATTGCTGGGTAGTTGCCATGAAAATTTTTGGAAAATTTCTTCAGGACATTAATTTCCAGAGGTTTTTACGCAACATATAAAAAAATTGCGATGTAACCCCCCCTAGTTTATTTTTTAAAAAATCTCAAACTTTCGCATGCGTATATTTTACAGCGTGCTGTCAATAAAAGTTTATTGCGGACTAGTTGCCATGAAAATTTTTGGAAAATTTCTTCAGGACATTAATTTCCAGAGGATTTTACGCAACATATAAAAAAATTGCGATGTAACCCCCCCTAGTTTATTTTTAAAAAAATCTCAAACTTTCGCATGCGTATATTTTACAGCGTGCTGTCAATAAAAGTTTATTGCGGACTAGTTGCTATGAAAATTTTTGGAAAATTTCTTCAGGACATTAATTCCCAAAGGCTTTTAGGCAACATATAAAAAAATTGCGATGTAACCCCCCCTAGTTTATTTTTTAAAAAATCTTAAACTTTCGCATGCGTATATTTTACAGCGTGCTGTCAATAAAAGTTTATTGCGGACTAGTTGCCATGAAAATTTTTGGAAAATTTCTTCAGGACATTAATTTCCAGAGGTTTTTACGCAACATATAAAAAAATTGCGATGTAACCCCCCCTAGTTTATTTTTAAAAAATCTTAAACTTTCGCATGCGTATATTTTACAGCGTGCTGTCAGTAAAAGTTTATTGCGGACTAGTTGCCATGAAAATTTTTGGAAAATTTCTTCAAGACATTAATTTCCAGAGGTTTTTACGCAACATATAAAAAAATTGCGATGTAACCCCCCCTAGTTTATTTTTAAAAAAATCTTAAACTTTCGCATGCGTATATTTTACAGCGTGCTGTCAGTAAAAGTTTATTGCGGACTAGTTGCCATGAAAATTTTTGGAAAATTTCTTCAAGACATTAATTTCCAGAGGTTTTTACGCAACATATAAAAAAATTGCGATGTAACCCCCCCCTAGTTTATTTTTAAAAAAATCTTAAACTTTCGCATGCGTATATTTTACAGCGTGCTGTTCAATAAAAGTTTATTGCGGACTAGTTGACCATGAAAATTTTTGGAAATTTCTTCAGGACATTAATTTCCAGAGGTTTTACGCCAACATATAAAAAAATTGCGATGTAACCCCCCCCCCTAGTTTATTTTAAAAAAATCTCAAACTTTCGCATGC